>WOVY01010163.1:0-29106 GCA_013436015.1 Rhipicephalus annulatus | reverse complement strand
TGATACACTTCACGTGCTACGGCAATGAGAAAAATAGCTCCTTGAACATGAACTGATTTCCAAGTTTCGGGTCATAGCGATGTAGGTTGCTGTCCATTTGAAAACTGATCTGCGGTGGTCGCATATGTGTAGCTTGTAAACGGATATATCTCGGCGTGGGGCAACGCTGACTTCAATAAAGCACACCTGTGCGTGGGAGGTCGATGTTTCTTAATATTCTTTTTTTTCAGGACACGCCTCACTTTGCGCACCCATTATGGTGGGAGAAGCATGCCGATTTGCGCCCGACTGAAATCGTGAGTAATAAAAAAAAACTTATGCAGAAGTAGACTCTCTACTCGCGTGAGAAGAAACGTCGTGTCATTGTAAATACGCTTGAACCTTTGCTCAATTGATCATTTTTAAAGTTTATATTGATTAAATGTAAGAAAAGCCTGGTAGTAGTCTCCTTACAAAAGTAAAAAATGTTACTTATGATACTTAGAACACGGAAAAGGCAAATAATGAGTAGATTTAAAATTGGGAGTACTGAGAAAGTGGGATAATGTTTAGGCACAATTTTCCAGCTTTTAATTAGCTCAACCAAGAAGTAAATGTCAGCTGATGTAAAGTATTATGTGGCCGATACTTCAGACATTTCAGGGGCAAAGCTTCTTAAGCCATGGGTCCTTCCCTCCTCCATATGTGGCATGTAGCCACCTTTAGTTTAGGCTTGCTCAATAGATGACGTTGTGTGTATGTGTCCTTGGAAATAGTATAAATAGATGGCGCTGGTGGTATTCACAACATATCCACGGAGTTATTGACAATGAGTGGGGCGAAGCGTCCGTCCGTTTCCCTTCTGTCCATCCGTCCGCGCTTCTGTTCACATGTTCACCAACTTCTAACCGCACGATCACCAAAACAAAAAAAATAATTTACGGGCCACAATAAACGAATGATTAGATTGTCGGAAAAGAAACATAAACGAAGTTTTATGCATAAGATTAGGGGTAACATGACGTAGTGTAAACAAAAACATGCACAAAAACACACATTTTTATAAACGTTTCCCGTGAAAAGAAACATATCATAGTTTTTGCAGGTAAACGGGCATTATTGAAGGACACACTACACAACTAAAAAACTTCACGCAACTAGCCTGATTCTCTTTACGTGTATATAAGTTTATCTAAGAGGTCATAAACATTTACTGTGGGACCTGTAATGTGGTAGTTGTACGCGTAAAGTGCTTCCACAGCAAAAAAAAAAAAAAACTATATTTGTTTGAGAATGGCTGGGTAGGGTATTTGATATTGCATTTTAGAAAGGTAGGAAAAGAGTGAACATCTAATAAGACAAAACTCAGCGCCTTGTTTTTTCTTGAACTGTCGTCATCTGTGCGGTTTGTAACCATACTAGAATTTTTTGTCCGGAGCCTCATATCACATCACGTCACATTTCATTGCACAACATTAAAGCGTAAGGGTCATAAGCTTTATGCCGTTTCAAAGAGAAGAAACAGAAAAAAATAAATAGTAGTAGAAATTTTGCTGAAAGGCCTTTCAACTCGACAGGATTAACGAAGGGAAAACATGCTCGTTGTCTTGTTACGACGAGGAGCATACTTTACATATGTGTTCAGTTATGCTTCACTAGTCCGCGCTGAGTGAGAAGAAACAGAGATATAGTCATGGCAGTGACTATTTTCTTTGCAGCAGGGATGTAAGGCTTGCTTCTTGAAGGAAGTGTCACTGGAGGTGGCCATGTTTCCTGTGCAATCATCAATTGATGAGCGACAACCGACATATATGTTATTTTTACGCGAATGCAGTGTGTGATCAGCATTTTACACGAGCCGATTGTCTCTTTAAATTGGTACTCACCCATGCACGTCATCTGTTCTCATGATCTCGTTCAAAAGACATGTGATATCTTTGCGCTAAGTGCCCAATGTTTGGCCGAGATAAAGAAAGATGAAAAGGTACATTGTAGGGAGCCAGAACAGCCTTTACCTACACGACTTTTTTGCCACTAGATAGCACTTTTTTGTGTGCTTGAAATAAATAACTTATTTATTTCGAACGGAAAACAGTACTTCACGAGCATACCTTTGGCTAAATGCACCGCAAGTCAGTGCGTAGAGCGAAGAGATCGTCGAAAACGCACGGCGAACGAGTAGCGGCCTTTATAAGGCTCCTGTATTTATAATAAGGACCCTGTATTTAGTAATATGTGCTATCATACTCATAACGTCTGAAGCTATTTACTTGTGTTATCACTTATTTTTCTATAACGATGCGAATACAAATCGCCCTTCATTATTTGCGTGTTTTGTCTTTGTTTTATTCGATAAACTTGTAATAAAAATGTAAGCCCTAGTTTAAGTCCCACATCGCATGGTTCCGAGCTCAGGCAACTACACATTGCAAGCATTCCTATTTTCGCCGCAATCTGCTGTTAGTGTAGTTTGAATGAAAAGTGTTCTAAGAGCAACAACCCTATCTTCGTACGGAAATGATTATTTAAAGACGACGAAGACATACATTTCATTTTCATTTATTGCATCCTTAAAGGCCCGAGGGCATTACATAAGGGGAGGCAAAGAATACGCTGTGAGTGTGTATAATTCAAGTTGAACAAATTATTATAAACAGTACAGTTCTAATATGGTAGTTTGGTCAAAAAAGACAAAAATGAATCAAATAACACACAAAAGAAACGCTTTGGCTGGGAATTAGAGTACAAACAACTAGGCACAAGCAATTATACATACAGTACGTTGGTAGAATATATTTACAGCCACGGGTTAATGGGTGGAATCAAAGTGGGAATTCCAATTTTGCGCGGAATGATGTGCGGTCAGGGTGTGGCAACAATGGTGTCGGGAAGGCGATTCCAAAGTGTTATTGCTTGGGGGAAAAAGGAAGTCGTCATTGCGGATGTACGGCCGTTGATTCGTTGCAATGGGGTTTGAATGGTTAATGCGGGAAGAAGTTCTGTTTGGGGGCTGTAAAAGTTCGTGTCTTGATTGGAGTCGGAAAAGAGAAACTGTGGAGGAGGCATAGGCGCGAGATGAGGCGGCGCGACGCGAGTGATGGCAGTTCAATTGATTGTTTTAGGGCAGTGACGCTGATTTCTCTGGAGTACTGTGAGGTTATAAAGCGGGCAGCGCGGTTTTGAACTGCTTCTAGTTCGCTAACGAGGTATACCTGGGATGGATTCCAAATGGACGATGCGTATTCGAGCTTTGGCCGTACGTATGTTAAATATGCTAGTTTTTTAACGTCAGGAGATGCTGATTTGAGGTTACGGCGCAGAAAACCAAGCGTACGCAGGGCGTCTGAGCAGATGGACTGCACGTGCGGTGCAAATGAAAGAGATGGGTACATGTGCACTCCGAGATACTTGTATGATGAAGCCGAATCGAGAGGAAGCGAATTGATAAAGTAGGTATGATGAACAGTGGTGCGTTTACGGGAAAATGACATCGATTTGCATTTGGTTAGATTTAATGATATTGATGAGTCTTGGCACCATAGCGCAACTGTGTCGAGGTCTTGCTGTAGTTTAGTACTGTTTTCAAAGTTGTGAATGTGGGAGTATATGACACAGTCGTCCGCAAACAGTCGTAGTTTTGTTTGAATGTTTGTCCGTAGATCGTTGTCACACAAGTCCCGTTTATTAGGGAGGCGATCGCCGGGCTAATTCCAAGAGCCGAAATATCGGCCCCCCGAACCGCACCACGAAAGCGTGGACAATTTAGAAGTGGTCCTTATTGGTGCGCCAGCAGACGCCGGCTGTGGCCCAAAGAACAAGTCAGAGCCGAGAGTTGATAATCAAACAAAATTATATTCTCAATAATGGCAGATCAGAAAAACAATACACCAATATGCTCACTCCACAATAGCTGAGTACAATATGTCACCAATCAATCAACACACTACACTGTACAATTAGCCACACTCGAACAACGGACACAGACAACAGTACACACTACAATGCAGTCGTATGCATTGAACAACCAACACCCTTAAAGACTAAAGAGATAGAAAACCTATTCAGTCCAAAGTCCTTGGAACCAAAGTCTGAATGATACTCTTCCGAGAATCACTCACTCAAAGTCCAGCGTTGTTGTCGTTCCACGCCCTCGAAGTTTCTCTTCCAGGAAACCTCGCGTCTTCAATTGGCCAGTCTTCAAACTTCAACTTCTTCGCCGGAACACGTCGGCTTCACACACGCAGCTGTTGCCACGCGTCTTCGCTCAATAGCGGTAAACACACGCTCTTGCCTGTAGCTCGAGCCTTCACCCCTCAGGTGGAAATCCTCTTCATCTCCGGCTTCGTCCCTACGGACCAAAACCTTCGCCGACTACACGGCGGAATCCCTACGCACTCTGGCGCTACTTCCGTCTCCTCCTGATCTCTCATCTCGGCTGCTCGGTTAAATACCTTGCCCCGCCGCGGTGGTCTAGTGGCTAAGGTACTCGGCTGCTGACCCGCAGGTCGCGGGTTCGATTCCCGGCTGCGGCGGCTGCATTTCCGATGGAGGCGGAAATGTTGTAGGCCCGTGTACTCAGATTTGGGTGCACGTTAAAGAACCCCAGGTGGTCAAAATTTCCGGAGCCCTCCACTACGGCGTCTCTCATAATCAGAAGTGGTTTTGGGACGTTAAACCCCACAAATCAATCAATCAATCGGTTAAATACCTTGCGCGCGACATTCCAGACGGTTCTCGTCATTTCGTCGGCGCGATACGCAGCGAAAGCTGGGAAGAGGGCGAGACGGTTGGAATGCCCTCCCCGGCCGATGACTCAACTCGGTATGACCACGCCCCTTTCGTTCTACAAAAATCGCGGGCTTGCTGGGCCGCCGATGTGGGGTGAGGAGGTTCGTCGGCGAAGCCACGCTTCCGAGGGGAGAGCGCGCGCCCGGGGAGCCTTGGACGTTTGCTTTTTTTTTCTTTTGACCTCGCGGCGTTTTCTCCCGCCCGTTATCGCAAGAATTTGGCGGCGCGCCCGTTTTTAGCGCTCGTTCTGTGACAATCGTTTACGAATATTAAAAATATAAGGGGTGATAAGCCCGCGCCCTGAGGTACGCCTGATGATACGCTAGTTAAAGAGGAGTTGTGATTATTAGCAGAGGTGAATTGTTTACGGTTCGAGAAGAAGTGTTCAACCCAGGATACAATATTCGGGGGCAATGCCGAGTGAATTTAATTTTGCTAAGCAATAAGTTGTGTGGTACACGATCAAAAGCTTTTGGAAAAGTCTAGGAATATGGCATCATCTGCAGGTTATCATCCATGCTTTTTAGTAGGTCGTGGGTAAACTCGGCTATTTGGGTCTCGCATGAGAAGTGCTTTCGGAAACCGTGCTGGTGTTTGTACAAGAAATTTATTGATTCAAGGTGAGTCGCGATGTGAGAAGATATAATGTGTTTCTAGTAATTTAGAGGGAATGCTTGTCAGGGAAATAGGGCGGTAGTTTGCTGGATTCGTTCGCTCTCCTGTTTTGAAGACGGCTACTATTCGGCCTATCTTCCAATCATGTGGAATTTCGCTTGTTTCAAGGGACTGCATGAAGATGAGGCAAAGAATCTGACTAACCACTGTGATGGTGTTAACTAAAATTTTGGGGGTTATTTGGTCAGAACCTGGTGCTGAAGATATCTTAAGACCAGTGATTAGTTTAGCGATTCCTTCAGGGTTAAATGCTATTTCGGGGGATACAGCGCCGGGGGAACGGGTAGGTATTCGTGCTGACTGTGTAATGTTAGGGTAGAAAATACTGATGAAAAGTAATCATTTAGAGCGGAGGCAACGTGTTTTGCGGTCTATTGGTTCCCCGTCTGGGTCTAGGAGATCTATATTGGTACTTTGATTTTTGTGAGAGAGCATGCGCCAGAATTTAGTGGGATTTGAGCGGAGGATAGATAGTAGGTCACATGAAAAATATTTATCTTTGGCTTTTTGTAGTTCCGTAAGATACTTTTTGGCGCACAGGTGATAATTTTCCCATGTTAAAGGGTTATCGCATTGACTGGCGGTCCTATAAAGACGTTTCTTTTTATTTAAAAGACTTTTCAGTTGTTTGTGAACAATGATTTGTGGAATCTGATTTTACGCGAATGGTTGGAATATACTGTTTTTCTAAGTTAAGTATCGTGTTTTTGAATATCTGCCAGTTGGTGTTTACTGAGCGGGTTTGATATGATCCGCGAAAACTGTCAAGAAAAGAACCAAGTTCGTCGTTGATAGCGTCATAATTTCCTCGTTTGTAATCAGTTATGAATTTTTCAGTCGGCGACCTTCTGGTCAGAGGTAAAGATATGCAGTTGAGGATAAGGTTATGGTCGCTAAACCCGGGGAGTACTATTGTGCGCTTTATGTCATCCGGGCTTGATGTTAGAAGAAGATCTAAAGTATTATCACCTCTTGTTGGGCATGTTATAGCTTGGTGTAGGTTAAAATCTAGCGTCAGATCAAGGAATTGCTTTGATTCGTTGGACGGGGATGCAATAGGGGCTGAGAGTAAAGACCAGTTTATTTGAGGGAAATTAAAATCACCAAAAAGAAAAATAGAGGCGTCCGAGAACTTGTCTTTAATCCGGGTGAGTGAATCTGAAAGGAGGATGGAAAAGCCAGGTTCAGAATCAGGCGGCCGGTAACAGATGCCAAAAATTGCCTTTTGGGCAACGTTTGACACTCGCACCCAGGTTAGTTCTAATGTGTTGTCATGAGTGATAAGAGAAGATGTTAGATTGTTTTTAATAGCTATGAGCACGCCTCCACCCCGGCGATTAGTGCGATCATGGCGATATAAAGTGTAGTCCATGTTAGACGGGAAGATTTCGTTGTCGAGTACGCCTTCGTGTAACCATGTTTCTGCTAGCACGACAATGTCGGCTTCTACATCTTGGATAAAACTGTGTAGTCCGTCTAGTTTAGGCAGTATGCTTCGTATATTAGTGAAGGCAACATTTAGATTTAGCGTTGATGATCGGCTTGGTCGAGGGTTAGAGGTACAGTAGACAGAGGGGCGTCATTCGGTGGTTTTGCTGCTCATACCTAATGAGTCACCAGCTATTGCACGCACAGTCTGTTTTTTGCTGATTTCTACAATTTTGTCGGAAGTCTGGTCATACATGTAGCACTTTTTGTCCACGTGAAGTCTGTCGAGACTGAGTTTAAATGCGCATTTTTGGGGGCGGATGAACTGCAACAGCTTTGACCGTGCAATGCGGGTGGCAGCTGCGAAGTCCTCCCTAATGGCGAAGTCTGTGTCTTTAAGCATGCGACCGCAGTTCAGAATGCGTTCCTTCGTTTTGTAGTGGGCTAGTTTTACAATGATGGGTCGAGTTTTGTTTTCGGAAAAGGTTCCAATTCGGTGTGCGCGTTCCATCGCACCCGGTTTCAGAGTAAGTTTAAGCTTGTCGGCACAAAACGTGGATATATTTTGCTCCGACTCTTCCCATGTTTCCTTTATGTTGTCTTTTATGCCAAGAAAGAGAAGGTTGTTCCGTCGTAGGCGGTTGCTGGCGTCAATGGTTGCGGCTTTGAGCACAGAAATTTCGTGGCTTATCTGGGATGAATCGTTGTTATCGTTAGGGTTGCTGGTTTGGGGCTTTAGTTTTTCTAGGATTTCGAGTCGGTTGCTAATTGAGGAAATTTGTTTTTCCTGGGTTGCTTGGGCAGTTTTAAGGCCGTCTATCTCTAATCGAACCGTTTCTAGATTGTCCGCGACGCGTTTCATAGAATCCAAGATTGCGGCTATATCACTGCTTTTTGTTGGGCCGGGATTCAGTTCCACGTCGCCAGAAAGCAGCAGTATTATTTGAGAACTTAAACCAAAAGCAAACGCGTCAACGCACAAGTCCAATATACTGCGCAATTTAAAGTCGTTGGGGGCACGACACAGCAATAAGGAAGCGATTACTGCTTCTACAACGATTTACAATTGTTTAGATAACTAACCTGCAAAGTCAGAAGCGGGTTGAGCATGGTGTGGCTTGCGGTGTCGTGCCCCAAACTGACGGCAATCGGCAGAGCGGTTTTTGTAGTGGTGACACCGGCCATGTGACCGGTGGTGTCATCGATGGGCTTGGTTGCCAACTGTAGGGGGGCCACTGGGCTGGTTTTTGGCGGAGCCAGCAGGATCCGGAGCGTCAAGGGGCGGGCCAGTTTCCCAGGCTAAATTCCTGGGCGCAGGGGGGTAGGTTGATCCGAGCTTGTCTTGAGGGACGGGCACACACCGGTGGCGATGAAGCACACCAGCATCTGCAAAGTCAGAAGCGGGTTGAGCATGGTGTGGCTTGCGGTGTCGTGCCCCAAACTGACGGCATCGGCAGAGCGGTTTTGTAGTGGTGACACCGGCCATGTGACTGGTGATGTCATCGATGGGCTGGTTGCCAACTGTAGGGAGCCACTGGGCTGGTTTTGGCGGAGCAGCAGGATCCGGAGCGTCAAGGGGCGGGCCAGTTTCCCAGGCTAAGTTCCTGGGCGCAGGGGGGTAGGTTGATCCGAGCTTGTCTTGAAGGGACGGACACGCAACCGGTGGCGATGAAGCACACCAGCATCTGCAAAGTCAGAAGCGGGTTGAGCATGGTGTGGCTTGCGGGTCGTGCCCCGCAAGCCACACCAATTAAAGAAAGGCTCGTGTTTTGATGTATATATATATATACTTAAGGGGCTCGTTTTCGTGTTTTACACAATATGAATGAGATCTGACAATAATGCCAAGGAAGGTACAGGGGAGTTATTAGGCCAATTGTAATGTAAATGAGAAGAAAGAAAAGTGGGTGAAAAGATAACTTGCCGTGGGCAGGATCTGAACCGCAACCTTCAAATAACGCGTTCGATGCTCTACCACTGAGCTACCATGATAGCCAGTTTATGGGTATCTATGTCAATTTAAACGTGAGAGTGTCAGTCAGCGCCACTAGTAGCCATGGCGGCGAGTGTAGTACACTCTTTATGAGCCTGTTTGTCGTCACGTAGCACGTGAACTTATTACTAACTGGCAGCTGACCAATAGTCCCCAGTATACAACCTAGAGGCAGCAGGTTTCCCAGTACGAGACCCTTGTTAATGAATAAGGGAAACAAGTGTATACTTAAGGGCACGTTTTTCGTGTTTTACACAATATTAATGAGATCTAACAGACAATAATGCCAAGGAAGGTATAGGGGAAGTTATTAGGCCAATTGTAATGTAAATGAGAAGAAAGAAAGTGGGTGAAAAGACCTTCGAATAACGCGTTCGATGCTCTACCGCTATATATATATATATATATATATATATATATATGTATATATATATATATATATATATATATGTATATATATATATATTGATAGTACGCCTTTAGTGGTGAGCAGAAGAGACGTTTACTTTGTGGAAAACGTAGCGGTAGAACCGACCAGCTGTCAAGCGGAGCGAGCGCGAGCAGCAACAACACTCTTCCTTCTCTTCTTCAGCTGGCGTTCCGGCCTGTGCCAAATATCAATGCTACAAATCACTCCCCCCCTCAGAAAAGGAGCCATCCTGGCGACCTATGGAACGGGTACGACGGGTGGGTCGTAGTGCGGCTTCAATCGATCTACGTGAACAGTCTCGCGGCCTCGATGCCGTCGGTCTGTTGATGGTTGAACCGGCTCAACAATATAGTTAACCGGTGAGGCCTGACGTAGGACTCGGTAGGGGCCTTCGTACTTCGGCAGTAGCTTGGTGGAAAGACCAGGAACAGATGAGGGAACCCGAAGCCATACCAAGGCGCCAGGCGAGTATGACTGCGAAGACAGGTTTTCGTCGTGACGGTTCTTCTGGTACGCTTGATCTTGTGCGGTTAAGGAACGCGCGAGTTGCCTGCATTCTTCTGCATAGGTGGCGACTTCAGATAGAGTTGTGGATTCCGAAGCGTCTGGATGATACAAGAGAATGGTGTCCATGAATGAGGAAGGTTCGCGCCCGTAAAGGAGGAAGAACGGAGAGAATCCTGTCGTAGACTGAGTGGCGCTGTTGTAAGCGTAAGTTACAAAGGGCAGTATGCGGTCCCAGTTGGTGTGATCAGCGGACACGTACATGGATAGCATGTCGCCCAGTGAGCGGTTAAACCGTTCGGTCATTCCATTCGTTTGCGGATGGTATGCGCTGGTTGTCCGATGCACAACGTTGCATTCGCGAAGAAGGGCTTGTACGGCTTCGGAGAGGAACGTACGGCCGCGGTCACTGAGTAGCTCACGAGGCGCGCCATGGCGTAGAATGAGATTGTGAAGGATAAATAAGCCAACTTCACGTGATGTGGCCTCTGGCAGCGCAGCAGTTTCAGCATAGCGTGTCAAGTGATCAATGGCGACAATCACCCAGCGGTTCCCGTTAGGCGTATAGGGAAGGGGACCGTACAAGTCAATTCCGATGCGGTCGAAAGGGCGGGAGGGGCAAGGCAACGGCTGCAGTTGTCCATTGGCTATGTGTGGTGGGCTTTTTCGGCGTTGACATTTGGAGCACGAACGCACGTACTGTCGGACAAAGCGGTACATTCCGCGCCAATAGTACCGCAGCCGGAGACGTGCATACGTTTTTATCACACCGGCGTGGCCGCATTGAGGATCCGCGTGAAAAGAGTCGCAAATGTCGGCACGTAGGTGGCGAGGAATCACAAGCAACCACTTGCGGCCGTCAGAAAGGTAGTTGCGACGGTACAGGAGTCCATCGCGGATGGTAAAGTGTCGAGCTGTGCGCTGCAGTGAACGATTGGGCGTAACTTGGGACGGCTGAGACAGTAATTCTATCATAGAGGCTATCCAAGCGTCTTGGCGCTGTTCATAGGGCATGTCCTCGTACGAAAGTGCCACAGCATCGAGGCTGGATACAGAAGTACTTCCGTGTTCATGGGGAAGTGGAGAGCGGGAGAGAGCGTCGGCATCTGAATGTTTGCGGCCTGACCTGTAGACGACACGGATATCATAGTCTTGGAGGCGTAACGCCCAACGAGCGAGACGGCCAGATGGGTCTTTTAGTGACGATAACCAGCAGAGGGCGTGGTGATCAGTCACGACGTCAAATGGACGGCCATAGACGTAGGGTCGAAATTTTGTGATTGCCCAGACGATGGCTAGACATTCTTTTTCTGTGACTGAATAATTCTGTTCAGCCCTAGTAAGAGTGCGACTGGCATAAGAAACGACGTACTCGTCGTATCCAGACTTGCGTTGAGCAAGAATAGCGCCAAGTCCGACTCCACTTGCGTCGGTGTGTATTTCTGTAGGGGCATCAGGATCAAAGTGACGGAGAATCGGTGGAGATGTCAGCAATTGACGTAGTTTCGCGAATGCCTTATCGCAATTGGAAGACCACGCCGAAATGCCCTCGGTGTCAGAAAGTAGCCGTGTTAAAGGGGCCATGACAGATGCAAAATTACGGACAAATCGACGAAAGTATGAACATAAGCCGATAAAGCTCCGGAGTTCCTTAAGTGTCGATGGCTTCGGAAACTGGGCGACAGCACGGAGTTTTCCAGGATCAGGTAGAACGCCGTCCTTGCTGACAACATGCCCTAAGATGGTGAGCTTCCGGGCGGCAAAATGGCACTTTTTCAAATTTAGTTGGAGCCCAGCATGTGTAAGGCAATGCAGGACACTTGCGAGGCGCAGAAGATGGGTATCGAAGTCTTTTGAAAAAACGACGACGTCGTCCAAATAGCAAAGACACGTCTGCCATTTAAGGCCTCGAAGTATGTTGTCCATCAGACGCTCGAAGGTGGCTGGGGCGTTACAAAGGCCGAACGGCATCACGTTAAACTCGTACAAGCCGTCCGGAGTTACAAACGCAGTCTTGGCGCGGTCAGCTTCATCCATGGGTACCTGCCAGTATCCCGATCGAAGATCCAGCGAAGAAAAGAATTCTGCACCTTGCAAACAGTCGAGAGCGTCGTCAATTCTGGGGAGCGGATAAACATCTTTGCGCGTGATCTTGTTAAGGCGCCTGTAATCCACACAGAATCGGATGCTCCCGTCCTTCTTTTTGACCAGTACCACCGGGGAGGCCCACGGACTGTTAGACGGCTGTATAACGCCACGATTGAGCATATCAGACACTTGATCGTCTATAACTTGGCGTTCGGCGTGGGAGACCCGGTATGGACGCTGACGCAATGGTGCGTGGGTGCCAGTGTCAATACGATGGACAATTGCAGATGTTCGGCCCAGACTGGTTTGTTTGAAGTCGAACGATGAGCGGAAATGGTCGAGAAGTGTCAAGAGTTGAGTTCGTTGGTCAACAGGAAGGTCAGGATCAATCGATGGAAGGAAGACGTCGAGGGAAGAGGTGGCGGATGTGAGAGCGGAAGTAACACTGGCGATCTCAAGGCTTTTTGCTTGATAGGGCAGTTGACTGGTGCAAACACAATCGATGTCCTCAAGGCGGCCGATGCATTCGCCACGGAATAGGGTGACTGGTACAGAAAGGAGATTCGTGGCATAAATGTTTGCGCAAGTGGCTTCGACCGTCAGAAGAGCAAAAGGCAGAAGAACGTTTTTTCGAGAAGTGAAGTCTTCTGACGGCGTGAACATGACGTCCGAAAAAGCGGCATGGTCGCACGAGATCGGCACAATAACAGAAGACATAGGTGGAATATCAGTCTCCGCGGCGACGACAACACGAGAAATAGAAGGCTTATTATAATCGTCGTCGGAGAGCGATGACAATTCTAGTTCGGCCCGGGCACAATCAACAACGGCATGATGTGTGGAAAGGAAGTCCCAGCCTAATATGACGTCGTGTGAGCAGTGTGGAAACACGATAAATTCAACCACGTACAGAACGCCCTGGATGATTAACCGAGCCGTGCACGTCATAGAAGGGTTCACGTGATGCGCTGTTGCCGTACGAAGGGAGAGACCAGAAAGCGGAATCGTAACTTTTCTTAACTTGCGACACAATGCTTCACTCAATACAGACACGGCAGCTCCGGTATCTATTAATGCTTGAACGGCGATACCTTCAATCAAGACAGTTATTTCATTATTCGGTAGAGAACGAGGCCTTGTAGAGTTCGACGGTGGCGCAGTTCTTGCCTCCGGAACTGCGATGGTCAGTTTTCCGTTTGGGCAGGTGGTGCACGCCGAAGCATTGGTGAAGGCGAACGTCGGCGCGGGGAAGGCGATCGGCGTGGGTTGAAGGCGCGGCGGCTCGGCGGAGAAGTGTCCGAAGCTGCATGGAACGGCAGCGTCTGTGGTGGTTCTGTGGGGGCGTAGCCGTAGGTGCCATCAATAATGCCTGAGTGAGGGACGCGCCGGCGACAGAACCGCTCAACATGGCCAGGCTGACGACAGTAATAACAGATAGGTCTGTTATCCGATGTACGCCAAGGGTTGTTGGGAAGCGTTGAAGGACGGCGGTAAATGGGAACATGCGAGCCTGCCGGTACGCGTGTTGCGTATAAGGCGTTCGTTTGGTGGGCAGGGTCGACGACGTTTGACGGCGCATGTACCTGCCTTCGCGCGACGTCAGCGTAAGTCAGGGGAGCGGACACAGGTGGTGGCTGGTACGTGGGGGGAAGTGCCTCGCAGACTTGCTCTTCGATGGTTTGGCGCAGTGACGAGGTCAGCCCATGCGTATTGCTGGGAAGCAAGGGGGCAAGGGACAACTGGCGTGCCACTTCCTCTCGGATAAATTGCTGGATTTGCGGGGTCAATACAGTCTGTTCTGGAGATATTGCACCAACGGTCAATGCTGGCGTGCTGGTCATGTCGAAAGTAGGCCGTCGCGTTGAAATGCGCTGTTTTCGCAACTCATCGAAACTTTGGCAGTGTTGGATGACTTCCGAAACTGTTTGCGGGTCTTTAGCCACCAGCATGTGGAAGGCATCGTCCTCGATGCCCTTCATAATGTGTTTTACCTTGGCGGTTTCCGACATGCCAGGATCAAAGCGACGGCAGAGGCCTACGACGTCCTCAATGTAGGACGTGAAACCCTCTCCCGACAGTTGGGCGCGATCCCGCAAGCGCTGTTCTGCACGGAGCTTGCGCACTGTCGGTCGGCCAAACACGTCCGCGAAGGTGGTCTTGAAAGTGGCCCAGTCGGTAAGCTCGGCTTCGTGGTTGTTGAGCCAGAGCTCTGCTACTCCTCTGAGGTAAAAGTGGACGCGGCCCAGTTTGTCGTTTTCGTCCCACCTGTTGTTGACGCTTACTCGTTCGAACGAAGAGAGCCAGTCCTCGACGTCCTGCTCATCGGTGCCGTTGAAGATGTCTGGATCTCGCTCTCTCGGGACGCCGGGACAGTGGACAGGTGGAGATGTAGGAGCCGTCTGCTGTGCAGCGTCGATGGACATTGTTGATGGCGAAGGTAGAGTTCGGTTGCGGAGTTCCAGGATGGAAAAAGGTACCCAGCACTCTCCACCACTTGATAGTACGCCTTTAGTGGTGAGCAGAAGAGACGTTTACTTTGTGGAAAACGTAGCGGTAGAACCGACCAGCTGTCAAGCGGAGCGAGCGCGAGCAGCAACAACACTCTTCCTTCTCTTCTTCAGCTGGCGTTCCGGCCTGTGCCAAATATCAATGCTACAATATTTTATTATTTATTGTATACTAGCCAAAAGGATATAACAGAAATACTGATTTTCGTAATTTATTTCTGAGAAAAAAATTGGCTGAACTCATTCTTATTGAAGGAGCAATAAAATATTGATATCAACATTTTTCAGTAGTATACAATGTTTTATGAGAACGTTTTGCAATTAATGTTATTGAGTAAATCTCTTCAACTGTACTATGAAATCTTGCCCGGCCTCGCCAACATTGCTGTTGCTGTGCCCAGGGTATGAGCACCTAGGGATAGTAAATTTCACATTGTCGAAGCTAATCAAGGATTCGTTACGGAATTTCTAGTGATATCTTCTTACTAATGAAATCTTTCCACTAGATATCAAAAAAGTGTTCCACAGTTTCCTCTTCCCTACAAAAAGAGTAGAGCGGGGAGGGAGGTTAAGCCTGCTCTAAACAAATAAAAATTTAACGGAGGAATACGACAGCGTAATTGAGTGATTAAAACTTCCAGGTCTTGGTTATGAGACGAGGAAGTTTTTCAGGGTGTCATTAAATGGTTGAAGTCCGGAAATTTTTAAAGATGGCGTAGAGAATTATCGCTTCATAATTTTCTCCCGAAACCTAAACTTTCACTTTCACTTTATTTCTTTAAAGGCCCCGAGTGGGGGCATTGCATAAGGGGTGGGTGTACAGCAAGGATACGTGATACATAACCATTCAGGATGAGAGGTGTACTTTTACAGCATCAATGAAAGCATCTAAGTTGGTGGTGGCAACGATGGCGTAGGGAAGGCCGTTCCAGTCTACAATGGTGCGTGGGAAAAAAAGAAGAGGAGAAGGTGAGAGTACGGGTTTGAGGACGAGCACACTTCAGCAATGACCTGTACGAATGGATATACAAGCAGGCGGTGAGATGTAAGGTGGCTGATTGAGTGAACTGTAATGCATTTTGTGAAACAGGGATAGGCTGGCAGTGCGACGGCGACAACAAAGGGCGGGCAGACCATTTTCCGCCTTTAATGAGGATACACTAACGTTATACGAATATGATGAGTGAATGAACCTGATGGCGCGGTTCTGCACCATTTCTAACGCGTCTATGAGATAAGGTTGATGAGGATTCCGGATTGCGGGCGCGTACTCAAGTTTTGGTCGAAATAAAGATTTGTATGCGATGAGTGTAACGTGAGGAGAGCTGCGCAAATGACGTCTGAGAAAGCCAAGGATTTTGTTACTAGATGACATGACGTTGGACACATGCGGAAACCAAATGAGATCTTTGGAGATAGTTACACCGAGATATTTGAAGGTACTAACAGATTCAGTTGAAGTTCTAGCAATTTTGTACAGATAGAGGAGAGGGCTTCGTAAGCGGGTGGCGGACATTAATTTACATTTACTGGGGTTCAGGATCATGAGCCAGCGATCGCATCAATTCAGGATTTTAGATAAACTGCTCTGCAGCACAGCCTGGTCGGAGGTATTTCTTATGGACTGGTAAATAACGCTGTCGTCTGCGAAAATACGGATACCGCAAGTAACTTCCAATGGCAGATCATTGATATATATGAGGAACAATAGGGGACCCAGCACGGAACCCTGGGGGACGCCGGAGGATACAGGGACGGAGTTAGAAGCTATGTAATAGATGCGCACACACTGAGACCGATTAGTAAGGAATTCTTTAACCCATTGTATGACATCTGAATGCAAACCTAAATGGGAAAGTTTTAACAGCAAGCGTTGATGTGGTAACCTTTTCGAAGGCTCTAGAGTAGTCAAGGAATATTGCGTCTATCTGTATATTAGAGTTCATGTTGGAATGCAGATCATGAATAAAAAGAGCGAGCTGTGTTTCACAGGACAGACCCTTGCGAAAACCATGCTGTGATGAATTAAAAAAGCTGTTGGAATCGGGAAAGTTCATGATGTTAGTGTAGGTGACACGTTTCATGATTTTACATGGTATGCCGGTTATGGAGATGGGGCGGTAGTGTAATGGTGAAACTCTGTTACCTAACTTGTAGACGGGAACGACCTTCCCCACTTTCTATTGTTTCGTAGAGTGCCTGATGATAGAGACTGCGAGAACAACAAGGTTAAGACTGCGGCAGAAATATGCTTAGTGTTCTCTAGAAGTTTAGAAGGGACGTCATCAACACCTGCGGACGAAAAAACCTTTAGCTTTTCAATCAGTGATGCAACGCCTTCGGCCGAGAAATTTATAGCCGGCATTGTTGACATGATGGGAGTAGGGCATTCAGGCAGGGGGGCGTCTGGTTCGGCTGTAATAACGGATGAAAAAGCGGTGTTGAATGTATTAGCGCACTCAGAATCAGAAAGGATATCACCCTGATCCGTGTAGATACCGATAGCGTGGTTGGGCTGAGGGTTAATGATCTGCCAGAATTTACGGGGGTTGTCGGTTATCATGCGAGGAAAGTCCGAGTGAAAAAAAGAATGTTTACGTTGATGAACTTCTGCGAGATATGCGCGTTCAGCTTGATAGTATCTGTCCCACGAGTCGGCATTTGGCTTAAACTTCGCGGTACGAAATAGCCGCTTCTTTTTGTTCTCAAGTGTTTTAAGGGTTTTGTTATACCACGGCTTATGGCGATTAGAAGGAATAGTAGTGACTGGAATATATTTGTCCGCTGAAACATTCATCGTGCCCTGAAAATATGACTAGTTCTGTTGCACAGAGCTATTGTGAAATGTGGACTCGTAGGACCGATAGAAATCATGCAGTTCATCGTTTATGGCCGAGTAGTTACTTTTATTGTAGAGGCAATTTTTTTTGCTGGGGAATGATGAAAGGTGGTTTGAGGGAAAATGTGGCATGAATTACTTTGTGGTCGCTTATTACTTTAAGGTAATTAATTGATGATAAGAATTCGTGATACGATGTCAGAATAAGGTCAAGCGTGTTGGCACAATCTACCGTGACACGAGTTGGTTCTTTTATCAGTTGGGTCAGATCATGGTTAAGGCAAAGGTCCACAAATTCAGCAGCCTCCGAGTTACCTGTAGGAAAATGCGTAGGAGACCATTCAATACTGGGGTAATTAAAGTCACCAAAAAGCAAGATGCATGCATTAGGGTGCCGCTTAGCTAAATTCATCAAAATATTGTTAAGTTTGCTGGGAAAAATTCCAAAAATAAGTAGGGGTCCTGTATGCACACGCCAAGTATAATATATTAAGGTTCGGTACGGCAGGTTAGCCACAGAACTTCGAGGTCACTTTATATACTGACAAGGCAACAGGATAATTCAGTATGAACGGCGATTTAATACCCCACCCCGTCTGCCACCGTGCCTGTCTTTTCGAAAAAATAATAAAGTTGGGAAAGTTTTTCAAAATTTCAGCATCAGCGATTTCACTGGAAACCCATGTTTCGATTAGTACAATTAGATTACTATCGAATGATGACTTCAGATTCGACACTACTTCACGTTTTGGAAGGAAGCTGCGAATGTTAGTGAAGATAACCGAGAGTGAAACGGTGGCACGGGGCATGCGAGCAAGGTGGCTGCGCGGTTGAAGGGCGTGACGAAATAGCTATAGTTTGTTTTTGCACGCTTTGTGAAGCTTCATCAAGGAAGGTGGCCAAAATTTCCGGAGCCCTCCACTACGGCGTCTCTCATAATCATATGGTGGTTTGGGACGTTAAACCCCACAAATCAATCAATCAAGCTTCATCAAGGAAGAAGCGTCGTGGACCGATGTGTAGCGTTTTGTGTCGGAGTGAGTAAGGCACGGACTTGTTTTTTGCAAAGGCGACAAGGTGTTTACGTGCGTTTTGTACCCGTTGGGAAAAGTTCTCCCTAATGCCGTAGGTGGTACCTTTCAACTTACGAGCTTAGTAAGGATCACCTCTTTCGTCTTAAAGGCACAAAACCTGACAATTATGGGACGATTACGGCCAGAGGTATGGCCACCCAAGCGATGTGCCCTTTTAATTTTTTGTCAACTGTTCAATTTAGTTGTTCGGAGCAAAGTTGAATGATTGCTTCTTCAGCGTGTGCACGCGATTTAGGTGAAAAATCAGGGATACCATAAAAAAATCAGGTTGTTGCGGCGGGGCTGATTTTCGGCATCATCAAAACGGTTTTTCAAATGAAAAACTTGATACAAAGTTTTGGTGTTGTCAGTCTGTACGGTTCCAAGCTGCTGCCGCAAGTGCTTGATGTGTTCACAACTCGCTTCCACAGAAGCCACACGCTTAGCAAGCTCGGTGATAGTGTTATTCGAGGTAACAAGTTGTGCCTTAATGTCTTTAATTTCGGAATTGACAGTTGCTCTACCGGCAGTTAGCTTACGCAGCTCGGCGAGAATCGCCGCATTATCGGGTCCTGGGTTCGACTCGATTTCACCCACGACTAGCAGAAAAGAACGCACGGCAGCTCCACACTCACAACAAGTAGCAAACGGGCGCAGCGGGCTAGGCTGCTGAAGTAAGAAGTAATTGCTCGACTTTTTTTGCGTATAGGCTGTATGAAGGACCAACCTGCATGGTGAAGGGCAGAGGATTAGTGGTCACTCTCGCAGAACAGCTGCCAAGCCCACAAGGCAATGCCGACGGGGGCGGTGGCTTTATAGCTTGGGGAACAATTGATGTCGTCAACGATGGGGCCTTCCAAGCTGTGTCCAGTACCAAGTGCTAAGATAGTGGCATGGCTTGCCGCGTTGAATCCAGAGTACTGTCCAGCCAATTCCCGCATGTTGAAATCTGAGCAGGTGCACGGGACGGTAGCGCGCGCACCAGTGATGCGCACGTTGATGATGATGATCCAGACAGCGCAGGAAAGAGCAACAGAGCGAAGGCATGAAGAATAACCTGCATGGTGAAGTGCAGAGGATTAGTGGTGACTCTCGCAGTACAGCTGCCGAGCCCACGCTACTATAAAGCTGTTGTAGGTGTAATATTGATAGCTGGTCCGTCTGACGCCACTTTCGCTAGTGCATCAGCTGTTTCATTTAGAAATACGCCTCTATGCCTTGGCAGCCATACTAATTGCACCTGGGTTAAGAGATTCAGTACTTAGAGTTGCATTCGCCTAATGCTCTCGAATCACTGGATGCCGTGAGCGCACTGCAGACCGACAAGGAGTCCGTTATTATTACGGCGGAATATTTGATGCTGGCAGTTTCGAAGGGCCAGTATTATAGCTAAGAATTTTGCAATGAAGATAGGGGTGAAATCTAGAATTCGTAGGGAAAAGGACCAGTCTGAACAGGGCAGAATATACCGATGCCACTCTTTTTATCTTTCTGGGAAGCATCTGTCGCAACGATGATCTGTGCTTGCATTCCTAGCAGGTAGTCCTGTAAAGTAACTCTTGAGATATTATTTCGTAAGTGTTTAGCACAATTAGAGAAAATGTCGTCAAAGTATATTTGAATAGAACTTGTCGAACTACATATTTGAAGAACCTCCCTAATTTTCGCTCACAGTGGGTCGAGAAGAGACTGTACAAACTTTACTTGAGGTGTGTGAAATCTAGGTCAATGACAATAAAAAAATAAACCAGGTTGCGGAATCAAAGTTGCTTCTTCGCGCTTTAAAGAAAGTTCAAATGCCCTTAAGTACGTTTGCACAGCAATGTACTGAATCTGGTAAGGAGTGAGGGAATTCTAGCTTCCATATATAAGACGTTATGCGCTAAAAATATAGGTAGCCCTTAGCACATGCGCGATGCCTGCTTCTCCAGAAGAACAAGGGGACGAATATTAGAGGCAGGTGCCCCGGAGTATAAGACACATCCAAGTTCTAGTACTGGTATTAGTCGACCATTAACCGATGAGGTTGTGTTAGGTCCTTGGCCTGACGCCAGCAGCACACATGTGGTCATACGAGCCGTCATCGCTTTCTTAGAAGCCACTGGACTGGATGCACGTCTCTAGAGTTACCCAGCCTAATAAGAACATAACATCGCTCTACCTTACCATCGTCATTCATCACTTTCACTCCCAAGACACCCTTCCCCAGTGTAGAGTAGCAGGCCAGAGCAAACTATAGCTCAGGCCGACCTCTCTACCTTTCTGTAAATAAATTCTCTCTCTCTCTCTCTCTCTCTAGTACTGGCCTAACATACAAGTGGTATATTGACAATAACGTGGATTTGCGCATTCCTGATCTCCTGTTGCTTATCCTGCGTAATAAGCCCAACTGCCCGAAAACCCTTTGCCGCAATATATTCAACGTGGTTTCGCCATACTAGAGAGATGTCGTATATCTCTCCTAGATATTCAATGGTTTTGTGTTCTAGTTTCATTGGACTCGGATAGTACCGTAGCAGGGATGGAAAAAAAAAGTTTTCTCTGCTTAAAACTGTCAGCTTCCACCACACTGTGTTTTTTCGCGTAATTATTCTGGCTTTTTTCTTATTCAATTCATTAAATTTGGAAATGCACGGATGTGTCACTTCTAATTTTCGAGTATGCCTTTTTATTTTATGCCAGCCACTTAGAAAGAGATCGATGTGCACTGATCATTGTATATTAGAACACGTTGTCACTATTACTTGCAAATTTGAACGTAATCTAAGCTCTAATATATACACACAATGAACTGATTTAAAGCTTCGCTGCGTGCGGTCCTATTTAGAAAATAGTTATCGCGAAGACGCAGAAAACATGACTACGGGCACACGTGTGTTTTGTGTAATGGCCAGCTGCTGCGCACATAAAAATCGTTGCTCCTGTTCTGTTTTAACTGTTTTGCGTTGCTCCTGCTGTAATAATGAATGTGATCAAAATAAAGAAATCTACATTTACCTTAAAAACGCTCTGTTTTGGCGCGATAATTGATTGTAAAATTTATCACTCTAGCTTTTTCTAGCGAATCAAACTCTTACAATATCAATTTGGCAGTGAAGCTAAGCCAGAGTGGCGTGAATAGTGGCCGTCTTCAGTATGACGAACTTCAAACCACGTCTCACCCTAGTTCACCTGGTTTCCTTGATCAATCTTACCACAGCGAACCATTCTCAATAGTCACCACTGGCGTATATCTTAAACACTTAGCTGCAACAACGAGCAGGCTTCCCGAAATTTCAACTCTAATAACAGGAACAAGGCACTACAATTACGCGGTAAGTCCTCCTCGTTGCCGGGTAGACATCGACAATGACATAACCTCTTGGACCCATCAGTCTTTTAAGTGGACACATTACGCCATAAAAAGCTGTTTCCTCGCTATCCCTGCGTGCTTTGTGCAGTGCCCAATTTCCTTATCCGACAAAAATTTCGGCATGCCATCGGCACGGCTTTCAGACACTTTCGTCCTTCGATCCTCCGCAAAAGCACCCAATTTAAAAGCAGTACAATGACGTCCGAAGTGAATTATACGAGCGATATTGCAGTGATGCCCGCTAAAGCATTGTTTCGCCGGCTGACTGTACAGGATGATGCATTGCTCAAAATTCTATAATCTATCTACAGTACAATACTTCACATTGTGCGACCTCTATAGTTGGGTGCGTATAGATGAGGTCGATCGATATCATTTCGCTTGGCATCCTATCTATTTCCCCGCGGGAGGCCCTTATGAAGCATCCGTTTCTTCACTGCTTCCAAGGTCTTATTTGACGTGCCATTGTGTCAAGAGCACTGAAGGGGCTAACGTTATGCATGTGCGCCATTCAATTTCAGGAATAATGAATTGAGCTTGAGAGAAGCTCATGCACCGTACCCTTGGGACTAGACAGAAGGAAGCAAAAAACAGAAAGAAAAATTAAGGCAGCGGTGTTCACCAGCCTAAAAAAAAAAAAAAACTGGCCTGATAACCTACAAGGGTGCCAGGGATGGGGAGTTTCAAAAGATTGAGATGGAGAGAAACAGATGTAGGGTTTTTTTATTAAATTCTTTTTTTCCCGTGTTGCTGACACGTCTAATTCTTATTTTAAAGAAACGCCTATAATTCAAGAAACTTAACGTTTTATAAACTCGTCATCATTATAACCTCATCGCGATTATATTCAGCTAAACAGCAAAATGACTAAAATAGATCAAGGAAAAGGGAGAACGGAAAATATCGGTTAAAGTAAAAAGATGTTCCTATGGTGGTAAGCAGCTTTTAAGTGATTGAATATGACCTTACTATTACTACGTTTATGCAGTTCTGACGTCAAATTATATACTTTCCAGTAGACGACGGTGATTACTATAGGGACTGTTTCTGTTTCAGTATTAGGATGAAGAATCAGCGAGGACACAAATGTATGTTGTGATTAGAGGCGAGATGCTTCAAAGAAAAATTTGCTTATACTACTGCCAAGGCCGCTGAGGGCCGATAAGTTTCGTAGTGTCAATCGTGTATAGAGTAATGCTGTACCTGTCTACCAACCTGATCTTATATCGTTAAACAAGTCGAGATAAATTGGCATTTCACGCATCTCCACGCCATTAAAAAACTGTCTAGCATATATTCACTATTCTTCAGCTTCATACACTGAAATATTTATAAATATATTATGAAGGTTTCGTCTCTAAGCGCACACGTTGTAAATTTCCCAGAATGAACCTTGTGCAGTTGTGGCTTCAGTATTTCTCACGATATTAGTCTTATTTCATTATCGCGTTCGATAAAGCGTGAAGCATCAAACTTGATGAAACGCAAACATTTGTTGGCCGGGCATGTGTCATGGCTTACTTAAGGGGAAGACTGAAAAGATGCTTTATTCAAGTATGTGCTTCTTAGCAGTCCAAACGAAATCTAGTTAGGATCATGGGTGCACATTTTTCGAGCAATGAATATAGTAGCAAGAACCAAATGCTTGCACACACAACTTGCTAATAAGGAAAAGCACCATGTTTGGAAATGCCCGCTTTCAACATAAATATTTCTCCAGCAGAGCCCGCCCAACAGCAACACCCTTTTCTCTGCGGTACTTGCAGGTAATAAGCAGTACTTGCTTATTACAAGTCAACGCATCGCAGTGATGGCGTAATCATAAGAAAATGAGAAAAAAAAGTTTTTTTGTGAATACCTCAAATACAACCCTTTTTTTGTCTTTCATACCCGCAGAACGTTTTATTGTATACAGAATGAATGACTTCTCATATTAGAACGTGTATATGAAGAACACCCCCTCAGTTGGTAATATCAGTATAAGCAAGAAGATTGGGATGTAGAAAGATAATAGTGAATTATTAATCTCTAAAGATTCTGGGTTGCAGTAAAGGTATAAAAGTAGGTGCTGTATATACATACTAGCTCTCACATTACGTGTCAACTAAGAACTACATACCTAGCTAGCACTCTCTTAGGTCCTTCTTGCCGAAGAGCTCAGCCACAAAAAACTGCGCTTCCTTCAGACGAGCGCGCGAGTTTATTGATTCCGTACTATTATGACTTCACTCCAGTCGAACATGGCACGGTCTATTTCTCAGTAATTCTTATTGACCAAGATATCAGTAATTGGCAACTCGGAGCAGGCAACAAGTAGTTCACGTCGGTTGTTAATAGTGGTCCGCATCATCAAGAGGAATCATAGAATGCAGAATCAATTATGCACTTAAGCCGTATGAACATGGCCTAACGTGTACTGTTCAATCGAAATCACAGGTATTAAGATAATGAGCACGTTATTATTATAAAATTATCGCATATACATACAAAGTGCATTTTGGAAGAACGAACTGTCTCCTACATTCAGTGACGTCCACATATGACAAACACTCCAGATATGACAGATTTGTAAGGAAAGATCAAAATTTGAAATAAGAGTAATAGTCGAAAAAGGAACGTTGCTCTATTGTTTTCATATGTGAACTTGTCTTTGTTAAGCATCAATAACGCGACGACAAAACGTTCAAATGTTGAAGCTTTGATCCTAGCGACAATCTTCAATCAACAATTTCCAGCACTCGATATATATGCCAAACGGGTTTTCCTCGAGAGTAGGCACGTGTACATGATGACGAAATGCCACAGTATTAATGTGCAACTCTATAACCTTTGCGATAAATTGTTCTCTTTATTATGAGAAGTACGAAACGTGTTTAAAGACCTCCTCTGGTAGCGTTTTTTTTTTGGTGCCATCATGAGGGTCCCCACTGCAGCAGCTAAGCAGTGCACCATTCCGCAACATATAGAAAATTTGCATCGACTTGACCAAAAAGTGCCTTATTGAAGTGCTTTATTTCCTGAAGTCAACAGTCATCAAAGGACTGGAAATGAGCCACGTTCAGTTTACTGTCTGATTTATAATTTGAGGTAGATTCGAAGCTCAAATACGTCCGTGTCACATGAGCTTAAGCTGAATGTTCTCACAGGCAGCCGTTAGTGCTACAAGTATGCCAACAGTGCCAAACGAATACGCTTTTAGTAATGGGTGAGCTCACTCAAAGGTAGAAAACTTGTGATGCGAAGTGGTACTTGTTATCTGCTGCATTGGAAAACGCATTCAACCACCATATTGATAATTATTGTTGAGGAACAAGTGGCAGGGACAACGCATACAGATTACTTTGAGTACACTAGCTGTGCCAACAATATATAGATGCTGGAAAGCACGAAAAAGCTAGCATGTGCCAGCACAGCTGTTGCGAGGGAATCACGCGGAGAAATAGGAGTTCCTTGCACTCAAGGGTCACGGGCCAACATACGTAAATGACTTGGTATTCCCACCGAGGAGATGGCTCTGGAGTGTATCCGCAAGAAAAGAACTCATAGCACAATCAGTATTGCACGACACAGCACACACGGTGCGTGAGCCAGTGTGAAGTGAGCATCCTGAGAGCATACAGTCGGTTCTTTGCGCACAAAAGAGCCCATCTCAAAATCTGCGTATGGCAATGTTGTTTTGAATTAACGCCAATGTTGTCTAATCACGAAGGTGCTATGACTAAAACTTGAAATAAAGCACTGCATAAGAAATACCAATAGTAGTGCCTTTATTGTTGACAAAGAGTGTCAGTTCTGTCACTTCGCTTAGTGACAAGAATGTCAATGAAAAAAGTTACAGAATATTTCCTATTTCAGCGAGCGTTGATTACTTGCTCCACCTATGGTGATTTCCGGGGCCTTCAGATTTAGTACTTTATAAAAAAGCTTCTTTAGTGATCAAGCTAGTATTTTGTAGAGCGATAACTTCAACGAATGAGCTCTTCTGCAGGATACACACAAGGAAGATTATTTATCCGTCACTTTCAAGGAAACGTCGTTCTTTTCACAGATTTATTCTGTGTGGTTACAGTGCACAATATTACTGGCAGCTTACGTGCATTTAGACTTGCTTCTGGTGTCGTGTTTTGTGTATACTTTACATGAAACCGGTACCGATCAATTTTCTTTTGTTTACTTTGTAAGTTTCGAATACTGCGTTGCCGAAATATTGTGGGAACAGATCACCATTGAGGAACTGTGACGAATGTATTCAGCATGGAACACTACAAGGGCCGCCGTAGTTATTGTGCACTGAAACACCTGTATCTCCTTCTTCACAGACCAGGATTACAGCACTGCTGTGTTTCGGTGATTTGGAAATGAATGAGCACGTAATTTTGTAATTACAGTAGCATTTTGTATGCCTTTTTCGCATTGTGTTTTCTTTGCTTTTCAAAATGTTAGTCACTGGCTTCTCAGATATATATGTCCTCATGCTGGTAGTACTTTAATACTGCCGCAGGCAATGTAGACAGATATAGTGATCTGCGCCCTCAAGATTGACTTTTCTAATGTTTTCTCACTAAATTTTGTTTAAGGTTTACTGTTTTTTGCCTAGCTTCAAAAGTTTTTTATTGACAATTTTTGAATCTGAACATGGCCTGATTCTATTATGTAAGTAAATTGTGGATGTTGTTGTTTAGTATTTAATTATGTAGGCTTCATAATTCCTAGAAGTCATGATACAAGTCGCTAATGACTTCAGAGAGGAAAAGCGAATATAGGCTAAAACATGGGATGTCATTAGATATGGTTGAAAGTATGTGTATTTCATCCGTATTTTATGATAACTCCGACTTAATCATACAGGCCTTCAGTGACACGGGTTTGCGTGATTTCAATTAATTTGGGCAGACTACTGGAAACTCTGCAAAATATCGAAGCGGTCATCGATGCGAAATATTTATGAGCGCAGGTAATCGCTGAGGCTGCAAATATGATTTCTATACCTGTGACCAGAAATGGACTTGAATAAAACTTTGCGTGTCAAACTTGCTTAAGCAAGACATTATGTTCACATGAAAAATATTGCACTAGTTATGCAAAAACGCGCAAAAGAAGATGATGCCATCTTGTCGCATGGTAATACTGGTGCTTATTGCCTTGTCACTTGCCTTCTGAATTGTTATATTAGCGCGCTGAATATAGCTTCTAAAAGAAGAAGGAAAGAAACGCAAAGTTTCATGTGGATTCGACCAAGACGAATGGGAAATGAAATCCCTCTTCCATTTTTCCTAGTTGGTTGGAATTCTACGTATCACAGTGCCCCAAAATATGTCTACATTTGACGTGCTTTTTAAGCAAGCCTCCACTATTTTTCCACTTTCAAGTGACGATGTGGCGGGATGACGTCACTAATTACCCAGTGACATACATCTGATTACTTGACAAGACAATGCCATGGTGTGATTAGAAGTCATCACTCAGGTAACGTGGAGTTATTGTTTCACGAGATTGCTTGATACCCTATGAGACATTTGTCACATCGCAAGTTCTAGCAATACGACACAACGCATCGTGTAGGTTTAGCAAACTAAAACTTCAACATCATCACTTAGGGTCTTTAATAGAAGCAGTCTTATGGTCGTCTTCTTATAATAGCGCATCACGCAGTTTATAATTCACAATACGGGTGATACCACAGTGTTAAAGTCACAGCTTTACGTAGGTGTATAGAAGCGTGTTCGACCAAACGAAACACGTTTACTCAGGTAACACTCCTCCTGCAAATACACACCACAGACTCTTTCGCAAGCGCAGTTTGCAGTTGCTCATGACGCGCTCGATACTTCTTCCTCTTTAAAGCGAAGTTATGGCACACAGAAACTGAACATACTTTTGCGAAAATTATCGCCCTAGCGCCGCTGTCGTGGTTGACAGGTTGGATGCGCTTGATCACCGAGGAGCTGCAATCGCTGTTGTGCTGGACGTGCCGACTGTCACCGCTAACACCATAGGAGCAAGACCAGCTGAGCCTCGTGGCGAAACCTCGTTTCTCTCGGCGGTGTCCTCGCTGCCCAGCCATTGCTCTTGGCTGTACAAAGCAGCATTGGTTCACGTGTTCTGAGTAAATGCTGCCTAGTTTGACAAAGGAGCTGGTAGACATTCGTGACCATACTTCGCTGAGCTTACTCATGGGTTGACCTACTCGGACTCCCTCAGACTCTGATCGAACCGTGAGTATGAGTGTAAGTGGGTCTGGGGGAGTAATGCTTTCGTCAGTGTGAGTCCGAGTGAGTTCGGCTCAGGAAGCTTTTGGTGAGTCGGAGCTCCAGTGAATTCAAAGCGCAATATATACTTTTCGAGTGAGTCTGATTGAGCTCCGCATTATTTAGCCGACTTAGTTTTGTAACTACGTTGTAGGACCATGACTTTTCGGGTTCACAGTTTTCTTGCTAAACTGTCACAGAATGCCAACTGTGTAACGAGTGTGTCTTCGAATGCTTCAACCTCGTAACGAAAGCTTCAGACTAATTCTTTATCGTCGTTAACCACAGCATCAACCATTGCTCAATATACCCAAAACTTGTTTAGCGGGGACCGTGCTTCTCCGTAGAATGATGAAGGGGGACATACTGGATGCCTCTCCCTACCACACAAAAATTAAAAATAATGGCGTAAAGGGTACCTTGCAAGTTTGCTTGTAGCAGTTACTAAAGAGTGTTTAAAAAGGTTATGATAGGTCATTAAAGTTAAAAAAAACAGTATTAACAGAGAGCATCCCAGTTCATCATGATCATAACTATTGTTACCGACAGAGAAACTACAATGAGCTTAAAGAGCTTCCTTGCTAAAACGTTGTTTGATCTTCGCACTACGTTTTTAAAAGCCCGCCTAAATCAAGTTTAATTTCTTTTGTGAAGACATTGTAACTCCGTCACTGGAGCCACATACTGAACCTCGTATCTCTACACATCTCATTCGAACAACTTTTAAAGAACGGCTGCTGCTTTTTGTTGTCAACATTTCAATGGCTGCATAACATGATGGTCGGAATATTTACACTTTCATACCCGCATGATCACCGCTGCTCTATTGTGAAATTTTTATTGCTTGCCGAACAGGTTCACCTTCTTATCTTTGAGGTATTTTCTACCTCAAGAAACCGGAAAGAGTTGCGCCTGTTCCGAGCTTTCCTTACTTTTTTGCGTATATATTCCGTTCAAATGGCGCTATATTCAGTTACTCAGTAATCTCAATGTGGGGCAATTTACCCATTTGTATTCCTTTTTTACTCACAAAACCATATCATTTTTTGTCTTCGCGAACATCACGTCATGATATGGCAGCAATAAAGCTAAAATAATCAAAAGCCGTAATGAATTCCTTTCGAGATTGACTTATAGAGTGTAGCAGGTGAAAAGGCCTAGTCATTTGGTAGTACCGAGCGATATAATCCTTTGTATATAAT
>WOVY01010162.1:642500-1010037 GCA_013436015.1 Rhipicephalus annulatus | reverse complement strand
CCACAAATTCAGCAGCCTCCGAGTTACCTGTAGGAAATGCGTAGGAGACCATTCAATATGGGGTAATTAAAGTCACCAAAAAGCAAGATGCATGCATTAGGGTGCCGCTTAGCTATTCATCAAAATATTGTTAAGTTTGCTGGGAAAATTCCAAAAATAAGTAGGGGTCCTGTAGCACACGCCAAGTATAATATATTAAGGTTCGGTACGGCAGGTTAGCCACAGAACTTCGAGGTCACTTTATATACTGACAAGGCAACAGGATAATTCAGTATGAACGGCGATTTTATACCCCACCCCGTCTGCCACCGTGCCTGTCTTTTCGAAAAAATAATAAAGTTGGGAAAGTTTTTCAAAATTTCAGCATCAGCGATTTCACTGGAAACCCATGTTTCGATTAGTACAATTAGATTACTATCGAATGATGACTTCAGATTCGACACTACTTCACGTTTTGGAAGGAAGCTGCGAATGTTAGTGAAGATAACCGAGAGTGAAACGGTGGCACGGGGCATGCGAGCAAGGTGGCTGCGCGGTTTGAAGGGCGTGACGAAATAGCTATAGTTTGTTTTTGCACGCTTTGTGAAGCTTCATCAAGGAAGGTGGCCAAAATTTCCGGAGCCCTCCACTACGGCGTCTCTCATAATCATATGGTGGTTTTGGGACGTTAAACCCCACAAATCAATCAATCAAGCTTCATCAAGGAAGAAGCGTCGTGGACCGATGTGTAGCGTTTTGTGTCGGAGTGAGTAAGGCACGGACTTGTTTTTGCAAAGGCGACAAGGTGTTTACGTGCGTTTTGTACCCGTTGGGAAAAGTTCTCCCTAATGCCGTAGGTGGTACCTTTCAACTTACGAGCTTAGTAAGGATCACCTCTTTCGTCTTAAAGGCACAAAACCTGACAATTATGGGACGATTACGGCCAGAGGTATGGCCACCCAAGCGATGTGCCCTTTTAATTTTTTGTCAACTGTTCAATTTAGTTGTTCGGAGCAAAGTTGAATGATTGCTTCTTCAGCGTGTGCACGCGATTTAGGTGAAAAATCAGGGATACCATAAAAAAATCAGGTTGTTGCGGCGGGGCTGATTTTCGGCATCATCAAAACGGTTTTTCAAATGAAAAACTTGATACAAAGTTTTGGTGTTGTCAGTCTGTACGGTTCCAAGCTGCTGCCGCAAGTGCTTGATGTGTTCACAACTCGCTTCCACAGAAGCCACACGCTTAGCAAGCTCGGTGATAGTGTTATTCGAGGTAACAAGTTGTGCCTTAATGTCTTTAATTTCGGAATTGACAGTTGCTCTACCGGCAGTTAGCTTACGCAGCTCGGCGAGAATCGCCGCATTATCGGGTCCTGGTTCGACTCGATTTCACCACGACTAGCAGAAAAGAACGCACGGCAGCTCCACACTCACAACAAGTAGCAAACGGGCGCAGAGGCTAGGCTGCTGAAGATAGAAGTAATTGCTCGACTTTTTTGCCGTATAGGCTGTATGAAGGACCAACCTGCATGGTGAAGGGCAGAGGATTAGTGGTCACTCTCGCAGAACAGCTGCCAAGCCCACAAGGCAATGCCGACGGGGGCGGTGGCTTTATAGCTTGGGGAACAATTGATGTCGTCAACGATGGGGCCTTCCAAGCTGTGTCCAGTACCAAGTGCTAAGATAGTGGCATGGCTTGCCGCGTTGAATCCAGAGTACTGTCCAGCCAATTCCCGCATGTTGAAATCTGAGCAGGTGCACGGGACGGTAGCGCGCGCACCAGTGATGCGCACGTTGATGATGATGATCCAGACAGCGCAGGAAAGAGCAACAGAGCGAAGGCATGAAGAATAACCTGCATGGTGAAGTGCAGAGGATTAGTGGTGACTCTCGCAGTACAGCTGCCGAGCCCACGCTACTATAAAGCTGTTGTAGGTGTAATATTGATAGCTGGTCCGTCTGACGCCACTTTCGCTAGTGCATCAGCTGTTTCATTTAGAAATACGCCTCTATGCCTTGGCAGCCATACTAATTGCACCTGGGTTAAGAGATTCAGTACTTAGAGTTGCATTCGCCTAATGCTCTCGAATCACTGGATGCCGTGAGCGCACTGCAGACCGACAAGGAGTCCGTTATTATTACGGCGGAATATTTGATGCTGGCAGTTTCGAAGGGCCAGTATTATAGCTAAGAATTTTGCAATGAAGATAGGGGTGAAATCTAGAATTCGTAGGGAAAAGGACCAGTCTGAACAGGGCAGAATATACCGATGCCACTCTTTTTATCTTTCTGGGAAGCATCTGTCGCAACGATGATCTGTGCTTGCATTCCTAGCAGGTAGTCCTGTAAAGTAACTCTTGAGATATTATTTCGTAAGTGTTTAGCACAATTAGAGAAAATGTCGTCAAAGTATATTTGAATAGAACTTGTCGAACTACATATTTGAAGAACCTCCCTAATTTTCGCTCACAGTGGGTCGAGAAGAGACTGTACAAACTTTACTGAGGTGTGTGAAATCTAGGTCAATGACAATAAAAAAATAAACCAGGTTGCGGAATCAAGTTGCTTCTTCGCGCTTTAAAGAAAGTTCAAATGCCCTTAAGTACGTTTGCACAGCAATGTACTGAATCTGGTAAGGAGTGAGGGAATTCTAGCTTCCATATATAAGACGTTATGCGCTAAAAATATAGGTAGCCCTTAGCACATGCGCGATGCCTGCTTCTCCAGAAGAACAAGGGGACGAATATTAGAGGCAGGTGCCCCGGAGTATAAGACACATCCAAGTTCTAGTACTGGTATTAGTCGACCATTAACCGATGAGGTTGTGTTAGGTCCTTGGCCTGACGCCAGCAGCACACATGTGGTCATACGAGCCGTCATCGCTTTCTTAGAAGCCACTGGACTGGATGCACGTCTCTAGAGTTACCCAGCCTAATAAGAACATAACATCGCTCTACCTTACCATCGTCATTCATCACTTTCACTCCCAAGACACCCTTCCCCAGTGTAGAGTAGCAGGCCAGAGCAAACTATAGCTCAGGCCGACCTCTCTACCTTTCTGTAAATAAATTCTCTCTCTCTCTCTCTCTCTCTCTAGTACTGGCCTAACATACAAGTGGTATATTGACAATAACGTGGATTTGCGCATTCCTGATCTCCTGTTGCTTATCCTGCGTAATAAGCCAACTGCCCGAAAACCCTTTGCCGCAATATATTCAACGTGGTTTCGCCATACTAGAGAGATGTCGTATATCTCTCCTAGATATTCAATGGTTTTGTTGTTCTAGTTTCATTGGACTCGGATAGTACCGTAGCAGGGATGGAAAAAAAAAGTTGTCTCTGCTTAAAACTGTCAGCTTCCACCACACTGTGTTTTTTCGCGTAATTATTCTGGCTTTTTTCTTATTCAATTCATTAAATTTGGAAATGCACGGATGTGTCACTTCTAATTTTCGAGTATGCCTTTTTATTTTATGCCAGCCACTTAGAAAGAGATCGATGTGCACTGATCATTGTATATTAGAACACGTTGTCACTATTACTTGCAAATTTGAACGTAATCTAAGCTCTAATATATACACACAATGAACTGATTTAAAGCTTCGCTGCGTGCGGTCCTATTTAGAAAATAGTTATCGCGAAGACGCAGAAAAACATGACTACGGGCACACGTGTGTTTTGTGTAATGGCCAGCTGCTGCGCACATAAAAATCGTTGCTCCTGTTCTGTTTTAACTGTTTTGCGTTGCTCCTGCTGTAATAATGAATGTGATCAAAATAAAGAAATCTACATTTACCTTAAAAACGCTCTGTTTTGGCGCGATAATTGATTGTAAAATTTATCACTCTAGCTTTTTCTAGCGAATCAAACTCTTACGATATCAATTTGGCAGTGAAGCTAAGCAGAGTGGCGTGAATAGTGGCCGTCTTCAGTATGACGAACTTCAACCACGTCTCACCCTAGTTCACCTGGTTTCCTTGATCAATCTTACCACAGCGAACCATTCTCAATAGTCACCACTGGCGTATATCTTAAACACTTAGCTGCAACAACGAGCAGGCTTCCCGAAATTTCAACTCTAATAACAGGAACAAGGCACTACAATTACGCGGTAAGTCCTCCTCGTTGCCGGGTAGACATCGACAATGACATAACCTCTTGGACCCATCAGTCTTTTAAGTGGACACATTACGCCATAAAAAGCTGTTTCCTCGCTATCCCTGCGTGCTTTGTGCAGTGCCCAATTTCCTTATCCGACAAAAATTTCGGCATGCCATCGGCACGGCTTTCAGACACTTTCGTCCTTCGATCCTCCGCAAAAGCACCCAATTTAAAAGCAGTACAATGACGTCCGAAGTGAATTATACGAGCGATATTGCAGTGATGCCCGCTAAAGCATTGTTTCGCCGGCTGACTGTACAGGATGATGCATTGCTCAAAATTCTATAATCTATCTAACAGTACAATACTTCACATTGTGCGACCTCTATAGTTGGGTGCGTATAGATGAGGTCGATCGATATCATTTCGCTTGGCATCCTATCTATTTCCCCGCGGGAGGCCCTTATGAAGCATCCGTTTCTTCACTGCTTCCAAGGTCTTATTTGACGTGCCATTGTGTCAAGAGCACTGAAGGGGCTAACGTTATGCATGTGCGCCATTCAATTTCAGGAATAATGAATTGAGCTTGAGAGAAGCTCATGCACCGTACCCTTGGGACTAGACAGAAGGAAGCAAAAAACAGAAAAGAAAAATTAAGGCAGCGGTGTTCACCAGCCTAAAAAAAAAAAAACTGGCCTGATAACCTACAAGGGTGCCAGGGATGGGGAGTTTCAAAAGATTGAGATGGAGAGAAACAGATGTAGGGTTTTTTTTATTAAATTCTTTTTTTCCCGTGTTGCTGACACGTCTAATTCTTATTTTAAAGAAACGCTATAATTCAAGAAACTTAACGTTTTATAAACTCGTCATCATTATAACCTCATCGCGATTATATTCAGCTAAACAGCAAAATGACTAAAATAGATCAAGGAAAAGGGAGAACGGAAAATATCGGTTAAAGTAAAAAGATGTTCCTATGGTGGTAAGCAGCTTTTAAGTGATTGAATATGACCTTACTATTACTACGTTTATGCAGTTTCTGACGTCAAATTATATACTTTCCAGTAGACGACGGTGATTACTATAGGGACTGTTTCTGTTTCAGTATTAGGATGAAGAATCAGCGAGGACACAAATGTATGTTGTGATTAGAGGCGAGATGCTTCAAAGAAAAATTTGCTTATACTACTGCCAAGGCCGCTGAGGGCCGATAAGTTTCGTAGTGTCAATCGTGTATAGAGTAATGCTGTACCTGTCTACCAACCTGATCTTATATCGTTAAACAAGTCGAGATAAATTGGCATTTCACGCATCTCCACGCCATTAAAAAACTGTCTAGCATATATTCACTATTCTTCAGCTTCATACACTGAAATATTTATAAATATATTATGAAGGTTTCGTCTCTAAGCGCACACGTTGTAAATTTCCCAGAATGAACCTTGTGCAGTTGTGGCTTCAGTATTTCTCACGATATTAGTCTTATTTCATTATCGCGTTCGATAAAGCGTGAAGCATCAAACTTGATGAAACGCAAACATTTGTTGGCCGGGCATGTGTCATGGCTTACTTAAGGGGAAGACTGAAAAGATGCTTTATTCAAGTATGTGCTTCTTAGCAGTCCAAACGAAATCTAGTTAGGATCATGGGTGCACATTTTTCGAGCAATGAATATAGTAGCAAGAACCAAATGCTTGCACACACAACTTGCTAATAAGGAAAAGCACCATGTTTGGAAATGCCCGCTTTCAACATAAATATTTCTCCAGCAGAGCCCGCCCAACAGCAACACCCTTTTCTCTGCGGTACTTGCAGGTAATAAGCAGTACTTGCTTATTACAAGTCAACGCATCGCAGTGATGGCGTAATCATAAGAAAATGAGAAAAAAAAGTTTTTTTGTGAATACCTCAAATACAACCCTTTTTTTGTCTTTCATACCCGCAGAACGTTTTATTGTATACAGAATGAATGACTTCTCATATTAGAACGTGTATATGAAGAACACCCCCTCAGTTGGTAAATATCAGTATAAGCAAGAAGATTGGGATGTAGAAAGATAATAGTGAATTATTAATCTCTAAAGATTCTGGGTTGCAGTAAAGGTATAAAAGTAGGTGCTGTATATACATACTAGCTCTCACATTACGTGTCAACTAAGAACTACATACCTAGCTAGCACTCTCTTAGGTCCTTCTTGCCGAAGAGCTCAGCCACAAAAACTGCGCTTCCTTCAGACGAGCGCGCGAGTTTATTGATTCCGTACTATTATGACTTCACTCCAGTCGAACATGGCACGGTCTATTTCTCAGTAATTCTTATTGACCAAGATATCAGTAATTGGCAACTCGGAGCAGGCAACAAGTAGTTCACGTCGGTGTTAATAGTGGTCCGCATCATCAAGAGGAATCATAGAATGCAGAATCAATTATGCACTTAAGCCGTATGAACATGGCCTAACGTGTACTGTTCAATCGAAATAACAGGTATTAAGATAATGAGCACGTTATTATTATAAAATTATCGCATATACATACAAAGTGCATTTTGGAAGAACGAACTGTCTCCTACATTCAGTGACGTCCACATATGACAACACTCCAGATATGACAGATTTGTAAGGAAAGATCAAAATTTGAAATAAGGAGTAATAGTCGAAAAAGGAACGTTGCTCTATTGTTTTCATATGTGAACTTGTCTTTGTTAAGCATCAATAACGCGACGACAAAACGTTCAAATGTTGAAGCTTTGATCCTAGCGACAATCTTCAATCAACAATTTCCAGCACTCGATATATATGCCAAACGGGTTTTCCTCGAGAGTAGGCACGTGTACATGATGACGAAATGCCACAGTATTAATGTGCAACTCTTATAACCTTTGCGATAAATTGTTCTCTTTATTATGAGAAGTACGAAACGTGTTTAAAGACCTCCTCTGGTAGCGTTTTTTTTTTTTGGTGCCATCATGAGGGTCCCCACTGCAGCAGCTAAGCAGTGCACCATTCCGCAACATATAGAAAATTTGCATCGACTTGACCAAAAAGTGCCTTATTGAAGTGCTTTATTTCCTGAAGTCAACAGTCATCAAAGGACTGGAAATGAGCCACGTTCAGTTTACTGTCTGATTTATAATTTGAGGTAGATTCGAAGCTCAAATACGTCGTGTCACATGAGCTTAAGCTGAATGTTCTCACAGGCAGCCGTTAGTGCTACAAGTATGCCAACAGTGCCAAACGAATACGCTTTTAGTAATGGGTGAGCTCACTCAAAGGTAGAAAACTTGTGATGCGAAGTGGTACTTGTTATCTGCTGCATTGGAAAACGCATTCAACCACCATATTGATAATTATTGTTGAGGAACAAGTGGCAGGGACAACGCATACAGATTACTTTGAGTACACTAGCTGTGCCAACAATATATAGATGCTGGAAAGCACGAAAAAGCTAGCATGTGCCAGCACAGCTGTTTGCGAGGGAATCACGCGGAGAAATAGGAGTTCCTTGCACTCAAGGGTCACGGGCCAACATACGTAAATGACTTGGTATTTCCCACCGAGGAGATGCTCTGGAGTGTATCCGCAAGAAAAGAACTCATAGCACAATCAGTATTGCACGACACAGCACACACGGTGCGTGAGCCAGTGTTGAAGTGAGCATCCTGAGAGCATACAGTCGGTTCTTTGCGCACAAAAGAGCCCATCTCAAAATCTGCGTATGGCAATGTTGTTTTGAATTAACGCCAATGTTGTCTAATCACGAAGGTGCTATGACTAAAACTTGAAATAAAGCACTGCATAAGAAATACCAATAGTAGTGCCTTTATTGTTGACAAAGAGTGTCAGTTCTGTCACTTCGCTTAGTGACAAGAATGTCAATGAAAAAAGTTACAGAATATTTCCTATTTCAGCGAGCGTTGATTACTTGCTCCACCTATGGTGATTTCCGGGGCCTTCAGATTTAGTACTTTATAAAAAAGCTTCTTTAGTGATCAAGCTAGTATTTTGTAGAGCGATAACTTCAACGAATGAGCTCTTCTGCAGGATACACACAAGGAAGATTATTTATCCGTCACTTTCAAGGAAACGTCGTTCTTTTCACAGATTTATTCTGTGTGGTTACAGTGCACAATATTACTGGCAGCTTACGTGCATTTAGACTTGCTTCTGGTGTCGTGTTTTGTGTATACTTTACATGAAACCGGTACCGATCAATTTTCTTTTGTTTACTTTGTAAGTTTCGAATACTGCGTTGCCGAAATATTGTGGGAACAGATCACCATTGAGGAACTGTGACGAATGTATTCAGCATGGAACACTACAAGGGCCGCCGTAGTTATTGTGCACTGAAACACCTGTATCTCCTTCTTCACAGACCAGGATTACAGCACTGCTGTGTTTCGGTGATTTGGAAATGAATGAGCACGTAATTTTGTAATTACAGTAGCATTTTGTATGCCTTTTTCGCATTGTGTTTTCTTTGCTTTTCAAAATGTTAGTCACTGGCTTCTCAGATATATATGTCCTCATGCTGGTAGTACTTTAATACTGCCGCAGGCAATGTAGACAGATATAGTGATCTGCGCCCTCAAGATTGACTTTTCTAATGTTTTCTCACTAAATTTTGTTTAAGGTTTACTGTTTTTTGCCTAGCTTCAAAAAGTTTTTTATTGACAATTTTTGAATCTGAACATGGCCTGATTCTATTATGTAAGTAAATTGTGGATGTTGTTGTTTAGTATTTAATTATGTAGGCTTCATAATTCCTAGAAGTCATGATACAAGTCGCTAATGACTTCAGAGAGGAAAAGCGAATATAGGCTAAAACATGGGATGTCATTAGATATGGTTGAAAGTATGTGTATTTCATCCGTATTTTATGATAACTCCGACTTAATCATACAGGCCTTCAGTGACACGGGTTGCGTGATTTCAATTAATTTGGGCAGACTACTGGAAACTCTGCAAAATATCGAAGCGGTCATCGATGCGAAATATTTATGAGCGCAGGTAATCGCTGAGGCTGCAAATATGATTTCTATACCTGTGACCAGAAATGGACTTGAATAAAACTTTGCGTGTCAAACTTGCTTAAGCAAGACATTATGTTCACATGAAAAATATTGCACTAGTTATGCAAAAACGCGCAAAAGAAGATGATGCCATCTTGTCGCATGGTAATACTGGTGCTTATTGCCTTGTCACTTGCCTTCTGAATTGTTATATTAGCGCGCTGAATATAGCTTCTAAAAGAAGAAGGAAAGAAACGCAAAGTTTCATGTGGATTCGACCAAGACGAATGGGAAATGAAATCCCTCTTCCATTTTTTCCTAGTTGGTTGGAATTCTACGTATCACAGTGCCCCAAAATATGTCTACATTTGACGTGCTTTTTAAGCAAGCCTCCACTATTTTTCCACTTTCAAGTGACGATGTGGCGGGATGACGTCACTAATTACCCAGTGACATACATCTGATTACTTGACAAGACAATGCCATGGTGTGATTAGAAGTCATCACTCAGGTAACGTGGAGTTATTGTTTCACGAGATTGCTTGATACCCTATGAGACATTTGTCACATCGCAAGTTCTAGCAATACGACACAACGCATCGTGTAGGTTTAGCAAACTAAAACTTCAACATCATCACTTAGGGTCTTTAATAGAAGCAGTCTTATGGTCGTCTTCTTATAATAGCGCATCACGCAGTTTAATTCAACAATACGGTGTGATACCACAGTGTTAAAGCTCTTACGTAGGTGTATCAGAAGCGTGTTCGACCAAACGAAACACGTTTACTCAGGTAACACTCCTGCATACAAATACACACCATGACTCTTTCGCAAGCGCAGTTTGCAGTTGCTCATGACGCGCTCGATACGTCTTCCTTCTTTAAAGCGAAGTTATGGCACACAGAAACTGAACATACTTTTGCGAAAATTATCGCCCTAGCGCCGCTGTCGTGGTTGACAGGTTGGATGCGCTTGATCACCGAGGAGCTGCAATCGCTGTTGTGCTGGACGTGCCGACTGTCACCGCTAACACCATAGGAGCAAGACCAGCTGAGCCTCGTGGCGAAACCTCGTTTCTCTCGGCGGTGTCCTCGCTGCCCAGCCATTGCTCTTGGCTGTACAAAGCAGCATTGGTTCACGTGTTCTGAGTAAATGCTGCCTAGTTTGACAAAGGAGCTGGTAGACATTCGTGACCATACTTCGCTGAGCTTACTCATGGGTTGACCTACTCGGACTCCCTCAGACTCTGATCGAACCGTGAGTATGAGTGTAAGTGGGTCTGGGGGAGTAATGCTTTCGTCAGTGTGAGTCCGAGTGAGTTCGGCTCAGGAAGCTTTTGGTGAGTCGGAGCTCCAGTGAATTCAAAGCGCAATATATACTTTTCGAGTGAGTCTGATTGAGCTCCGCATTATTTAGCCGACTTAGTTTTGTAACTACGTTGTAGGACCATGACTTTTCGGGTTCACAGTTTCTTGCTAAACTGTCACAGAATGCCAACTGTGTAACGAGTGTGTCTTCGAATGCTTCAACCTCGTAACGAAAGCTTCAGACATAATTCTTTATCGTCGTTAACCACAGCATCAAACCATTGCTCAATATACCCAAAACTTGTTTAGCGGGGACCGTGCTTCTCCGTAGAATGATGAAGGGGGACATACTGGATGCCTCTCCCTACCACACAAAAATTAAAAATAATGGCGTAAAGGGTACCTTGCAAGTTTGCTTGTAGCAGTTACTAAAGAGTGTTTAAAAAGGTTATGATAGGTCATTAAAGTTAAAAAAACAGTATTAACAGAGAGCATCCCAGTTCATCATGATCATAACTATTGTTACCGACAGAGAAACTACAATGAGCTTAAAGAGCTTCCTTGCTAAAACGTTGTTTGATCTTCGCACTACGTTTTAAAAGCCCGCCTAAATCAAGTTTAATTTCTTTTGTGAAGACATTGTAACTCCGTCACTGGAGCCACATACTGAACCTCGTATCTCTACACATCTCATTCGAACAACTTTTAAAGAACGGCTGCTGCTTTTTGTTGTCAACATTTCAATGGCTGCATAACATGATGGTCGGAATATTTACACTTTCATACCCGCATGATCACCGCTGCTCTATTGTGAAATTTTTATTGCTTGCCGAACAGGTCACCTTCTTATCTTTTGAGGTATTTTCTACCTCAAGAAACCGGAAAGAGTTGCGCCTGTTTCCGAGCTTTCCTTACCTTCTTTTTGCGTATATATTCCGTTCAAATGGCGCTATAATTCAGTTACTCAGTAATCTCAATGTGGGGCAATTTACCCATTTGTATTCCTTTTTACTCACAAAACCATATCATTTTTTGTCTTCGCGAACATCACGTCATGATATGGCAGCAATAAAGCTAAAATAAATCAAAAGCCGTAATGAATTCCTTTCGAGATTGACTTATAGAGTGTAGCAGGTGAAAAGGCCTAGTCATTTGGTAGTAACGAGCGATATAATCCTTTGTATATAATCAAGCATGTTTGTTCCTTTATTTTGATATGTTCTCGTTTCACCCGCAAAGACTGTTAACAATGTTAGGCACAGAACACGTCACAATGTTACAGAAGCATGACGATTGTTTGAGGTGAGCATGCTAAGATTGCACACACTAAATAAATAGTAAAGTGCATTCGAGAGCTCATGCTAGCCCCAGCGATATCCTTGGAAGGTTCTATGGCTACTGTATAACGCAGGATGTCTTTCAGTGATGAAGAGGTTGGTGATAGCCGATGCTCTGTTCATCGCTATCGGTGGAGAGCATGCATTGCTTGAACCCATTCTTTCATTACCATAGCAAATATATGGACACTCTAGGCTTGTTTTCGGTGCCCGCGTCGACCATCCTTCCCCTTACATGTGTATGAGTACGTACCTTTCTATATATGAGAACGCAAGAAAGAAAAATAATCCAGTAAAAACTGTGGCACGTAGAATTGAACGTCTAACCTTTTGTTTCTGAGCGTGTGGTGTTAGCCACTAAGCCACAAAGGAGTATCCCTTTCAACATTGAAACGGCAAGCTATTTACATCTACTACTTTACGCTGGTGGCGCCAATCTCAGGGGAAATAGTGTGTTTTAGCATTACCAGTGAGATGTCGCGATGAGTGTGCTCGGCGTAAAGCTCGGCGCCCAGCTCATCGCGATGCGCCGATGCGCGTTCATTCCCACACGTGTTTTGCACCGAGGAGGGTGAGGGGCCTTTCCGCGCACTCATCCTGTGGTAGGACAAAACACGTGCCTTAATTTGGCTTTCACTGGTATAATTGCACTTAGTGGCCGGGCGTACAAATAACCCTTCCTCGCTGCCCAGGCCACGTTTGCGAAAAGAGCCTGTTTTTCAAACACAGCAAGGTGACAGCTGGGTCACTTCTTAGCTTGCACTCATCACCTGTTATTACGTCTCGTGTGAGTGGTTCTTAAGAGAGAGAAAGGAAGAGAAAAGTGAGCCCCGTTATTGTCTGCTTCAGTGAGCGACACCACCACAGTAGCTCAGCAGGGATGGTGGTGAAGAGGGATAAAAAGGGTAGGAGTAAAGGTGTAGAAAAGAGGAAGAGGAAGCAACAACAAACTGAGGGGATAGGAGAGACAGGAAAGATGAAAGCACGGTCACTGGAGTCCGAGGACGGGGCACACCTGCGAGAGCTCCTTTCGGCGTTAGTAGATAGCGTAGAGCCAGTCCAGTAAGTCAGAGCTACACTGTCGTCGAAGGTCGTCGGCGGCAGGAGGTGACGTAGGGCGAGCCCAGTCGGCCAGAGCTACGCTGACGCCGAAGATCGCGAGCGCGCGGAGCGCGCGGGCGCACAACCGGTCAGCCCGGAATCCAGCATGCATCGATTTGTTTAAACAGTGCGTTAAGTGTTGAGCTGTAAGCGCTGTTAGTTCACTCTCGTTAGTTTGCTTCGTGGAGTTCTTCGTCTCCACGAAGCGCCGCCTCTAAAGAGCGTGGTCCCCCCTAGGCGCGCGCTCATCACACTCGTAACTCTGGAGAGCACAAAAGTGACTTCGCACGCAGCGCGGCTGCGTTTACAAAAGGACCGCGCTGCTAACACGCGACGTGAGAAGAATTGTGACAGTTGTTCGCACTTGACTTGTGTATACTTGTGCGCTCATTTTGTGTGTCTTTCTACCTGTTTGACCAGCCTGCTTTCTGTGTCACGCTGCCACAGTTGCTAGGGCGCGCTCGCCTTATGTAGGACGATTTCGTGCGTGCTTTCTGCGTTGGATTTGTGCTGCAAGTTTAGAGTTGCTTGCCGTGGTTAACGTGACTTTACAATTTGTTGATGTTTCTGAAACAATGCGCAACAAACGCTTAACTATACCTCTGTAAGGACACATTTCCGTTTCTTGTTGTACTATTTAATATATAAAGGGATAAGCCACGTTTTTTGAAGCACAGAAGGCTACGGAAGTCCCTTTTGAAAGCAATATGATTATACGAGAACATATGTCACCAGACACGTTCAGCCGTACGATACTTCTTGTCAACAAACAAAAATACTGAGCGCTCTAAACAGAGAATGAGTTTTGTGTTGCATACGCTTGTCTGTGACCTTGAATGGCGCGTCCTCGTACAGGAGTTCATTTATTCATTTGAAAGAAACTAGTATTTTGTGTTGCTAGCCAATATTCACCACCCACTCCCGTTACTTTACTTTTGCTTAAAATTCAGCGAAGGCTGTATTGCAGGTGTTGTGCGTACATTTCTGAATGCCTTAGCCTACGTTTTTCATTCAGATGTGCCACCTGTCTTTACCATACATTTACTTTTCTGAAGTGCATTTCCTGTATAGCATATTTTGATGTCCTCATTTGCATACGTTCGTATAAGGAGACAAGTTTATGCAAGCATTGAGGGAGCACATGAATGCTTGTGTCGTCGCTGAATATGTTCATGCTGGTTCGCCTCGTTTTGCAGATGGCACGTTATATGTTGTGACGGCGGGCTTGTTAACGTTGTTCAAAAGAACATAGACACATGCTTTTAAAACTTTGTTTAATACTGTCACGTGTACTTCATTATATCGTGTAGTGTAAGCCCGCGCTAGATGGGTTGGCGTACACCTGATAAGTGTTTGCGATGAATAGCAGGCACTCAGCTCTGCAGTCTACAAAGGCCTAGCATGCTCGGGTTATTTGCCCTCACAGTGTGCTCTCTTGTTGTCTGTATACATGAAATAATTTTGTTATTTTTTAGTTCAGTGTACCACGACAGGGTCAAGTAGATAAGAGGCCAAATCTTTCTGACGTTGGCTAGGAAATGCAAACTAAGCTGCAGATGAATGCTTCTATTAAAGATTGTTTTAGGGGTGAAGCTCCTTAAGACGTGGGTCTGTATATCCTACGCTGCATGTAATAGTAGTAGTAGTTGTAGTAGTAGCAGTAGTAGCAGTAGTATTAGTAGTAGTAGTAGTGTCCCCTGTGGCACATACCCGCTCTAGAGCGGGTATGTGCCACAGGGGACATGAAATGGGAGATGGCGGTACTTGGAGTGTTCACTAGGTGAACGCACGGACAAACGAATGGAAGCACGGACGGGCTGATGGACGCTTCGCCCCACTCATCATCATCCACACCGTGGGTATGCTGGGGTTTTCGGCAGCTCCTTCAGCCAAGTTGTGAACAAACTACCACGTCACGTCCTTTCTTGTATGAATGCGTACATATGCCCGAGCGCTTAGCTTCGTTCATAACGAGCCCGAATACCTCAATTACGCATCTGAGTAGAACTTTTCTTCCCAATAGTTTTGTGAGGAGCGGGAAATGAACTAATTTTTTTGGTTAGCAATATACGGAAACAAGATTTATACAACTTTGAAAACTTCTGTTGTTATGTGCAACTTTAAGAAATGTACACTGTAATAAATGGTCGCTAAATGTGGAAGACAAGCGAAACAGTCAGTGTTTACTCTGGAACTCTTTGTCGTAGTTTCTATTTCCCTTTTAGCGTTCGCTTATACACCGCAGATGAGGAAAAACCTTAGTTGAACGCAAACGGGCCAAATAGGATTTGTTTACGATGATTTTGTTCAGAAGTCCTTCATTTACACAGCTGTATAGCTTTTTAAATGAAGCCTCGCTTAACAGCAGCCAACACAAGATTTACATACATACATACATACATACATACATACATACATACATACATACATACATACATACATACATACATACATACATACATACATACATACATACATACATACATACATACATACATACATACATACATACACATACCATCATTTCTATCGTAGCGCAGCCCCACTTATGGAGAAATTCGGTTAGACAGCGGCACCAGATTCAACTCTTAGCATTAGTGATAGAGAATGGATATGACAGAGTGCCCTGAAAAATCAACTAAACATAACGTTTCAACAAAGACAAAGAAATGTTTTCAAAAGCCAAACTTATTTGTGAATGACCCGAACTTCTACCCGCACTGTGAGTACCATTCTCTTTCCGTATAAATACCAGACCGTTGCCGGAAAGGGTGAATATTTCAAGCACAGCAAAACGCACTTGATGTAAAACAGTGAAACGTAGAAGGGTGATGTTTTAGTTCGCTTATCAGCAATGGCCGGTTACAATGCAAACATAAAGTGAAGCTCCACCCACAAGCGCTGCTGTTCAACCCAGGTCCCGGTGATCCAGAGGGAACTGCATAGATGCCTAATCAAAATGCATTTTATCTTTTTCGTGGCGTCTCCCATGCGTGGCCAATTCGAGGTTAGGTATTTTTCAAACATATCGGTGCTCTCGGAACCGCCATCTATGGGAAGCCTTCAGAAAGCTAACAAGCCTGTGGATAATCGATTCAGCCCATTTATTAAGTTTTACAACAAACGCTTCTATTAGAATGCAGCACGGGTCACGCGCGGCGCCGTAGTGTCCACCACCACTGGTGTCCGTAACTCCTATCGCGCGAAATAAAAAAAACTCAAATGAAAACACCAAGGACCAAGTGGTATTCAAATTCACGTCCACTGCGTCCCAGCTCTGTAGTCTACCACTAATCCACGCTGGTTCTTTTTTGAATGCATAAAATCATCACCAGTAATAGTGAACAACGCACAAATACTTCATAAGAAGTCGGGCAACACACACAAACGTCCAGAAGGGGAAGCCACTCCGGAACGGGGTCAAGAGTTAATTTGTTTACTCATTCGCAATCTTGCCTTAGGCAGGCTTGGTTTCGTAGAATGAATCACGCTAATGTGATTAATAAGGCATTTTAAAATATCAAAGAAAAAACAAGGCGTCACACAATGCGAATTCTGTATTGAGTGGGCCATCCGATCGAATGGAATGAAAAAAACTTTATTTCAGTCCTACAGGATGCGCTTAGCGCGTAGCGGGCGTCTCCCACGTAGGGACCGACAGGGAGTACCTGGCGGCCGCTTCGTGGGCCTGCTGGACGGCCCATTGCTGGTCGGCGAGAAGTGAGCTCCTGAGGGACCTCTCCCACTTGCTTGAGGTAGAGTCGGGAGGAGTTGTTCTACACTCCCAGAGCATGTGTGCGAGTGTCACTGTGTGTCCACATGATGGGCATGTGTCGCAGGGGTATGCATGAGGATAATAAACGTGAAGCGTGGCTAGGTTTGGGTACGTGTGTGTCTGTAATAGGCGTAGGGTTAATGCCTGTGGTAGGTCAACTTTCGGATGTGGGGGTGGAAAAATGCGGCGTTCCTGGTAAAAGTGCTTTGTTATTTCATTGTACGTAATTTCTGCATCCCGATTCGTATCTAACCCAGCAAGATGGGGTTGCCCTGTGGCGGTGCGGTCGGTAAGTGCGTGCGCTGCATCATGGGCGATCTCGTTGAGGTTGGATAGGGCACCCGGCACCTGGCCGAGATGGGCGGGGAACCAGATGACAGTGTGGTGCTTCAGGGCACTCGGGTCTGCTTGGCGCAGGATACGTAGCGCCTGGTAGGAGATGACTCCGCGTTCTAAGGCTTTGATGGCCGGCCTGGAGTCGCTGTAGATGAATTCCCGTTTGCTGTTGAGCATAGCTGTATCTATCCAATGCTCCAATTCAATTCAAAAGCTTGTTCTTCAGCACCCATTAAGTGTGGCACATACCGACATAAGCCTATTTTTTCAGCGTCGCCAGCCACTGCGTGAAACACGAAATTCGCACCAAACTCGTTGCAAGTGCATACGACGCTTCTCCCAAGAACGACAAAAGATGGCAAAGTGAATGCAGGCCTACTACACTAAATTTATGAACATTTATAGCACAGTGGGTACCCAGAAAAAGTGCTTCTGGCCCACTTGCAGGGTACCCACTTTCTTGAAGAAGGAATATCTCTGCACTGTAGTGCTTTATATTTATTGTAATCACGCATCAAATGTCCTTTTTTGCTGTGATTTATTGGAATAAATTTTCGAACAACCTTGATGTAACTTTTGACGAAGTATTGCATTCTTGTCTTCAGGACAGCTTTTTCTCCTGTAACAGGCACTAAGAAAAGTTCACGAATCGCACTAGATGGGGACCGTAGAGTCAAGGGCACGCACACAATTTTCCTCGCTGGAAATCTATATCGCAAGAGCATGAGATACAGAAGCCATCACCAGTCAGAGAAAGACAAATATCTTCATGCTGCCCAAAATAAAACGGAGCTAGGGCGAAGCTGCTGTTCGGAAATATAAGTACGTCGTATATCACTTATGAGAAATGGCGTGTAAGACGGCAGTGTAGCCAGGGCCCCTAATCATCCGCCGCTTCCCTGCATTCAGTTTTTTTAGTGATATCATCGCCCATTTCTTCCGGTGCGTAGTTGGTAGACCTCGTTGTGATATGTTGCGCAATAATCGTATTCGCTCACGTGTTGACCTGATACTACAATTCGCACGAAAATGCGTTGAGCTGTATTTGGCCGTATAAATGATTGCGTTTTTGTGCGCGCAAAAGTAAGAATCAAATACCGAACTGAGAATCTGTCTTATCTTGACGTATATGCACTTTTATACATAAATCTGTTTGTGTGAGTGTTTGTTAATGTACAAGTGCTTGTGTGTGCTTGTTCTGGCCATGCATTGTTTTTTTTTCATTCCTCGTGGAGCATGCTGGTAATGCTCCTATATATCCAACGTAACCAGCAGTAATAAGGAGGTAGGGATCATTTCAGGTTCTTTCTTATTCTCAATAGTATACGTGGGTGAATGGGATCTATCTTTTTCTCTGATAATATATATATATATATATATATATATATATATATATATATATATATATATATATATATATATATATAGCTCACGGCTGGTTATTTTTTCACCCACTTTTCTCTTTTATTTACATTCCATTGGTTCTAATAACTTCCCCTGTACATTCCTTGGCATTACTGTCTGTTATATCTCATAATATTGTGTCAAAAACACGAAAAAACGAGCCCTTAGGTATGCACTTCTTCCCCTTATATATATATATATATATATATATATATATATTCTGCCACAGTGACACAGTTTCCAATGGAAAATTCAAAATTCAGTCGGCATGGCCTGTGAGGCATTGCCAATCGAAACGCACTTGTGGACATCAACGAAGAACAGAAACTACTCTATTGTAGAAGCATCAGGAGGGTAAAGTGTTTTCGGAGGAAATTTCGACGCAACCGATAAAGAAATACGTTGTATGTCATACATGGCGGGACCATGCTGTGTCTCTCCGGTGGATATGACCGCGGTAGGCTTAGAATTGCCCCCGCTAAAAATGAAAGGCCGATTGAAGAGAAAAATAGCGCTTAGGGCAGAAAAGTCACGCGTTTCATTCGCATTGCCATGAGATGACTCGAAGGCTCACGACGTGTTCTTCTTCATAGTCTAGGTCTTTTCGTATGCGGAGCAGTCTATGTCGACTGTTGGTCCGTCCAGATCGAACATAAACTATCATCATCACCATAATCATCACGAACTGGCACATCTTTGTCCGTCCTCCTAATTGTCTTCCTCATATTCTAAATTCTTTGCTTCCCTCCCAGAACACGTCATCTCGTCTGTCCGGCGTGGGACGAAATATTTTGGATGGATGACAGAAATACTGCACAGATAGATAATTCTAGAAGTGAGTACGAAGTAAGTTTGTTAATCATCATCATCGTAATCAGCCTGGCTACGTACACTGCAGGACAAAAGCATCTCCCATGTTCTACCAGTTAACCCGGTCCTGTGCTTGCTGCTGTCAATTTATACCCGCAAACTTCTTAATCTCATCTGCCCACCTAACCTTCTGTCTCCCCCTAACTCGCTTGCCTTCTCTGGGAATCCAGTTAGTTACCCTTAATGACCAGCGGTTCTCCTGTCTACACGCTACAAGCCCTGCCCATGTCCATTTTTTTGTTGATTTCAACTATGATATACTTAACCCCCGTTTGTTTCCTAATCCACTCTGCTCTCTTCTTGTCTCTTAAGGTTACACCTACCATTTTTCTTTCCATTGCTCGCTGCGTCGTCCTCAATTTAAGCTGAACCCTCTTTTTAAGTCTCCAGGTTCCTGCTCCGTAGCTAAGTACCGGCAATATAAAGCTGTTATTTACCTTCCTCTTAAGGGATAGCGGCAATCTCCCTGTCATAATTTGAGAGTGCTTGTCAAATGAGCTCAACCCCATTCTTATTCTTCTAGTTACTTCAATCTCGTGGTTTTGCTCCACGGTTATTACCTGCCTTAAGTAGAGATATTATTTTACAACTTGAAGTGCACTATTACCTATCTCGAAGTGCTGCTCTCTTTTGAGGTTGTTGTAATTACTTTCGTTTTCTGCAGATTAATTTTAAGACCCACTTTTCTTCTCTCCTTGTCTAACTCCGTAATGATGAGTTGCGATTCGTCCCCTGAGTTACTCAGCAATGCAATATCATCGGCGAAGTGCAGGTTACTAAGGTACTCTTCATTAACTCTTATCTCTAACTGTTTCCATTCTAGGCATCTGAAAACCTTCTGTAAGCACGCCATAAACAGCATTGGGGAGATTGTGTCCCCCTGCCTTACACCTTTCTTGATTTGTGTATTTTGTTGCTTTCTTTATGAAGCAGTATGGTAGCAGTTGATCCCCTGTAGATTTCTTCCTGGATGTTTATATATACTTCATCGACGCCCTGATTCCGCAGTGTCTGCATCACGGCTGATATTTCTACTAAATCAAACGCCTTCTCGTAATCTATGAAAGCTATGTGTAGTGGTTGGAGATATTGTGAGTATTTCTCTATTACATGATTGATAGTATGAATGTGGTTGATTGTTGAGTAGCCTGTTCGAAATTGTGCTTGTTTCTTCGGTTGATTGAATTCTAATGTTTTCTTTACTCTGTTAACAATTACGTTTGTAAATAGCTTGTATACTACAGCGAGCAAGCTGATTGGCCTGTAATTCATCAAGTCCTCGTCATCTCCTTTCTTATGTATTAAGATGATGTTAGCATTTTTCCAAGACTGGTACCCTTCCCGTCAGGAGGCACCTCGTAAACAGGTTGGCTAGTTTTTCTAACACAATCTGTCCTCCATCTTTCAGCAGCTCTCAAGTTACCTGATCCTCACCAGCAGCTTTGCCTCCTTGCATGCTCTCAAAAGTTTTTCTGACTTCTTCTATCATTACTGGTGGGGTGTCAGCTTGGTTACTGCTAGTTCTTATAGCATTAAGGTCGTGGTTGTCTCGGCTATTGTACAGATCTCTGTAAAACTCCTCCGCTATTTTAACTATTCTATCCATATTGGTAGTTATTTTGTCTTATTTGGCCCTTAGTGCATACATCCGATTTTTGCCTATCCCAAGTTTTCTCTTCACTGCTTTGACGCTTCCTCCGTTTTTCAGAGCGTGTTCTATTCTCTCCATGTTATACCTTCTTACATCGCATACCTTACGCTTATTAATCAACTACGAAAGCTCTGCCAGTTCTATTTTGTCTGTTGTACTTGAGACTTTCATGATTTGACGCTTCTTAATGAGATTCTTCGTTTCCTCGGAAAGGTTGCCAGTGTCCTGTCTAGCTGCCCTGCCTCCAACTTCCACTGCACACACCGTAATGATACTCGTCAGATTATCATTCATTGTATCTACGCTAAGGTTGGTTTCATCACTAAGAGCCGAGTACCTGTTCTGAAGCGAGGCTTTGAATTCTCGTACTTTCCCTCTCAGTGCTAGCTCATTGATTGGCTTCTTGCGTATCAGTTTCTGTCGTTCCTTCTTCAAGTCTAGGCGAATTCGAGACCGTACCATTCTATCGTCACTGCATCGTACCTTGCCAACCACTTCCACGTCCTGCACGATGCCAGGATGTGGAAGTGGTTGGCAAGGTACGAGGAAGTGACCATAGAATGGTTTGTTAATAAATTACTCATACATGGGGTGCGCGTGCACCGTGACGTGTAGCTAAACCCGAAGCGATCTTCGCTTCTAAATGCGTAACATTTCTTAGCCACACGATATCGCGCTTCGGCGTCGGCGCCGTCCACACCTACCCTGCGCATGCTCAGCTCCTGGCGTGCCTCCTGCCTCGTCTCCTCTCCTTCGAAAGCGGGCGGTGTGTATATAAACGGCAGACCGTTAGTTCGGATTTCAGACAAGGGTGTCTTCTCTCCGTTCTGTACAATGATGGCGCCAAGCAATAAAGGCACACTTTATCTTTACACTGTATTTCTTCGCTTCTCCTTCATTCAATAGGTAGGAATAAGAAAGACGAAATACCAATTAAGCAATCCCAAATCATACTAGATTACACAACAATCACGCGATCCCCCCCCCCCTTCATCTGCGGCGCATTTGCTCGCGTTTCCCACGTGGCAAGATGCGAGTGCCTTTTTTTTCCTCCCTCAGTTGAAATCAACTGCGGGAATGGCTGATTAACACCGGTATCTTCAAACTAAAAATATGCGGCTTCGTTCTCAACAGCATGCAGTGAACGCAGTTTGCTGCAAAAGCGTGTGCATCGTTGCGTCCCACAAAGAAGGCGTCCCTAAATATCCTATTGATTCAACATTGTTCTACGATAATTTATAAGCACAAAATGTTACCAAGAATAATAAAGCTGGCAAGCAAGTAGTGTTCATGACAATATATGTACATAGCCTTTCGTAACATGGCTACCAATCAGTGTTTGAAAAAATCATGGTTTAGAGACACATAGCATCACCAGTTCGTCAAGCGAGCAAAAATTGTTCATTTTTGTTTCGGGGACTGTCTGGTAAACTTCGGCTTAGGTAAATTGGACGTTTCACAAAATGCCAAGACAAACATTGCATGGGAGTAAAAAAAGCACACATTTGGACCGGAACAGAATAACTAAGACGATAAAGAGACTTGCAGCTTCCTGATTGTTTACTCCGTGTCTGTGTAGGTGTTCACTATTCCACACGTAAGGTGCACACAACCCCGAGCTTCGCTTCTTGACAAACCGTGTAATTGCACTGTGCTGAGTTTACGCTGTGCATCAACACGACCAATTATTTGCTGGTCTACAAGAAACATACACCAATCAATCATGTCCGAGATCTGAGAATTTTCAAAGATTCCCGAGGTTGAAGACGTGAAAAACATGTGTGAAAAGAACAAGTTATTGATCTATTTAAAAGGAAATCACAGCGTATCCTGGGACTCAATGAAGATGAGTGGGGCGAAGCGTCCGTCTGCTCGTTTGTGCATCCATCCGTCCATCCAACCACAGGTCGATCTATCCGTCCGTGCGTCTCTCCATCCGTCTTTCTGTATGCCAGTTCGTCTAGTGATTACTCCAAGTACCACCATCTCACATCTTTTTATGATATATTGATTATATACAAGTACCGCCATCTAGCGGACATTCCAAGAACTAAACGAGAGGTGGCTACCTACTACATACATCAAGAATGCACGAACCACGGCTTAAGGAGCTTCACTGTATCCCCTGTGGCACATACCTGCTCTCTCGGGTGTGTGCCCCCGGTGGTTACAAACGATAGCGGGTGACAAACGGGGGACGCCACAAGGAGCTTCGCCCCTAAATGTGTTTAACGATTTCGAGTACTTTGTATTGAACTATGGGAGAGCACTGATCCGTCCCGATTACAGCCACGCAAAACAAATATGCAAATAGAAAGAGCATACTTCGAGCGTAATAAACGTTGGCGAAAAGCCAATAAGCGGAACAGTCTGTGTGGGGAAGAAATGTTCTAAAATAGCACTGCTTATAACACAGACTGGAAGCAGTGCAAACAAAAAACCAAACATCATTTCAGAGCGCGTTCCCAGGAAGAGCTTTCTTCAATGCAGACGTAAGTTCTTTAACCGAGACTTTACAAAAGCGCGTTTTGGCGCACATTAACGACACCTACTGGAATTTGTTTACTTTGCTGCAAGATTACAAATGTTTAACAACGGCTCGAGTGCGTTAGAGTGGCAGATAAAGGATGGCTATGATCGTATTTTATTGCGATAACAACTATATAGACACTCTCGGCTGGATTTTTTCGCCTGCGTCGACTTCGACGTCTCTCACCGATTATGTATACGTATCTATTTATATGAAAATGCAAGAAAGAAGAAAAAACTAGAACAAGACTCCGGCGTGCGGAATTGAACTTGAGTCATCTCAATCGTGAGTACGAGGCGTTAACCACTGAACTACCGAGGAGCACATTCTTCACTTTTCGAGCGGCAAGCTATTTTTCTATAACACTTACCGCTGCTGACGGGCATCTCGGGGGGAACTATCATGTTCCAGCATTACCAGCAAGATTGCGCACTGAGCACGCGTCACCACATCACGCGGCAGTGCGCAATTTTATCTCCCACGTGTACTTCACTTCGCTTAGAGAAGGGGAGCGATGCTCCCTTGCGCACCCTCATTTCGCGGTGGGGAGGAGTGGAGGATCGTATGTCTTGGCTGCCTCGGGCTTTACCTGGAACGATTCTGTTGTAGTTACCAGGTGCACAAAACTCACTGCAATCATTGCAGTCTCCATTTGCGAAAAGCGCGTGCTTTTCAGACTCAGCGAAGTAACAATTGAGACGCTTATTACCTGTGAGTACGTTTTGTGAATCATTTGTGTGTGAGAAACGTGGTGCACGTTTCGATCTGCTTTTTAATATGCGCGTGACCTTTGGGTTTCTTGCTATTGCGTTCATTGATTTGCCTTTGCGGTAAAGCTGTGACTTTTAAAAACAACATAACTCTCTACGGCACTTACTTACAAATGGTACACATATGTAAAATAGCAAGATGTGTTTTCGCATATTCTTCACTCTTTTTAGTGACGCCATCAAGGTAGAACAGAAGGAGCACTTCTCTGTTTTTTTAAGTAAAAATATGCGTGATTTTCAATAGGATGCGAAATTCAATAGAATTTTTAGTAGAAATTTCATGACATTTTTAACAACAAGTTTTGTGGGGTTTTTTGTGGATGAGAATTACATTAAGAAGTTCTTTATTATCTTTTTGACTGGCTTGGAGACTTCGTTAATTTTCTTCCCATCAACAACAGAAACGTCTACATAGATTTTTTTGCAGTTTTCAGGTATATGCTAATGTGCAATATCATATTCTTCCCAGCCTATTTATCGCTAATAGAAGTTTTTGGCAGCTTCGCACTAGTAATGCCGAACCTCCATAAATAGAATAGCTGTGTAGGCTTCCTTGTTTCTCTTTTTTTATTTCATTCTTCTGCTTCTTTGTGCCTGTCTGATGTATTTGTTTTGGTATTTGCTCTTGCGTTTGTATCTTTCTGTCTCTATATACCTCTTTCTTTCCCTTTTCAAGGCAAAAATATTTTATGCCGAGGTCCTCCAAGATTTGCATGACGTATTTCCGTCACAGCAATACAGCAAAAAGCAAACGCGGCTATACGGGAAAAAAGATTGCCCGCAGCTTCCCTCGGGAGAACACTGAGGAGGATGCGGTGCATATAATTGGTTAACGGGGTGTTAAAGTGCGACTTACTTGGGTCGATGGCTAAATTGGTTAACGTGGTTGTGAAATGGGGTGTTAAATTGCGACTTACTTGGGTCGATGGCTAAATTGGTTATTGGTTAACGTGGTTGTAGGAGGGGGTGTTAAATGAGTGAACACGTACACACGTATGCGAAAGGGCGGCGCTGGTCGAAGGGACGTCGATCATTGTGTTTGTGGATTCCTTGGAATTAATTTCACCGCGACCTTGGACGTCGACGCGCCGTACAAACCAACCGACGAGCGGCAACTGAGCGAGCGAGCGCCCACCTTGAGTATATATGCAGCGCGACGGCGCAGGCACTGTCAGGTGTTGAATGTTCTCGAAGCGCGACCGCGCATGCGCGTCCACTGGAGAATCAGGAGAATTGTAGAATGTTCTCGAAGGGGAGAAGCGTGCGCGGCACAGATGATGGGTGACGGTGCATGCGCGCGTCAACTGACGAATGTTCGAGAAGGGGGAGAAGCGCAACGGCGCATGCGCGCGCGTCAGCTGCCGATGTTCTCGAAGCGTGACGGCGCATGCGCGCTACATTATACAGCTAGCGAATGTTCGTGAAGAGGAGAAGCGCACGCGGTGTGTAGAGGAGGAAGGGTGCACAGATGGTGGAGGAGTGAAGCGCGCGCGGTGTGTAGAGGAGGAAGGGATGCACAGATGGTGGAAGAAGGAGGAGGAAGCTTGCGGACGGCGCCGCACTACAAGCCTCGAGTATTAGATGCTCCGCATCTATAATATAAAGCAAAATGTTTCGTTGATGGAAGGCAAGCTCTCCGTACACGACGTTTGCTGGCGCGCGTTCAACTAAATGCGCCACTTCCAGATTCATGGAGGGGCATCCTTTAGAGAAATATATTTTTTACCTAGTGCAGAGTTGTTACCAATAATACACGAGAATAAGAGCTTTGCTAATTAGTGTCAGTAATTCTTCATATTTTATTTGAAGTAGAAATACTCGTGTCATGGCTGCTTCCTTTTATTCACGTGACCCTGATGCGGCATTTCATTGAGAACATTAATGCGTTTTTAATAGAGCTTTTTTCTAGTGGCGTATAGGATTCACCACCCGTTTGAAGCATTGTTGCTTCTCGAGTGGAATCTTTTTCTCAAGTTTTTCTGCGGATTGCTAACCTGTGTGGCTGTGTAAAGAAAAACGATTGCTCAGTAATCCAATCAGCCATGGCTTTTTATTACAATCGGCCAGTGTTCTACACATTGGGATATAACGAAAGGTATTTACTTGAGCCAAATGGACACTACCAAGAGTGTTTTAAATCAAGTACTCTTTAAAAGTGAAACATGATCACATGAAAACCGAAATTGTAGCAATTTATTTTGTTGGCTTATACTATCGTTTGGCTAGTGTTCTTCAGAACCACTCAATCTAACAAAACATTATGAAGAACTTTTTTATATGGTACCTAATATTTTCGTGCCTTTCGTCATTGTATTTATATTCATCACAAGATATCTAGAGTAAGAATTTGGGTGATCAACGAGGTGAACACCTCCGGGAGTTCCAGAAATGATGCTTGACTCTACGTATCGCTATAAATTTTTCATCTCCTGTGTGAAGTGCGAAACACGAAAAAAATACAAAAGATCAACAAAGCGTTCCGATGTAATAGGGCTTTTTTTGAAACTTCGCCACATTACTTCCAGCGAGAACAATGGACACGTGTCTTCGCTGCGGAGCGTGACAAATTGATCGAGAGGAGCGTCTATTGCGTGGGTGTTTGCATGGTTGCCTTGGCTACAGGTTGATGGAAGAGTGCGCAGATGAGGTCGATCGATTTCTCTTTTTGTCCTCATGCCGACAAGATGCTTCCGTTCACAAAACGTTTTCCCGTGCCATTCACCTATTTGACTAAATATGTCGTGCTGCTTTCCCAATATGGCCGTCCCACGCTCGCGGCATCACGTTGCACTGACTTGCGAAACGACTCAGAGTCATTTGGTTTCGAGATTTAATGGCGCATGTGTTTAGCCACAAAGTGCGTATTTATTAACGCGAGAGCTTTTAGGTAACATCAAGTGAAGAAATTTTGATAGTTGAAAAGACAACGCGACGTGAAACTTGAACGATGCATGGCTGGATTAATAAAAAAAACTTTGTTCAGGTCCTGAAGTATTCCACACCCGCTTTACAGGGGCAGGTGCACGGGCCGCTCCCATGTAGGGACGGGGAGGCCTAGCATCCACGTCATTTCGTGGGCCTTCTGGACAATCTTGAGTTTTTGTAGGAGGACCGGACTCTTGAGCATAAAATGAAAGTCATTATCAGAGAATTCTTGATGTTTTGCTTTTGAAGAGAGGCACCTTCAGAGCATGCAGGTAAAATCACTGAAGTCGTGGCAGTCTAGACAAATCTCTGAAACGCCAGAGCAACGACTGCAAGGCAAGATGCTAGGGTATCTTTTCGTGTAAATCATGCGAAGAAACACCAACTGTAGGAAAGACAGCTTTTTGTGGGCAAGAGAAAAAAACATATAGATACTAAACTGATTGCTTCTTGTGACGTCACTGAATGTGCTGCAAAAATAGCAACAAAACAATCTGTAACAGTCAGATGAAACTCACTGTGTACTCAAATGCATCTGTGTAGATAGTTGGTGCATGTGCAGTCCAACGTAATGTCACGCATTGAACTCCGTAACACAGAAGTTGCTTTTCCTAATTCGCACATCGCAAGCTAGAATAAGGGAAGCGAAGTACATCACTTCAATGCCGAGCTCCACCTGGTTGTATTCCACGTGCGAAAAGCAGCTCCCAGAGTATTCGGCATAACAAGTCACTTGACAACAACCCCCATCCAACCAGCACCCATATAGGTGCAAAAGAGGCAGCCGTGAGAACACACCTGCAATGAGACGGCGCCCAACTGCACCGTCTTCGCTGCCGATATATAGATACAATAAATTGTTTTGCTTTAAAATATTTCAGCTTGGACCATCATGAAATGTTTCATGTGTTACATAACTATGCCGAAGTAATCTGTTTGCCTGAACACCTCGTAAAGGAAATATACACAGGAGAAGGTTTTCAGATGAGGCGACGGGTTATAATAGACTCTTTGTGTTTGTTCAGTAACGAGACGTGTCCTTCGGAGTCCTTCGAAGGTTGCGTGCCCTTTCAGTACAGGCTGAGTGTCATCGCTGGAAGTCTACAGAGGACCCGGAGAGATAGCACGAATAGGCTGCGTCTGTGATTGGTTGCAATATAAACGTAGCTAGGTGTGAGCCAGGACTTGTCAACACAGCGTAGGTGTACGTTCGCGTGTGTCGCGTTGTGTTATCTTAAAGGAGTGTCGTGTGTACTGCGCAATGGGTGAAGATGTTGGTACGGTATAGTGCGCGTGCAAATAAAAAGACGGAGCTTCGGGGCAGGGGACGCAGGATGATGGACGAATGTTACCGTCAATTTTCCTGTACCAGCAGGTCCTGTATTGTTGCTTCAGCTACCACTGTCTCCGAGCGCTATATGTTCATACGCATCAGATGAGTTGTGTTCGGAGCAATTGCAGCTTCCATTAGTAAACACTATGATTCGGTGGGCTTGATAAAAAAAAAATAGGGTATTCGCAGATCGTGCCTCGTGTTTGCGCCACCGCTTGTTCTCACAACACTTTTTCCGTACGGTTAGCAGATCTTCCTGCAGAATCTTTGAGAGATTGCTCAAGATTTGTTTTGCTGTGTTTTCGAGTACACAGATGGAACAATTCTTATGGTGTTCGCCCACTGACGTGACGATCGCGAATGTACTTCCGGCCTTGTTGGTCGCATCTCGATGGGAGCTAGAATATAGAGGCCTGTGTTGTGTGCGATGTCAGTGCACTCTAAAAACGACCATCAGGCCGAGATGTCCAAAGCAAACCACTACGGTGTGTCTCATATGCATATATCTTGGTTTTAGAATGTAAAACGCTAGATACTGTTACCTTCTGACTTATACTACTTACTAGGGTCAGTTTCTTAAAAGGGTAGCCAGCTGCTCTTAGAACTCGCTGATAAACTTGCTCTTTCGTCTTTGTCTTCTTTGATCATCAGTATAAGAAATTTGTTAAAGAATGAACACCATGTGCTTTACACCTACATACTATTAGCGTAGCATACATACCTTCCAGAATTCGGGCTATATTACCATAACACACGATACCAATCATTTCGTAAATGCGTGATTGAACATCAGACGTTACTGCAAAACATGAAAAGACATTGCGCAAGAGAAGATGCACGCCTTGGTTCCAGGAATTCCGTGTACCTTGCAACTCAACGGTCTATTGTGATCTTAAGATCTTTTTTCGCTTTATATGCACTGTTTACACAATTCTACGGAATTATTCGCAATAACGTGTTTGCCTTTTGTAGTGGGAGACTGGCATTAAATCCCGAAGTCATAATGATATTGGCATGGTCTAGCGGCACCCCATGGAAATATACGCTTTTAACACGCAATTTTACAGCGATATTTCATGTTGTAATTTGAAGCCTGTAAATACAGGACGTGTGTACATGAAGACCGTTAAGGTTATTTTGACGGCATTTGCAAGCACAATACATTATTCTGATTGTATACCCAAGCATACTGATGACTGTATTGCATAACACCTGCTTTGCACGCAAACACCGCGGATTCTATGTTCTTGCTCTTGTTAACCTTCTTTTGTGGCTCATACCCACTGGGGAGGGGGATTGGCTAGGAATTGAGTCATCCTACCTGGTTTCCAGAAGTATTTTTCATGTCATCTCGAGGCTCATACCTAATGCATGGCATTGGCTGAGTAGTAGGTGAGTTTTTCACTGTTTTCGTTTATTTTTGTATAGTCTGCAGAATTAACTAATATAACAAGTTTGAGTACGAAATATTCTTATTGAAGTGGTTTAAGAATGGACAACTTACCTATACATTTTTTTTGAATGTCCGATGAATTCCTCAATGACGCGGAAAGACATCTGTGAGACTTTAGCCCAAAGTATAGGCATCGAAAGAAGAATAACTGTTTCTGATATTTCAAGATGCTGGTTTCTCAGAGTTAGCACGCTGCATGCTTTCTCTAATCGCATGAACCGGCGAGAGCATAGAAAAAAAAATTGACTAAAGGATTCTTCCTCATTACCAAAAAATGGCAAATAGGAAGCCCCTACATGTGCTTCGTTATTTATTTTATCTGCATCTTTCGCATGTTTCAATTCCGTAGATTAGAAGATGCTTATTTCTAGTTCGACGCCACCACCGATGCCGAAACTTTCACCAAACGAAGTCTTTATTCTTTTGGCAATATAATTGACCTTAGTGAGCACATTGGGCTCAAACAGAATGCAGAGAATAGAGTGGCACACTATCAAGCTATTTTATCAAGTATTCTGATACCGCAGCACATTGGCTTTTGTATATAGTGCGGCATCATCAGCGACTGCCTCTTGTTTTGCGAAAGGTTATATTTTGTCCCCCTATATTACTACATCAGTTAAGTATACAGTCGTGGAAATGGTTTGCCAGTGGCATGAAAAAAGCAGGTGTTATGTTTTTTTAAGTATGAAAAATTTGGTTTCTTCTGCCCATGCAGTCGAACTGAAAAATAAACAAAGACAACGGAAAGGGCGAAACATAAAGTGGGCAAATTAGGAAAATGGAGGTTAACGGCCGAAAACAGAGTCAAAACACTCGAAACGAAATATGACGAAGACGACAAATTACTGCCATCAGACTGGGAAAGCCTAAATTCACTCTCTGGACCGTCAAGGAGCACAAAAAAAGAACGACAGCGGGTGACAGCAAACTAAACTCATCCCATAATTATGACTAGCACCCACAGTTTTCGTGTGTCGGAGTGAAACTGTCACGGATTTCTCAGCAAACAGACCATCAGACTGGGAAAGCCTAAATTCACTCTCTGGACCGTCAAGGAGCACAAAAAAAAAAGAACGACAGCGGGTGACAGCAAACTAAACTCATCCCATAATTATGACTAGCACCCACAGTTTTCGTGTGTCGGAGTGAAACTGTCGCGGATTCCTCAGCAAACAGACATGGCTGCGCCAAATAAGTAGGTCCGTGGGGTACAAACCAAAAGTAAATATGCTGCAGGAAACTTTATCAGACGAGGTCAAACTAACCGTCTACAAATCGGTATATAGAGGAAAACATTGCGGAAGAGGATTGGCAACCCTCGTTGATAGAAAGCTACCTTTTATCGAGCATGATATTTCCTTCGGATTGACTAAAATTGACTAAAATCGGGTGTATCCTAGTAGAAGTCTTACTTAAAAGGAAGGGGGGGGGGCAAGGGGCGAAGCACCTTCTGCTTAAACATTTACAGCAGTCCCAGCGCCAAGAAACAGAACTTTAGGGCACGTTTTACCAGGGCACTCGCCATTGCCAAGAGGTCCTCGCTTATATTAGGAGGTGACTTTAATACCCCTACACGCATGGGAATACACTTGGAATACAAAGAAAGGAGAAGGGCTATGTGACCTCGCCACAGATCTCGAACTGAGCCTGATCACTGATCCGGCTTTTCCCACCCGCTGTGGTACGGCCACGTGCAGAGGCTCTACACCAAACCTTACTTTTGTGAAAAAAAAAACGAAGCTAGCTGGGAAAACTCAGGGACAGATCTAGGTAGCGACCACTATATCATTGGTATAAGAATGCTGAAACAACAGACTAGAACCTTTTGATGCACAGACTTGGACCTTTCTGTAAAGCTAGAGCAAGACGACTAGAGCTGGAACCCACAGAAACTGGAAAACAGTCCTTCCAGACTTGGATCAACAAGCTCGGAGAGGACCTGCAGGAGGCCACTAGAAATATTACGACAGAAAACAGCATAGAGACCATAGATAGTAGGCTCGCACATCTGATCGAGGCCAAGCATTCCATCCTGCAAAGATCGAAAACACAAAGACTGAAACGAAGGCTCAGGAAAAAGATAGCGTTGCTGAATAGACAGATAGAGGAGCATTCATAAACCCTCGCAAAACAACAGTGGGACGAAGATTGCAACCAGACCGATAATAGAATCAAACGCGGGGGCAGTTGGAACCCCTCCAAACACCTATTGAACGAGAACGAAACTAAGTTTAACAAGCGAATGGCCATTGCAAAACTAGTACATCCGGCGAGCCAGTTCAGGAATGAAGAGGTAATCATGCAGCAGCTCGCGGAAAAATGTCTCCCGCTTAAACAACCGGGGGTTAGCTATGAACACATAGAGTACTTTAGACCACCATACGAGGAAATGGACCGTGATTTTATTGAGGGTGAGGTGCGACCTGCCTTCCGTGATCTTTTTACCAGATCGGCAGCCAGACCCGACGACATTACTAACAAGCTGTTAATAAATTTAGACAATGGCTCCATCACTTTCTTGACAGATAAATTCACCGACTTATGGTAAAAGGGAGAATATTCGGAGGAAAAGAAGCGAGCCAGTACTATTCGTATACCCAAACCAGGTAAACCACTCAGCTTAGATAACCTCCATCCAATCTCACGGACGCCATGCCTAGGTAATGCTATGGAACACGTCATTCTCAACAGACTCACGCGCTACGTCGAGCAACATGACATACTCCCATATAACATGATCAGTTACCCTCCCGAGCTGTCGACTCAGAACGCCATGCTGCTGATCAAGCACCAGCTCATACAGGTTAGCGCAGTGCATACGAGAGCGCTCCTAGGTCCTGACGTCGAAAAATCTTTTGATCGCATAAGCACAAGGTCATCCTCGAGACATATCCACGCTAGGTATGGGCGAGAGGCTTTTCCACATAGCCAAGTCGTTTCTTGGTTGTAGACAAGCGAGCCTCTTACTAGGAGAACTAAAATCTAAGGTGAAGATACTGAGAAACATAGGCATGCCACAAGAAGCTGTGCTCTCACCCATGTTGCATAATTTAGCAATGGCCAGAGTTGGGAGAAATTGGAGCGGATAGAAGGTATACACTTCGCAATATATGTCCACGATGTAACTATACGGAGTGCCAACGCAAACAAAGGCCAAACAGAGACTAGACTTCAAGAAAGTGTAGACATCACGGAAAGCACTGTCGGCGAAACGGGGCTAAAATCTTCCGCGGCAAAATCGGAACTTTTGGTTATAAAAAATCAAGGTAGGGGTCGAAGGCCCAAGGGCTATGTTCCAGGTGAGGAACCTTAGATTATCTTGCGCTGTCAGGACGAATCCGTGATCAAGCAGGTCAAGGAGGAAGCAACAAAAGAGAGAATGCAGGGAGGTTAACCAGAAAGACATCCAGTTGGCTGCCCTACGCTGGGGGATTAGGGAAGGGGACAAGAAAGAAGAGAAAGAGGGGAGAGGGAAAAGAAAAAAAAACATGGGGAAGAGACTGACAGTAATTTACCTGCAGCGTGTAGAACTCTACCACATGTCAGAGGTGTTCACACAAGCCTGTCTTTCTCAGGAAACACAGCAGGGCTTTTACTGCCTAGTGGGCTGTCAAGGCATGTGGACGTTGCTGTAATAGCACCTGCACAGAAAGAGGCAGATCATCCAGTCGCCGCATTGCGTTGGCAAGTACTTGTCTCTCTGAGGTCGCCCCGCCGCGGTGGTCTAGTGGCTAATGTACTCGGCTGCCGACCCGCAGGGCGCGGGTTCGAATCCCGGCTTCGGCGGCTGCATTTCCGATGGAGGCGGAAATGTTGTAGGCCCGTGTGCTCAGATTTGGGTGCACGTTAAAGAACCCCAGGTGGTCTAAATTTCCGGAGTCCTCCACTACGGCGTCTCTCATAATCATATAGTGGTTTTGGGACGTTAAACCCCACATATCAATCAACCAATCTGAGGCAAATCGAGGGCAATGGCACAGCTGGTGTTTGATATTTTCATCGGTGCCGCAAACATCGCACGCCGCATTGTCAGTAATTCCAATTACCGTGGTATAAGCTTTCGTGAAAGCAACTCCCACCCAAAGGCGACAGAGGAGCGAAGCTGCACGTTGATGTAGGCCGGGTGGAGGCCGGAGTTGTAGTGAAGGGTCGAGCTCGTGCAGTCTTGTACGTCGTATGCTTGGTGTGTTCCACTTAGTCAGTGTGAGACTGCGGGCCAGTTGCCTCGCCGCCTCCACTCTTGAAAGCGGAATTGGAACGCTGTTTGCTTCTTCATGTGACGTACAAGCAGCATGATCTGCAGAATCGTTTCCGCCTATTCCACAATGCTCAGGTAACCACTGAAAGACGATGTCGTGGCCTTTTTGTAGTAAAAGGTAATGAAGTTTCACGGTTTGATGGGTCAACTGGTCGTGGCATACGCGTCGGTGAACTGATATCAGGCACTGTAACGCTGGTTAAGCAGGTCAAAAAATTTAAAGTTCTAGGCTTTTACACAGAAGCTGGAGGCAACAACCTCACTGCCATTCAGCATGTTTCCAAAAAACTGACCAAGTACTCAGGCTACTAAAGAGAATCACCAAGCGACACAGGGGCTTTCGTGAGGACAGCGCTCCAAGGCTACTTCACGCTTTCGTTCTCTATCACATCACCCACGTGCCAGGTCTCCTCCAACGGTCGCAGGCCGAGCTGAACAATATCAACATCCTTATCAGAAAGTTAGTCAAGGCTGCCCTAGGTATACCCAACAGATCGTCGAACGAGAAACTCTTGAGCTTAGGCATGCACAATATTATTCAAGAAATGGCTGAAGCGCAACAGACGGCACTGCAGAAATGACTTACGAGGACACGTGCGGGTAGGCTGAAACTCAGGGCAATCGGGTCAGTCACAAATAGATCGAAGAACCCGAAGGAGGTCAAGGTCGACATGAACGCGGAGATTAGAGACGTAATCAGAACCACTCCCCTGATGAGAAACATGCATCCGGAACACAATATCAGCAGGCGAAAAGTGAGAGCGAAAGCTTTATTGAAAGAAATTGAACAGGTAGGACAACAGGCTGCCGTCATGGACGCAGCCTGCGTGAAAGGCCAAGAGGCATACATGGCTGTGGTGGCCGACAGCCAGGGAGAAGTACGGGATGCCCTGACTATACTCACTAAGAATTCTACGATGGCGGAACAAGCCGCGATTGCTTTGGCTATCAGGAACAGAAAATGGTCATACATTTATAACGACTCCAAAGCAGCAATCCCGAGCTTCGACAAGGGCTATGTCGCTGGCACTGTGGTTAAACATATGAACAAAGTCAATCCTATAGATACTGGAATCCGATGGTTTCAAGAGCATATGGGACAAGTGGACGAAACTCGAGTAAACGTCAACGAGGTGACGAATGACCTGGCACGAAGACTCGCTTGCCATGCCGGTCCGACCCTACCCGACGCCCCCTACAGTTCCGGAGACTATAAAGATAATTAAACACATAGAACGACAACCCATAATAATATTCCTTGGGGCGTAGGCAATTCCCACTGCCACACGCAAAATTGAACAGGCCTCAGGCAGTCACGCTACGTTTACTGCAAACCGGAACTTACCCCACTCCGTATTTTCTACATAAAATTCACCGTGATAGTGAAATTCAAGACAAATGTTACGCGTTAGATGGCATCATTGGGATCAGACACATGCTGGCGGGCTGTCCCACGCCTCTCGCCGACCCCGGAGAACAATGGCTTTACTAGCAGACGATGGTGCGAAGCACGGCTTGTCAAGATCAACTACGGGCAGTCCAGAAGGTCCACGATGACGCCACAAGGCTCGGCCGGACGGTACAGACGTGGAGGCGGCTCACCTCGGTCTGAAAAGACCGGGCTTCAGGACACTAATAAAGTTTTGTGAATGAATAATAAGTGATTTAAACAGGGCTGAGAGCATGGGTGTCATTTAATATAAAAAATGCAGCATATGCCCGAAGTTACTGATGATGAAAGGGCTGTCTCCGGAGGTTGAATCTGGTACAGAGTGAATCCTCCGTACATACACTCGACCATCATACTAACACGTGCCCTAAAAGGAGCAGCGATGGTTTTAGTACGTCAAAGCGCAACAGTTATTATTATTATTATTATTATTATTATTATTATTATTATTATTATTATTAGAGCGAACGTTCATTGCAGAGCCTCCCCACCACTCCGCAAAAATCGGCGAATTTAACCGGAAGTCGCAAGCGCCCCGTGCAATGGAACGGTGCCACATGGGCGCGCCAACAGACGCAGGGCGCGTCGGTTGCATTTCGCGTCAGAGCTTGCGTTTTACTACCGTATCGTCGCTTGCTTAACCTGCCATCTCATGCAAAGTAAGATACGCGCGCTTCGCGTTGCATTGAGACCTTGTCATTTGCACCAGAGGAAGCTGATTAATACGGCTGGATGAATGAATGAGGCTACAACCTAAGGAGCAAGCTCCCGAAATGAATTCATCTGAGCAACGTCATATCGTATTGTTTTTTTGTTTTGTCTTTCAATAGGTATGCAGCAATAGTGCACTAAAACGCAAAGACTAATGAACTGTACGACATATACGCGAAACAATACACTAAAAAGCTTGCTTAGTCCGGGGACGGAAAGCCTCACGACTCCTCAATGCGAGCCCATATGTGAGTCACCGCTTTCGAAGCGAGCCCGTCTAAAAAAAGCAAGCAGTTTTTCCGTTTGCTTGCTCTTTAAATGAATGACGTATCATAGTTCTTGTTGTTAGAAGCACCTTCCCTTATCTCTTTCACCCTCACCACTGATACAAGGGCGCTTTCAACTTCGTTTCGAATTTTATTGCATTAAGGTCATCAGAGAACTCAGAGCACCAAGTCCGCTCTTGCAACTCCTCTTAATTTCCTTTTTCTTTTTGCTGATGCTGACCTTCAGTCCTTCGACCGTTTCTCAAGTCTGCGTCTTTCTTCACCAAAGGCCTCGCCCTTGATGCCTTTCATTCAGATAGTTTAATGTAACATCTTTTTGCTTCTAAAAAGGGTGAATACTTTTGCTTGATTTGAAAGGCCGCGACAGCCGTGCGAATTGTAGTTGAGAAACGCAGAAAGAAAATATAAGAGTGTGACGGAAAATAAATATTTAAGGTTTAAAAAACATTCTCGTGCAAAACAACGCAAAATTGGGGTTTCTTGAATGAGCCGCTTCTGAATGCTTGTCAATGATACCTGAAATTGGAAATACTAGAGCATATTTCAGATATTAAATACAATAAAGGGCAAATAAAAAAGGGGGCTGTTTCAGACTTCACAATGCACAACACACGCCGCAAGACCGTTGTACAGAAAACCTCGAGATGATCTTCAGACCTTTGCCAGATTAACTTTTACCTCGAGGAGAATAACTCATTATTCGAGAATTTAAGATACACTGTTACAACTACTAAACATGAGCTATATACGTTCAGAAATTTGAAAACATCGAACATTCTTGGTCACTACCGTACCCACATCTTTCATTCGAGTTGACTGTTTTTAAAATGGCCATAATCGTCCTTCTCTGTTTTTTCATATTTAGGTCCTTTTCTATGGCGGCCGTTATACAAATGATATTAAAATGAATCTCACTTACGATGATCACGAAAGCTGGCCTGAAAATCACACTGTGATCTCGAACGTTCATTTCGCTTGTACATTATAATAACTGCTGATACGGCCAACTTTCTGTTATTAGTATATAAGTTAGGGGCAAACTGATTGAGTGAAATGAAAGCCAATGTCTATCTGTTGGATTTATGTGCTTTGCCAACACTGCTAATTGCAGCTTTTTCGAAAGAAATCTTGCTGCTTGCATCCGTTAGCACGATTTATTTCACGATTACGCACCACAAAACTTAAGCGGTAGTTACAAATGTCTGCAGTAATGGCCTATTGGCATTTCATAACACCTACGTAGCGTTAAGAGGGAAGATTTATGTTTTTGTTAAAATGGTGCTCTGTAGAGAACATGATGAGCACTCTTGCAAAATAAGTTGACTATACAGGGGGACACCTTAAAACAGGCAGAAAACTGAGAGCGCCGTATTCACTAGGTTACATGCAACACTCGAAACGTTTCGAAGATAACTGGCTCGATAAGTCCCAGCACAGGGCAGCTAATCATATGCTCGTCTTGTTAACTGTGCCGTCTTTCCTCTTCTCCCTTTATATCTCTCCATCTTGTATTAACAAAACCTTCAATCACTATTCACCGGGAAGTATTGCCAAGGGTGCGGACTCGCTTATGTTGCTAATCTCGAAAACAGCTTTTAATTCTCGTCGACCCAGGTAACTCCTGATGGCGAGAAACTTAAAAATGAAACGTAACAGAACTTTTCGGTATATAGTTAAAGGCTTTCGTATGCAGAAAAAGAAACATGCCTATCTACGCTGGAGATACATTTGTGCAGCCTTATCGGAATAAAGTAGTGAAAAAAAGTGCCCTATTTGTACGGCTCCTTGTTTGCTACCTTGCCCCCTCTATACAATCTTCCTTTCCCACTGTTAAGAAAACATAATGGGACATTGAGAATTTCTCAAATTGGTATTACTTCACGGGCTTGAACGTCCCGAAACTATCGTCTGATGATTACAGAAGGAGTAGTAGAAGGCTCTGGATATTTGGACCACCTGGGGCTCTTCAAATTCGCACCTAAATCTAAGTGCACGGGCCTGAAGCACCTTCGCCTTCGCCGAAAATGCAGCCGCCATGGCCGGCTTTTGATCCGGCCTCCAGAGGGTCAGCAGCCAAGCACTATCATCATGAGGCCACCATGGCGCGTTGTGTATTCAGAATTTCAATGAGCCACGTGATGGTTGAAGGGTGAACGTTTGATATTTTGATAGGAATTTCGAAAAGTGGTTCTTACACCGTAGGAAAAAAAGAAAGTATTTGCTCTTTTTTTAAATAACCTTATTATACATATCTGTACCGCCCCATTTTTTTACCTTTTTTACAACCAGCTTCTGCCAGCAAATCATTCCGCGTATATAACATATATAGAGGCGTATTTGAAATACCCGTATTTCTGTCGGCCTTGCCTCTCTTACAAGAACGTTCCCCACGAGGCCTGTGATTTATGTTTAAATAACTGAATAATATTAGAATATGGCACGTGCCGGCTGCATTCCGGACATACCCCTGGTGACGAACAGCTGAGCTACGAAAAGCACAGCTTGACAAATGGTGGCTTGAACGAGCGGCTCATGCTTGGCTGTTATATCTATCTCCATTAGCGCGGCGAGAAGACAAAGAAGATGCAAGTTATATATATAAGCTTGACAGAGATATATTATATTATTACTTGAAGCAATTTCTCGGAAATTTGGCCGCAACGCAAAACACGTTTATCACAAGTCTAGGTGCTGACGCCATCCTCAATTTATGTCAATGGAGGGTACTTCCTGCAGTGCGTGTTTACAATACGTAAGCTGTGCAGTATAAGATTTCTTCAAGTGTAGTAATTGCACATAACGCTAAGCTATGGTCGAAATAAAACAAGAGCTGTGCCAATTCATCTTAATTTCCAGATGCAGAAATTGCTACAACGTGATTGTCATACCTGTATAGTTTATAAACTCTTATCGCGTGACATCCACAGCAACATGAACTTGCTTCGCTAAGTGATTGCCTAGGCACTCGTCGATCTAGAATGTACTTCGAAGTCTCTACAAGAGTTACTTGATGTTCCAAATTGTCTTCACAGATATGTGGCTGTGACTTAATGTTGTGCTTTGGCCGTCCCAAAGGCTGTCGTTCGCACCACGCCCTGATGCGCTCTGTTTCAATGCCGCGCCGCAGTGGTATAGTGGCTAAGGTACTCGGCTGCTGACCCATGGGTTGCGGGATTGAATCCCGGCTTTGGCGGCTGCGTTTCGGATGGAGGTGGAAATGTTGTAGACCCGTGTTCTCAGATTGGGGTGCACGTTAAAGAACCCAAGGTGGTCGAAATTTCCGGAGCCCTCCACTACGGCGTCTCTCATAATCATATGGTGGTTTTGGAACGTCAACACCCACATATCAATCAAAATCAAATCCCTCTGTTTCAGCATATACGCTAGCGAACGAGTTCTTTGTTAAATTAGTAAAGATGATAATGATATCGGGTGGACCGCAGAATCAGTCATATTTGGTAACCAAAAAATGCCATGCTGATAAACCTGTATTGCATCGATATCTCGATCACTATAATGTTTTCAGTGGCTTCACATATCTTATGGAAAGCTATAAATACTTGGCTTCCAGAAAGTGTTCGGCATACACACGCAATGACAACACCGAAATTAGCGTGTCCTCGTCATTCAATGTTATACTTCAATGCTGTCCTTCTTTGAGCATGCCGCAAACAACTATTTGCGGCACGCCCTCATTGATTACTACATTTACACATTTATTTATTTATTTAATATTTATTTATTTAGTATTTATTTATTATTTATTTATTCAAAATACCTTATAGATCCAACAGGGGATTGTGTAAGGTAAGCATAAAAAGAATAGAGACTACTATTTGCACAACGTTCATACAAACAATAACATAAAGTAACTGTCGTAAAATATAAAAATCCTGAAAACAATAACGATAAGAAAAAGACAAAAAATAATTTTAGTAGGAATGCAACGGCAATGAAAATCTTATGAGTATACGTGTGAGATATTGACGTAAAACAAGCTTTAAAAAGTAAACACAATCTGTGAAAAGACTTTCCCTTATTCATAAAAAACATTGCTCAAGAATAAACAACAGAACTGAATGGCATGACAATATTCACGCCTTCAAAAGAAGTTTAAAATAAGAAAAAAATAGCGATAAGCTAGCAGTCAACTAACGCGTAGGTGCACATTTTGGTATGAATAAACCAAGCAGTTAATCCTGGAAATAGGTGATTAGAAGGTGCCGTAGTCCTAGATAGCGTTCGCCTACGATTTCACCTGGAAGGCTGTTCCACATGCGTATGACACGGGGGAGTGCAGATGAGTTAAAAATGTATGTTTGACACTACATGTGTGTGAACGAAAAATGATTATTCAGTCCCTTTGATGTGAATGCAGATGTTTGCAATGTTATTGGTAATGGCCTTTTTTTATGCACGGATTTATAAAATTATAAAGGAGGTTTGTATCACGACGGCTGCTAAAAAAGGAAAATGATTAGTTATTTTCAATTTGTGTTGAGCTTGCGCTATGATCGTAGTTTAGGGAGATGAATCTAGCGGCAATTTTGTGGACTGACTCCAGCACGTCAGTTAAATAAGTGTAATGAGGGGACAAAACTTCACAAGTGAATTTGAGCTGAGGGCGAACAATTGTTGCGTATACTAATACACGTATATTTGTGGGCTTCTTACGTATATTGCAGCGTATTGAGCCTAATGATCGTGAGGCATCTCTGCAAATGTTGGTGATGTAGGTAGTATGAAAAAAGTTAGAAGTAAAGGTCACACCTAAATATTTAAGAGAGTTAAATCTGGATACGCGAGTGCCATTATTAAAGTAAGAAAACTCGGAGTTAGAGTGTTTACGAGCGAAGGACATTACATTTACTTGAATTAAGGGACATAAGCCAACAATCACACCAATTGCTGATGAGGTCGAGGTCTTTTTGAGTTATTACGTGATCACAAGTACTAGTTATTGCTCGGTAAAATATACAGTCATGAGCGAAAATGCGCATTTGTGAGGATAATTACTTGGTAAGTCATTATTATAAATAATAAAAAGCAGCGTACCAAGAACACTCCCTTGCGGCACACCAGAACAAAGATGTAAATTTGGGGATAAAAAATCATTAACCATAATGAATTTCTGTCGGTTAGTAAGAAAGTTTCGTATCCATGACACAGTTAAAGAATCTATACACAAAAAAAGAGAGTTTAGAGATTAGGTGGCAGTGAGCAATATGATCGAAAGCTTCGGAAAAATCCAGAAAAATGCGGTCAATTTGCCGGTTTAGACCTAAGTGTTGATGTAGGTGAGTTGTAAATTGTCATGCAATGTTGTCATCTAATGCATTTTCCCCTGAACCCCAGCTTTATTTTTGTACCTTGGATTGGCTAACAACCTGCCCACCGCTGATATATCTCGCGGCTTATCGTTCGAGTTTCATTTCGACTCAAGCTCGACCAGTCAGAAAGAAACCGTTTTGGTAATGCCACTGTCTCATGTTGTTGTGCGCTTTAATTTCACCTATTTGGCAGCCACGCCACAGACTGTGTCAGAATTCCATAAGTATTCCTTTATTCGTGGCAGAAGCAAGCTAATTTGTACATTAGGCTGACTAAAGCGTACAAGGAGAAAAACTTTGAAATATTTGTCGACTCTCTCTGTTGTTTACGGAATATGAACATGGGAAAAAGTACAAAACGTCAGTACTCGCATTCCCATCATCATCATATTAGTACTGAAAATCACTCCAAACAAAAACTGAACAAGTGATACTGAAAAAAAAACACGTCCTGGTCCGCGTGGAACAAATAGACCACTCATAGTGAAAGCTGCGAAATCGGGCTTCTAGAGCCCGTACTGAACCCTCTTCTGACAACGAATACTAGTAGCCTACGCTTCCAATGTAGCCACTGCTCTGCAAAAATGAGGTAGAGAAGTGGCCACTATGCCAATAGTGGCTTCATTATGTGGAGAATCGAGGTACCTATCAGACATCTTGAATACTCTATGTGCACTTGATGCTGTGTACGAGGACAATGAAGCGGTATATGGCTTATCGCTCAATAAGGATTTGAAAGCTTTAAACAACCCACTATCTATTCGCAATACGTGACGCCTGGTAATTATTTTACTCTTATAACACGCTATAAAACATGTGTTAGGATGATTTCTAGCACGACTCCGAGCCGATATAGGATCTTCTATCGAAGGAGGTTTGAGCACTCACTTGGGTCTGCGGTTGAATACTTGTGTACCATGCAAAAGCCCCGGAAAAAAAAAAACTTCTCGCGATCCTTCATAATGCTTCCTCTCCTATGTGTTTACAGGAGTGGTCAAGATCTATGCCAGTGTAATCGGCGGCTGTGGGGACCTCATAACGGCTTTCTCTGCTTAAAAATATTCAGCTTTATAAACACATATTGCACCTGGCGTGACGAAAATACCTTTAAGAATAGACTTCATTGCGTACGTACACGAATATTAAACCATATATGATTCCCAAAGATAGATTATGCACCTAAGTATAGTATGATGATAGCACGTATTAATTATGGGAACCCGTTATGGTGAAGAAACACTAAATTTCTCATTAAAAACAGGTCATTATATTTACCTTCTATAAAATCACTAACAACGATCACTCAAGTCTCTTATTATTAGGACGTGGCCATGGTTCACAAGCTCACGTGGTTCCCTACTGCTATTGTATAAGACGTCTCAGACGCAGAAGCCAAAGTTTTACTTTTCTTCCCAGTCAATGTAGTGATATTGCGACGCCCACTGTGAGGGGTTTCAGCCCCTTAAGTTATTTTTCACTGTCTGATTGCGTAGCGGTGATTTTTTTGCATCATTCATACTGTCGCTGTTCACGTGGACAGTCCATCTGCATGCGTGGCGAAGCAAGTCAACAATAAGATAATTACAAATGGTCCTCTATCAATGATCTCATTTATACGTGCAGTAGTTCTCCGTATTCCCATGCTTCATGTTGCAAATAAATGTATTGCTATAAACTACAGATAGCCGCTGAGATCATAATAACGAACTTTGTACTTTCTTCTTACTCTTCATTCAACCAAATGCAGTGCGTGTGAACGGAACAAAAACACATAACTTACAGAGCGCAAGCAAACTCACTTTACATTCGATAATTTGCGGAGAACAAAAAGAAAAAAAAGTGGAAAAAAACATTCTGTTGATTATGTTAAAGGATGTTGCATGTACGCGGTCTGAACATGCTTCATAAATGCACACGTTTTCTTTTCAGCTCCCGAAGTCATCCAAAGTGCACTCAACGTAACCATTAACCATGCCTATGTAGAGTTTTTATACCAGTCCGGTTTACCGCCCCTCCTGAGACACTCCATATGTCACTTTGATTCTTTCGTATGTTTCCTTCTGAAATTTCAATATTTTTCAATGGTTTCTCATGCGCATCTCTCATGCATTTTTGTAGCAGTCTTTTGAACACCCATGGAAAATTGGAGTGAGAAGTGGAACGTCTCAATAGGTATATTTGTCACTTCAACATGACATTAATCAAGAAATTTCACCCCCTCCCTCCGGCGCAGCATCGCCTTCGAGCACATATTGTTATAGTGAAATAACTATTACTATTACACCGATTTGGATCATGAGACTAACCAACACGTTGTAACAGTGCAGTGATTATGTTCGTGACACGAGTGCTGTTCAGACATTCCTATTGGCATAAGTTTCTAGCTATGGATTACTCTTGTTTTTTGTTATATTGCAATCATAGCTTTACCCTCATCAAGCTCCCAGTCTTTTCTCTACAGTTCTCATTCTTTCTCTCTTTTGTATAGTATATAACCAAAGCAGGCTAGAGTAGTACGAGCCATGTATAAGGCATCCACCCTAATAATAGAGGCTGAATGACTAAAGTCTGCAAGCTCGAAAACATCATTCCCTCGTCGGCAAAAGTTAGAAAACCGCAAGGCTTGACTTCCATAAAAAGTATCAGAAAACAAATAAGTGTTTGTCACACGCCGTAAACTTACGTTTTCATCACACATAAATGCTTGAGCCTGACTTAGTTACTAAATTAGAGGCACCTCGGGTGGACTTCGAAGAGGAAGTGCGTAAAGCAATGAAAGAAACGCAGCTTGTTTGCACCCCTCTAAGTGTGATGCCGTGTTTTCTACACGTAATAAACTCTTATCGGGCATCTTGACTCGGGTAACTAAATTCAGTCAGGCCAACTCCACTCCCGGGATGGCTTCTAGGCCTCTGACAGCACAGTAATAATGCTAAGATTTCGCACGATTAAAAAGGCAAGCACTAGAGTGACAATCTATTGGCCCGAGAGTATGCGATGCACTTCTAGGCGACTCAACAAAGCCGTCCTTTCGTATTTGCGCATGAGTAGAAGTGCTAGCCTGATTAAGCATGCGCCATCGCATGCTCCACGGGTGTGCTGAACAACGGGTGCAGTGATTTGTTTCGCTAGCTTATAAGTCGGTGAATGCTCAACCAGGCGCCTTGTTGCCGTCGTCGTCGTCGTGTTGTTGGCGAAAGCTTCCCGTGCTTCATAAAAATGATGGCAATCCAATGATGGCAAATGATGGCAAAAATTATGGCAACAGTACCATTCAGAAAAAAATTATGCAGCACACTCTGCTGATGGCGACGAATGCATAACCTTCATACTGCTAAATATGTAAAGTCTGTAAAGGTTGCTGTCTTTGGATTGATCGAATCACTTTAGTTTATCCAAAAAAATATGCTTACTACAAAGAAATATATTGTTACGGTGAGATGCCTTTATTTACGAGAGCTGATCAATGCGAGAGTCCAGGTATCTGGTATATCACCGCTCGTGCCCACCTCGTTCTTCTCTTCTTCCACCCGTCCCCTCAGTATCGTAGCAATTACCCCTTCGCAGACGATGCCCACCGGGCGAGTTAGGCTTCGTTGCGATGAGATGCCTTTATTGCTGAACTGGTGTCATGGACGATCATGGGTACATGGTGCCTCGTGAAAGATTTGGCGACATGCGTGAGGCCCCTGTGTGCTATAACTGCGGTCTCCATGGACATGTGGCTCGATTCTGTGGTCAGAGGCGTCGGCGCCAGCAGCGCTACTACGAGGGATCATCAGCTTCTCGACAAACCTGCTGGCGCGGTGGTATGCGCTCGATGCGGGACGCGTACATTGGGGACGGCTTCCAGCAAACCACACACAGTGATACACATGTGGGACGCAATTTTCGCCGGAATTCACGCAACGACTTGCCTTCCTCCATGCGAAGCTTGACGCCCCCCGCAACACGCCGGTTCCGTTCCCCGTCTCCTGGTCGACGCGTCACCTCCCCGCCTCCGGGAAACTAGGTGGTGTGGGCAATGGAGGTGAGGTCGCCGAACATTTCCCACTGCATCCTCCTATGCCTCCACCCGTTTTTATGACGCAAAATAAGGTCCCCGTGCTTATCGATGGACTTCCTACGACGACTTCGGTGGATACTGGAGCAGCTGTTTCAGTGATGAGTCTTAACTTCAAATTGCGGCTAGGACATAAAGTGATGTTTCGCTGGGACAGTTGTGCATCATTTCGTGCAGTGAGCGGGGAGACGCTGTGCCCGATTTATTTATTTATTTATTTATTTATGACATACTGCAGGCCCCGCAAGGGGCCCAAGCAGGAGGGGCATAATCACTCAAGTATAAACAAACCAACAATACAAGGTAAAATACAGCAACTTCTAGAAAGAAAAAAGAAAAAAAAAGAAACATACAGTCTCAATTTTCTATATTTTCAATCCCATCAATACTACACACAACAGACATGGGCAGATCATTCCAGTCAGATATGGTGCGTGGATAGAAGGAAAATTTGAAGACGTTTGTTCTGGCGCTGTAGGGGGTCAGGGATGCAGCGTGTCGATGTCGTGTACGCCGAGAAGTCAATGGCTGAATATACTGATCAGGGCTAATGCCGAGTTTGTTGCTCTTAAGCTGGTAAAGAAATTTAAGCCTTTCTATTTTACGTCGTGCCTGCAACGTTTGGATCCCGTGCTCTTTCATGAGAGTAGTAGGCGAGTCTGATAAACGATATTTTGAGTAGATAAAGCGAACCGCTTTGCGCTGTATCATTTCAAGAGCCTGAATATTTTTTTGCTTATGCGGGTCCCAAACTGAGCATGCGTATTCGAGTTTCGGTCTAATAATCGATGTGTATGCAAGAAGTTTAACACTTGGAGGAGCTAATTTAAGTTTGTGTCTGAGAAGGCAGAGCTTGCGAAAAGAGGACGCACAGACGTTGGAAACGTGCTGATTCCAACTTAGGTTGTTTGTAATGGTGACACCAAGGTACTTGTAACAACTGACTTCACAAAGCGGCCGTTCAGGAAGCTCATAGGAAAACGACAAGCTGTTTTTCTTTTTAGTAATTTTCATGAAGACCGATTTTTTGGCATTTAATTTCATATTCCACTTTGTGCACCATGTCTGTATGCTAAGAAGGTTAGAATTTAATTGAATTTGATCCTCGTGGCAAGTTATTTCGTTAAAAAGAATACAATCATCCGCAAATAGTCTAATTTGTACTGGGCTGGTAATCACATCAACAATATCATTAATATATATAAGAAACAAAAGAGGGCATAGTACACTACCTTGCGGAACGCCAGATGTGACGGGTAAAGATTTGGAACATTTATCATCAATACTAACATATTGTGTGCGGTCAGATAGATAAGAAGAAATCCAGTTTGTTATAAAGGCCGGAAGTCCAATTTCCTGTAGTTTGAGCATGAGTTGCGAGTGTGGAACAAGGTCAAAGGCCTTTCGAAAATCTAGGAAAATTACATCGACCTGGCCAGTCTTATCAAGGACGCCGGCAAAACTGTGAACAATAGAGGGTAATTGGGTGACAGTAGAAAATCCTTTTCTAAAACCATGTTGGGAGCAGGATAATAAACCGTTATCGTTGAGAAACTTGGAAATGTAGTTAGCTATAATATGTTCTAAAATTTTACAGCAAGATGATGTTAATGAAATGGGACGATAATTACCAGGAACCATGGCATCACCTTTTTTAAACACGGGAACAATGCGTCCGACTTTCCAATCAAAGGGTAGGACACCAGAAGATAATGATGTGTTGAAAATTGCCACAAGAAAGGGTGATAATGCTTCAGCGTAACGGGAAAGAAAAACGTTCGGTAACCTGTCAGGACCAGGTGAAGACTTAGTTTTTAGGTTAAGCAGCATAGAAATCACACCAGATATAGACACAATATCAGCATTGATTCTGCAATTGGAAACAATTTGGGGCATAGGCTCATGTACTGTCGAAAATACACCGTGGAAATAAGCGTTGAAATGCTCAGCAATGTCTGCCTTATCAACGAGGAGCGCATCATCGTGACGTAATTTTTCAATAGGTTTTATTTTGTTCGACAAGAAGTTCCAAAATTTCTGCGGAGCAGATCGAATGAAATTCGGCAACTTGTGCTCAAAATAACTTCGTTTAGCGCTTGCTACGGCTTGATTAAGGGCTAATTGAGTGGTTTGAATGATGTCACGAGAGGACAGTCCTCGCTTCAGGCGTTTTAATTTTCTTTTCAAGTGTAAAATATCCCGTGAAATCCAAGAGGTTAGCTTACGCGTCTTTTTTACCTTGCCTGGAACAAAATGTTCGATACAGTAAAGACACATGTTCTTGAAAGTATTCCACATTTGGGCAGTGTTAGAACCGTGGAAGTTGCTTAGGCGGAGTTCTAAATAATCTAACACAGATTCATCATGGGCACGGAAAAAATTTTTGACGCGAATACATTTAGCTCGAGGCACAGTACACACTTTTTCCACAGAGCATGAAAAAGACACCATATGGTGGTCAGAAAGACCATTTTCAATGCAGACATAATAATTTTGTATTGATTGACTTACAAAAACAAGGTCAAGTACAGAAGCACAGGTCATGCCGACACGTGTAGGTTGCTTCACCACCTGGCGCAAATCATGGCACATCATTATATCTAGTAGATACGAGGTTTGCGGCGATTGTCCGACACTGGCAAAAGCGGAGTCCCAATTTACGTTAGGCATGCTGAAATCGCCCACAAGGAATATTCTGTCATGCTTGTATGACGCCATGTGTTCGTGTAAGTCATGCAGAAACCGAGGAGGCGAGTCAGGTGCACGATACACAGCAAAGATAAGAAATGAACGCCCACAGAAGGATACCTTCAAAGAAAGGCTTTCGTGGTCGTCGATCTGTTTAAGAAGCGTCGCATCAAGAGCACATTTTACGAGCACAGCAACACCGCCTCCCCTACGATTTCTATCACGACGATACACCCGATAGGAGGAGGGGAAAACGACATCATCACTGATATCGTCACACAACCAGGTTTCCGTGATAACAACAATGTGCGGACTATTGCCAAGAAGAATGGACTCCAGTTGCTCGGATTTATTAACGATGCTGCGTGCGTTAATATTTAGGAGGCGCAGTTGCTTAGAATCGGGGCGTTCGGGTCATGTTTTATGTTTACTGGACTGGGAAATGGCAATTTTAATCCTCGAGTTTTTGCAGTCATCCCATACCTACCTATCCCGATCAACCGTAAGTTTGTCATGTACAAGATTAACCTTCTTGCCTTGTCTCTTTTCTTCTTTGGCGCTGTTCCAGAGCAGTTTACGTTTACGGAGTGTTTCCTTAGAATAGTCATTTTGAACAGAAATACCTGTACCCTTTAGCTTACGGGCATTCGATATAGTTTGCTGCTTTTCGTTGTAATCCTGAAAATATACGATAACTGGGCGACTGCCACCGGGCTTGCCTAATCTGTGAATTCTACCTACTGATTTGCATTTGACCTCAAGTTTATGTTCAAAAACCTCAGTGAGTACAGCTTCTTTCAGCATGTCCTCGGTTTCTCCCGGTGGCTCAGGTATGCCGAAAACAACTAGGTTGGACCGCCTGCTCCTGTCTTCAAGATCAGTAATTTTAGCTTCAAGCTTGGCCACTGTCACCTTCAGAGCATCAATACTGGCAGTACGTTGTTCCAGTACAGCGAAACGCGAGTTCCAATCGGAAATAATTTTTTCCATGTTTTCTTGTTGCGCCTTTATCGCAGCTATGTCCGAAGAAATTTTGTTCTGACCATCCAGTAGCTCCTTCAGCATTTTCTCGACAGGCCCAGGGTTCACCTCAACATCCCCACACAGAAGTAATGAGCATACGCAGTATACGTCATACGCAATACAAAGGCACTGATGAGGGCACGGCAAGACCAGAAGACCAGGGCAATCGCTCCTTATTGTACAGTAGTGAGTACCTACCTGCACAATGCGGAAGAATGGCGTTTTAGGCCACATGTTCGCTCCGGGTCCGCCGTGCCCACTGAAGATGAAGTTCTGGATGCCAACTTTTATAGGGGACGCAGACGAGGTCACATGATGCGAAGGGGGCGGAGCAAGCTCGATGACAGGGTAGCGATTACTGGCGATGCAAGGGCCCATCTTGGGTGAATTCATACGGCACGTGAAGGCTGTTGATACGTCGGTTGCGCAGTGCGTTCCGGCCAGACCGAACAGGAAAACCTGCACAATGCGGAAGAATGGCGTTTTAGGCCACATGTTCGCTCCGGGTCCGCCGTGCCCACTGAAGATGAAGTTCTGGATGCCAACTTTTATAGGGGACGCAGACGAGGTCACATGATGCGAAGGGGGCGGAGCAAGCTCGATGACTGGGTAGCGATTACTGGCGATGCAAGGGCCCATCTTGGGTGAATTCATACGGCACGTGAAGGCTGTTGATACGTCGGTTGCGCAGTGCGTTCCGGCCAGACCGAACAGGAAAACCTGCACAATGCGGAAGAATGGCGTTTTAGGCCACATGTTCGCTCCGGGTCCGCCGTGCCCACTGAAGATGAAGTTCTGGTTGCCAACTTTTATAGGGGACGCAGACGAGGTCACATGATGCGAAGGGGGCGGAGCAAGCTCGATGACAGGGTAGCGATTACTGGCGATGCAAGGGCCCATCTTGGGTGAATTCATACGGCACGTGAAGGCTGTTGATACGTCGGTTGCGCAGTGCGTTCCGGCCAGACCGAACAGGAAAACCTGCACAATGCGGAAGAATGGCGTTTTAGGCCACATGTTCGCTCCGGGTCCGCCGTGCCCACTGAAGATGAAGTTCTGGATGCCAACTTTTATAGGGGACGCAGACGAGGTCACATGATGCGAAGGGGGCGGAGCAAGCTCGATGACAGGGTAGCGATTACTGGCGATGCAAGGGCCCATCTTGGGTGAATTCATACGGCACGTGAAGGCTGTTGATACGTCGGTTGCGCAGTGCGTTCCGGCCAGACCGAACAGGAAAACCTGCACAATGAGGAAGAATGGCATTTTAGGCCACAAGTTCGCTCCGGGTCCGCCGTGCCCACTCATTGGTGTGTGTGTTGTTAGTGTCACTTTGGGCGACAAGGTGTTCGAGGCTGAATTCGCTGTCCTGACCAGCTCCACCCATGACATAATCTTGGGGATCGATTTTCTACGCAAGTTCGGTGCTACTGTAGATTTCGGTGCTGGCGAGATTAGTGCTATCGACATTTACTCATGATCCCAGGCGCTGTCAAGGATCTATCACCGTCATTGAGGATGTTGTCTTGCCGCCCAGCTTGATGAAGACCGCACGCGTTGACGCCTCGGCCTCGGACACCGGCACGTTTGATGTTCTTGTGGAGCCCGTTCCTCTCAATTGCGCCAAGAAAAATGTGATCGTTCCACATTGTGTTCTGTCAATCAGTGATAGACGATAAGCCTTATGGGTGTCGAACTATTCAAATGAACCTGTCGTGCTACCCTGCGGATCGCGACTCACCTCCTTCGAATAAAATGGGAACAGTTTTATAGCATCTTTAAGTGACCTGAGCGTAGATCATATTCGTGCAACGCACTATACTGAAGCCAACTTTCTGAGTATGGTAAACAAGTCGCTATCATCAGAAAAACGTCAAGCTTTGGTCGAAGTCCTCGCGAAGCACGCTACTATATTTTGCTTCGCGCAGAATGAAGAGCAAATAAGTGTACCCGAGTCGCGTACTCGCCACGGGATTGACACAGGATCCGCTCACTCTATCCGGCAAAAACCATACCGTGTCTCATCTGCGGAGCGTAAGGTCATTGCTCAACAGGTAGAAGAAATGGTAAAGAAAAGGGTCACACAAGAGTCGTGTAGCCCTTGGGCTGCCTCTGTGATTCTTGTCCAAAAGAGGGATGGTACATGGCGATTCTGCGTGGACTACAGACTGCAAAACTCTGTTACTAAAAAGGATGTCGACCCGCTTCCCAGGATTGATAACGTCATCGATTGTTTACAATCGGCATCGTACTTCTCCACGGTGGATTTGAGATCTGGTTATTGGCAAATCCCCATGCACCCAAATGACAAAGAGAAAACGGCCTTCATTACCCCAGATGGTGTATTTGAATTCAATGTAATACCTTTTGGCCTATGCATTGCTCCAGCCACGTTTCAGCACTTCATGGACTCTATATTACATGGACTAAAGTGGGAAGTTTGTCTTTGCTACCTGGATGACACTATAATTTTTGGTCGCATATTCGATAAGCACAATAATTGTCAAGACATTGTCCTCACCTGCCTTGAGAAAGCTAAGCTCACCTTGAACTCTAAGAAGTGTCACTTCGGCAGCCGTGAGACTATCGTTCACGGTCACCTGGTGGACAAGCATGGTGTTCGACCCGACCCCCAGAAAGTCGCTGCAGTCAGCAGCTTCAAACAACCTCAGTCGGTACTAGAGTTACGAAGCTTTTTGGGCCTATGCTCGTATTTCTGTCGCTTCGTGCCCAAGTTCACCGACTTCGCTTACCCTTTGACGTCCCTACTCAACAAGAACGCACTTTTCGGTGGTCAGCGGAATGTGAGAGTCCAGGGATCTGGTAGATCACCGCTCATGCCCACCTCGTTCTTCTCTTCTCCTACCCGTCCCCTCAGTATCGTAGCACTATGTTTTTGTCACTTGTAACCACTAAAGTTTTTGCTATTTCGTCTGAATCAGCTCCACCGAATAAATGGGCCCGGGCCGTTCTTGAGACACGGTGAGTGTAAATTCATGTTCATTATCTAGTAACATGGACAGCTCGAATGAGCTATATGGTTTGATATAATGACAGCAGATTTATATCTCCTGCCCATTCTTTATTCTTTCTTTCCCGCTTCCTTTATTACAATTCTGATGTCGCGAATTTCGATTATACACTAAGTGGAAAAAGCAGATGCCTAGTTTTGCGGCCAAGCGCTTGAAGATATAAAAATAGAAATTACTTATTTTAATGTATTCCTCGAATGAACATCAAGTGATGCCAATTTAGACTTCTGCGTCGACATTGTCTCGAACTGTTTCTTTTTAATACGTCCAAACTCATGCGTCAGTATTTGATACTTCTTTCCCCTGCACTTCTCTTTAATCAAACCAGCTGTCCACAAATCTCAAACTTTCGTTAAGCACACAAGATATTGTTGGCTCTTTATCAAACGACCACTTTAGATATATGCTTCGCTTCACTTTGAATAAAACAGAGCCATTTAATGACGTTACGAAGTTTATTGAAAGAATATTCTGTTTCGAAACATCAAACAACGCACAAAAAAAAGAACTCACCGTTGTACAACATAAAAGAAACAAATGTGACAAGCCGACTAGTTTGAAGTGTCGAGCTTGCAATACATTTACCGATAATGAATTTCAGCATGGTGGTATTTGCTAATTTGATTTCCTCATTGAGTCTAGAGTGAGAACAATAGATTGCCATTGTTCCTCTGAACAGCTACAACACAATTAGCCGAACATATTCTCATAGAGAAAAAGTAGCAACCATAGCATTGAATGAAATGGAGGAGCGTACCGGTGCATTCAATTTGCAGGGACTCAAAAACAAAAAAGGCAGCATATCCACGGGGTTAATGATGGATAGTGGGGTGAAGCATCCGTCCGTCCATTCGTTTTTGCTTCCGTCCGTCCATGCGTCCGCCTTGTGAACATCCGTGCGTCCATGCACCCGTCCATGCGTGCGCCTGTTCGTGCGTCCGCACGTCCATCCGTGTGTCGATCCGTGCACGTCCATTCGTGCGTCCTGCGTCGGTCCAAGCGTCCATGCGTCCTTGCAGCCATTCGTGCGTCCATCCATGCATCTGTTTGTGCTGCGAATTTTTTATTGTTCAACAACGCACAGGAGAAATCTCCCACTGGCACAATCTTGCAGGTCAAAGCGTAAGACGTGTTACGCACTACTACAAGGGACGAACGGGTGCCGCTTTTAAGAGCTTCGCCCCTAAAAAGCTGCTTTTCTCTAGGAACGGGGTGCTCTTTTGTGAAAAATGTACTTACGTCCTTTGTGCTTAGACCTGCTCTGTCGTAGGAATGAAGGTGTCAATGCCTAGCGGGAAAACAGGTAATTTCTACTGAAACAAAAGAAACCGGCCAACTATATTTAAAAATAACTAATGGAATGGAATGAAAAGAGTTTATTTTATAAATAACTAATACCGCAAATAAAAAAAATGTTTCACTGGATAGTGCTTTCTTTCTGATTCTTTTCGAACCATGTGTTTGTGATTTCATAATCTTTTCTTTTTCACACCGTAGTTACCTGCAAAACATTATTCACACCTCAAAGCACCCTTAAACAACCTAAAACATATGAACACAAAACGCATTGCTTTTTCCTTTTTTCCTTTTTCCTTTTCCTGTCTTCTCGGTAAACTTCGTGATGCCAGCAGTCTGTTCACGTGACGTCATGAGAAAATAAGCTCTTGATTGGTCCGTAAACGTGGAATATCACTTCAGAACTCCTCTCTTAATCTGTTACGCTTTGCAGTACCCCACCCGGTGTACTTTGTCTTGCGTCACTTTCGTGCGCTCTAAAACTGACCCACCTGCTTTTGATCATTTTCGTCCACTCAAGCGGAGATGACAGCGCCCATCTGAAGAGCGCAACATTCTGACAGGCTCAACGCTTAGCGCTCACATAGCTCAGAAAAAAATTTATGAACGAATAAGTGGCTAGCAGGAGACGGCGTTTGTAGAATGGTTAGTAAATGCGAGAAAGGTGCTACTCTTACATCAATCAGGTCTAAGCGGTTTTTATACCCCTTCAAATAGGAAGAGTTCTGTGTGGTAGTTACTGGAATCATTTATATATAGCGCTATCGTGCATACTACTTCATAGCTTGTATTGATTCTGTGGTTCAGTATGGCTCCTACAAACTAATAAAGAACAGCCCCAAAAATATTGTAAACATATGGCGAAAAAGTCACATCTTGTATTGATCAGTTTGATGGTCCATCTTTTGGCACAGAGTGTCGATATTGCGTGCGAGCCACCATCGTATAACTACGGAATCGGCAGAGTTACAACTGCTTGCCAGATGACACCTCAGCTTGCTGATACGCTGAAGGGCCTCGCATAGCTTACTTAATAATATTGAGGTCTTTAGACTGCTGCTTCGCGTTGTACTTTTCTCACTCACCAAGGAGGTCATTACAGTCCAGACTTAGGCCTTGCTTGAAGGAACATGTACGCCACTTAGATGCAACAAAAGCCATTGGACCTGATGGACTGTCCCCAGTAATTCTCAGAGTGTCTTGACATTATTGCTTTATACTTAAGTATAATCAATGAAATCTCGTTCGAAACTGGTCTTATTCTTCAAGATTGGAACACACCAAACGTTACACCCGTTTTCAAATCTGGAGATAAAAACTTCAGAGAAATTCACAGACCAATGTCATTAACCTCGGTATGTTACAAAATATTTGAACACAGTTTACATACCAATATATTTAAATTCCTTGATTCAGACGTTTTCTTTACTCCCTCGCAGCACGGTTTTCGAAAAGGTTATTCCTGTAACACACAACTATAGAATTTCAGCATTTCGTATCCAAAGCTATAACAATAGTCGTGTAGGCGCGGTTTTCATAGATTTCAAAAAAGCATTTGACACTGTGTCCCATAAGCTCCTACATTCGACGGTTGCTTTATTGGGAATAAATGAAAACGTTCAAACGTAGATACGTAATTATTTGAATGATAGAACCCAGTCCATTGTTTTAAATAATATCAAATCTTCGTCTATACCAGTAACTTCGGGCGTTCTCCAAGAGAGCGTTTTAGGACCCATACTGTTCCTAATCTACATAAAAAACATTGTTGAAAACATTACGCCACCCATAAAATTATTTGCTGACGACTGCGTCATACACAGAGAAATCATGACTGAATCTGATACTCGCATTTTGCAAACCAACCTATATCACGTAGCGGACTGGCCTAAAAAATGAAAAATGAATTTAAACATCAAAAAGTGTTCCAGTGTGAGCTTCTCATGGAAAATATCCAAAACATTTCATCAATATAACACCAATGGCGTACTCATTAACACACAGTGCGATTATAAGTATCTTGGTGTTCATTTTACTGAATCATTTACATGAAGCAAACACATTCACACTGCCATAGCAAAAGCTAGTAGGATGCTATACTTTATTCGAAGGAATTTTAAACAGGCGACGCGCGAAATCAAGGAAACTTTATATTTCTTGCAGTTCAGGTCTATACTTGATTATGCATGCGTAGTATGGTTCACCCACCAAGACTATCTTATAAATATTATAAAAAAACTTCAGAATCAAGCGGCAAGGTTTGTTTTAAATAATTATAGCCCCTATGCCAGTGTTTCGCCAATGAAGGTCGCTTCAGAAAGGGATCTGCTACGTGTACGTAGACAGAAACTACGGCTTAAACTGTTGCACCAGATATATTACTTTAACACAGGAATCAATCCCCATAGATACCTTGTTCAACCCCCCTACACATCCATTAGCTGTGACAATAGCAAAAAGATATCCACATTCAAATGCAGATCTAATACTTTTTTCTACTCATTCTTTCCAAAAACAATAAGAGAGTGGAACAGCTTAAGTGACGAATTGGTTAGTATAACAAAAAATGATTTATTTTTTTCTATGCTGTGAAATTCCTCTTGCATTACGTATGTTCTGTGTGTATGAAAATGTATTTGTGATCCATTATTATGTTCTGATAAGTTTTACAGTGTTTTTATGTGCGTTTATGTATTTTGTTAAAAATTCATTTGTAGGAATTGTTTTTTTGTCCCCCCCTACGTAATGCCTATATGGCGATGTAGGTACTCTGTAAATAGATAAAAGTGAATGAATAAAGATGTAATTTTTCATGTATTAATAATTTTAAGCTTCATAATACTAAAGCCACACTTCGTACCCGGACAGGACGCTGAGTATGAGAGAAAACGCACAGGAAGAACATACAGATGGTGGTAGTGCCATCAAGTTCGTGCACCAGCTTTTTTTAACGTAAATTTTCAGGGCGCCCACTAAAACCTACGTAATTGCTAAAAGTTATTTGCAAGATGTTCCTCAATAACATGCACCGGTTACTTGGCAAGTTTAAGAACGCTTCATGAAGCTGGTGCGGTCAATACTTCAAATGTTGCGACCTAAGACAGCTGTTTGCGTTCCCAAGTTTTTGTGCGAAGTTCGATTGATTGATTGATTGATTGATTGATATGTAGAGTTTCACGTCCCAAAACCACCATATGATTATGAGAGACGCCGGGGCTTCGACCTCCTGGGGTTCTGTAACGCGCATCCATATCTGGCACACGGGCCCTAGAATTTTCGTCTCCATCGAACATGCAGCCGCCGCAGCCGGAATTTGATTCCGCGACCTGCGGGTCAGCAGCCGAGTAGGTTAGCCACTAGACTACCACGGCGGGGCTTTGCGCGAAGTTCGAACATCGCAATCGGTACTTCATTCTTTTGATATTAAAATATCATGACCAAATGACTGACAAAGCAGTCTTGAAAAAAACTAATAATACAGAAAATTCTTCGCAAGTCTCATGAGTTTCAAGTGTCTTTTTTTATCTTGTCTCTGTCTATCAATGTAGCCGGGTCTACCTGATGCTCTCATGATGATCTATCTAACTTGGTACAAATCAAAAGTGGTTTGGGAGGGTAATAGGCTTCGAGGAATTGGGCTGTTTGCTCATGACACAATTAACGTCCCGATCCTGTCGTGTACTTTATTAATGACTTTCCCTCAGGCACGTGAGGCGCATACCCTTTACCAGATATCACAGTACGTGTGAATTGTTCATGTGTGATTGAGAGCTTACACCAACTCCATAACGATGGTAACAGGTGTTAGTAACTTAATTGTGAGAGCTTCAAGAGAAAGAGACACTGGTAGTGTAGACCCGATGAGTACAATTATAAATATTGAGGATTTCAGCCCAAATCGCATACAAACATGGCAATGAGGATTGCTACCGCAGAGGCATACGATGTCATGAATCTGCCTTGGAACAGGACAGTAAACACGCACAAGGTTACCTAGCTGTTAGTTGTTGTGTCAGCACTGAATAATGATTTTCTGCAAAGTAACATGGCATACAAAAATAAACCTATGACACGCACGTCTTGCGGGGTTTTATTTTGATTTTTATTGAGTCTACACTTACACACACTGTAGTTTATAGGGGTAAATGAAGCAACAAAAAAAGCCGCAGAGACACGGGTTGAAGAAAACCTCACCCTCTTGGGTACAGCGCGGCGACACATGGTAAGCACAAAACCTACGAAAAACACAATGCCACAGTTCCTTTAAGATGTGTTTGCCCGACTCTGAAGAAAAGAAATAAATCTCACAAGGAATTGCACAACTGAGAAAAAATAGAAATATGCCTCATAACATACAGGAACAATAAAAGAAAATATATCACACATAAACAACTCATAGCAAACATTCTATTGAGGAGAGCGCAATATACCTTTAAATCCTGGCAATCTCAGGGGCTGCACCTTATAACATGCTTTATTGTATAAGTCGAGAAGTCTAGGTAGACTATTACACAAGATTTGATAACCAAAGTTCGTTCCTCTATTATGCTTGCAATGTCGGCTCCTTTTTAGCAGCCTAATAAACATTACATTTATATTCCCACGACTAAGCAAGCTATTGTCCCGAGTTGCTCGATCATGAGGCAATGTGACAAAAAAAAGTTACGTGTGATATTCACATCGTCTCCCCGAAGAGTGCACTTCTATTTGATCATACCGACGTCTCTCCTCTAACTTGGGTGCGGACTTTATAACAAACCTGAGACTCTTCGTTAGTTGACGCCAGGGTTGTGGATGTTCCTGTTGTGCACTACATTGGCGATGTGTACACACTACTTATGTGCGCAGGACTACTGCACTTTACGTTGATTTAGCTCATAACACTTGCTTCAAGGCCAAGATCAATCAGCGTACACTTCATCATTACACTACGCGTAACACAGATCAGTAACTAATTAAAAAACATTTAAGCCTACTACTGCTGGTGTTGGTAGTAAGCCCTTTAGAGGTGGTGCCGTCACGCTTCTATGAACAACAAGTTCTAACATTCTCATGCTTTCTATATACGCGAATGCGAATGAAATTTCTAGGTATGTTTACTGACTACTTCACCGACCCGCCTCGTAACGTTATGCTACTCTTATACGTGCCACATAGCAAACATATTCATGCATGCTTCGTTTAACATTGATTCGCATGGTACATGAAATCTGTCAATTTTCTTACTTGTAAAAATCTCCTAATATTGTCCATTTACGTCCATACAACGTGAAGATTTACCACAGAGCCCACGCGTGGATTACTCCCAGGTCTTTCATTTAAATCAGTTTATTTATTTTTCCTATTTAAATTTCTAGTGTGCCAGGATTCAAACTTAAGCACGTACACAGTATTCACCCAATGCTGAAAAGCATATTTCTATTTCTAGGCCAGACGTGAAAGGACTAGAGCGTTTCGATTGCTACATCAAATTGATACTAAAAACGTCACTTACCTGCCCGCAAGGTTATATAACTAGTTTCTCTTCCTACCTCTCTTCCGTTTTTTTGTTTAGATTACCTTTGTGTAATAGTGTCTAGGTTTGTTCGCAAGGTTTATTCCGAGCACGATCCCATTTCGTCTGATCACAGGTCGGCTGAACTCGGAATCGGTAATTAGCTGTTCTTTTTTCCGTTCTACTTTTGCTTTGTTCTCGTTTAACGTATAAGTCTAACGAGCACAGTGCGTAAGTCATTTTCTCCAGGGCGGGAATGAAGACAAGATGGCAAACGCTTCCCTCTTCTGTCAATGTCTTATGAATTAGGAAACGCTGTAACAGGAGTTTATAGGGTAAAGTTTTTTCTTCGAATTAGCGTTTTATTTGCCTTTTGCTTGGCAGCGGCGAAAGCCCGGTATCCTGTTTTATCTTCATTTTATTTTTACTGAGTATTCACAGTGTGTTTCTGTCTCTCCTTCATCTGACTTGTAATAAAAAGCAATAATAAGCATAGAGATACTGTTTCCAGTATGCCAGATCACTTATAGAACCAAGGGTAAGCATATCTTTGATAACTTGGCATGAATCGAGTATGAAAGCTTCTGTACATGCAATTCATTCGATATTGTTGTCTTTTCAGTACTTATTCTACAATATTTATCTCCTACATGTTGGCTTAAGAGGTGCATTACAGAGACATACTTGCTTAACATTGCGTAATAAACAGGCCTTTCGCCGTAAAGTCGTAATGGGAAACTTTTTTAATTGGCCGTGAGTGGCAGCAGAAGCAATTTTGCAATTTAATTATTGCTTGTTAGTATCTTTTTTACGAAACCAAGTGAAAAGGAAACAAAAGAACCGAAGAATGAGTTGGGGGAGGGATACACAACAAGAGGGAAGGCAGGGAGGTTAACCAGACACATGCCCAGTTTGCTACCCTACGCTGGGGGAATGGGAAGGGGGGCATAAAGATGAGAGAGAGAGGAAAGAGAAGAGAAAGAGAGAGAGAAAAAGAGAGGATTAACCAGGCACAAGCCCGGTTTGCTACCCTACGCTGGGCGAAAGGGAAGGGGGGCATAAACATGAGAGAGAGAGGAAATATAACAGAAAGAGAGAAAAAAAGAGGATTGTCAGTCAATCGGCTGGCGCGTATGCAGCGGTGGAACTACACAATAGTTAAAGGTGGTCACGTAGGCCTGTAGTGCTCAAAAAGCACAAGACAGCTTTGACTGCTTTTTGAGCCGACGAAAGGCGATGACGGTGTTCCAGTAGCATCTGCACAGAGAGTGGCCGATCGTCCCATTGTCGCAATGCGTCCGAAAACTTCTCTCTTTCAGAGGCAAATTGGGGGCAAAGGCATATCAGATGGTCGATGTCTTCTTTGGTGCAGCAGATGCCGCATTCCGCATTGTCGGTCAATTCGATGAGGGTTCTATATGCTTTCGTTAAGGCAACCCCCAACCAAGAGAACTTGTTGTTGGGCTAGTTGGTAGATCATTTTGAAAAGTTAATTAGAGCGCGAAAACTTGACACGATCACTCACACACGCTGTTTGTGTTACACGCTGAGAGCGCTGTGTGTTTGATGCATGGGTGTGTGCGTGTGTTAGTGATCGTGTCAAGTTTTCGCGCTCTAATTAACTTTTCGAAACCCCCAACCAAAGGCGACAAAGAAGCGAAGCTTCACGTCGACCAAGTCCGGATGGAGGTTGAAGTTCCAGTCGAGGGTTTATTTGGTATAGTATCATAAGTCTTATGCTTGGGGTGTTCCACTCCTGCAGACTCAGACTACGTGCCAGGTGACGAAGTTGCTTTGCAGCGTTAGTCCTTGACAAAGGAATCGGAAGGGTGTGCTCTTCTTGGTGCGATGTGCGGGCCGCGTTGTCTGCGGAATCATTGCCACTGATCTCACAATGGCCAGGAAGCCACTGAAACTTGACCTCGTGGCCTGTTTCTGTGATGTGGTGAACAAGCTTGACAACTTCGTAAGTTAATTGTTCATGGCAACCTCGTCGAAGGACTGACTGCATGCTCTGTAGGGCTGGCTTTGAGTCGGGAAACACAGCCCATTTACTCGGTCTTTGAGATTTGATGTACTCTAGGGCGCCACGCAAAGCCGCAAGTTCTGCCGCCGTAGACGTAGTGACGTGTGACAGTTTGATTCACAGAGTGATTCCCCTAGACGGAATCACCACCGCACCGCCAGGACGAGACGCTGTGGTTGAACCATCTGTGTATATGTGCACGTGGTTGTTGTACAATTCGTGCAGAAGGCTCAAGCTCAATTGTTTTAGGGCTGATGAAGGCAAATTTGATTTTTTCTGTATTCCTGGAATTGAAACCCGTCCATGTAGAAGTTTCAGGCACCACTGAGGATACACCAGTTTCTCAGCAGGCGCAAAACCTGACGTAAACGACGAACGATGAGCACAGACAATTGCACTAAATTTCTTGCGGGGTCTTTCAGTAGCGAGGGTTGCTAAGTGATGGGAAGGATTCCTAGCATGTTCCTTGAGGTACGTACGCATCGTTTTAATGGTGATGTGCTACATGATTGAGTAGTCCTCTGCAATGGCAATTGTTTCAGCTGTCGACGCGCAGCGTATTAAACCATGGCATATCCTAAGCGCTTGGGCTTGAATATTTTGGATTGTGCGCAGGTTCGCTTTGCACGTGTTAGATATAACAGGTAGGCTATACCGCAAAATTCAGTAAATTATACCTTGTACAGCTGTAACATAGACTCAACAGACATTCCCCAACTTTTCCCAGCAAGAAACCTGAATAAGTGACAAATGGAAGTCAGCCGCTTTTTCACGTAGTTTACCTGGGTTGTCCAAGACAGGTTTCGGTCGATTGCGACTCCCAAGAACCTGTGGCTCCAGTTGCATGACACCAACTGCCCGTTAAGTGAGTTGCCGTAAGCGGACATTGGTTTTCTGGTGAAAGCAACTACTGCACACTTCCCACTTACGATTTCGAGCCCTTGTTTGCGTAGGTGGCACGATGTCACTTATGCTGCCTTCTCAAGTCGAGCGCAAATGTAAGTCGAGTCACACCTGATGTCCACACACGGATGTCATCAGCATAATAGGAAAGTCGTACACTGCTTCGTTGCTTGCCAACTGGTCCGATGAGTGTTAGGTTGAACAGCGTCGAGCTTAGCACTCCGCCTTGCGGGACTCTTCGGCTGCAGTAATATTCGGGTGTCGGGCCATTCTCTGTCTGCACGCGAAATGATCTTTTCTGTAGGTAGCTCTGCACCCACGTATATATCCTGCCACTGAGTCCCACTCTCCTAGTGCGCTGAGAATGGCTTCGTGGGTGACATTGTCGTATGCCCCTTTAACGTCAAGAAACAGAGCAGCAGATAACCGTTTGCAGGATTTCTGGTGTTCTACATATGTCACCAAGTCAACTACATTGTCAATTGACGAGCGGCCTCGTCTGAACCCGGACATGGCATCTGGATATATTTCGTAGAACTTTAAGTACCATTCCAGACGCGTTAAAACCATTCTTTCCATAAATTTTCCCACACAGCTCGCGAGGGCAATCGGGCGGTAAGAGGAAATGTCCAAGGGTGACTTGCCGGCTTTGAGAAGTGGAATCAGGCGACTTGACTTGCATTCCTGTGGAACCATGCCAGTTTGCCAGGAGTCGTTGTACAGCTGCAAGAGTGCCTTCCGAGCTTGATCTCCTAGGTGACATAGAGCGCGGTAAGTGATGCCGTCATGTCTTGGCGCTGAAGAACGTCTACACAATGCAAGCGCAGCCTTTAGTTCGTCCATTGAAAACGAAATCTTCATTCGCGGATCACGTGAGGATACAGTAAAGTCGGGCGTCTTCGTCCGAGTTGAATTTGACCCGCAGGCAATCCTTCGACAGAAACAATCTGTGACATCAATCTCTTCGTAGCGTAAGTGACGTGCCAGAGATTTTAATGAGTAGCGCCGAGTAATGGTTGTACGAAGACCCCGTACCGTTCTCCAGATTAGTGACAGAGGCTTTCTGGAATCCAAAGACTCGCAAAAAGATACCCATCGTTGCTTGTCCAACTTGTCTATGTGATGCTGTACTTTCTTTTGTGTGCGTCTGGCCACTCTCAGATCATCAAGTGACCTCGTGCGTCTATAATGTCGTTCTGCACGACAACGAATCGCTCGGAGTTTCCCGAGATCAATGCCCATATCTGTGCGAGATGAGCTCACCGGAAGTGAACGCGTCGTTGTCTGTAGGGCACTCTTTATTGCGTCCTCTAGGTTGAAAGGTGGGGCTCCAACATAGTCTTCTATGATTAACTTGTGTTTTTGCCAATCGGTGCACTGAATGGCTCTGGAGGACTTGAGACTTGGAAAGCCGTCAATCTTCATGTATGTTGGGATGTGGTCACTACCCCTTGTTTCCAAATCCGAAAACCAGTGCACTCTGCCGGTGAACAAGCTTAAGACAAAAGTGAGATCCAGGCAACTGCTATAGGCCGATCCGCGCAGATAAGCAGGGCTGCCGTCATTCACGAGGATAAGTTCACAATCAGAAGCGAAAGACACTAACTGTCTACCTCTAGTGTTGACCCTGGAGCTTCCCCATAACTAATGGTGGGCATTGAAGTCGCCAGTTATCACCCATTGCTGGAGAGTTGAATTCAAAATTCCGCGCAAGCGCTCACGGTCTAGACGACTTGATGGAGGTAAGTAGGCTCCAATGATGGTGACAGTGGTCTTCTTGTTTTTTACTGTTAGGCAAACGTACTGGTTTTCTTCGTCAGGGGGTACAGGTTGATGAACATAAGTTAAGTCGCACCGTATGAACACAACGTCCTTGCTGCGCTCTCCATGGGTAGAAGACATAAAGCACTCATATCTAGACAGTCTCATCTGAGCGGACAGGTTCGGTTCACAAATCACAATTATGGAGAACTGGTTCGTGAATACATATTGCCGGAACTCGGACATACGCGCCCTAAGTTGTCTGGCATTCCACTGAAGGACAGATGCGTTCTTGACCTCCTCTCGAAAGGATAACATGTTGCGGGTCATCGTTTTACCTTAGAGCTGCAAGCACCGGACTCGAAGTGTCCAGCACTGGGAGTGCACTCTGCGCTGATGGAGTGTTCATGTTGCTTAGGAGCATGTGCATTGTGCTAATAAGAGTCTGCAACATGTCGATGACCTGGCGATCCTCAGTTGTCTTTTCATCAGTGGTTTGTGATGGCATCGAGGTTGGCGGGATTTGATGCACCTCTGAAACAGGCTGTGTTCGTGGAAGTGATGGCCACTCTTGACGAGGTGGGAGTCTTGACCGTGATTCTGTTTTCGGTGTATCCGTCTTCGCAGAGCTTGACGATGGGGGCCAGTTCTTCTTGCTTGAGATGGCGTGTCTGTATTGGCAGATGTCACGTTGCGTGATGATCTTCTGTGGTGACGCCGATGTCCCCTTACAGTAGCAGTGGCTTCCCTGTGCGTTGAATTGTCGCGCACCATGCGTTTCAGCTCCGCGCGTTTATTTCGCACTCGTGGGCAATTTTTAGACGGCGCTTTATGAGCGCCGTGGCAATTGGAGCATTTGAACGCAGTTGCGTGGCAGGTGTCTTCTCAATGAGGTTCGGCACACCATGGGCAAACGACATTGCTGGTACCTACTCCTTTGACATGTCCCATCTTGGAACATCTGAAGCGTTATAGGGGCTTCCATATATGCTTACTGCCATATATGCCAGTAATCGAAATGCGATGCTTTTGTAGGCTGGATCGCTAACCAAGAAATCTCAGTTTGCACAAGATATAAAACTGAATAACTATGATATATAAATGACAACTTTCGACCAGGCTAAGAAAGCTTATGAGCAGAATTTTGGTAACACATAGACGTACGGGTAGAAGTCATGCACTCATTTTCCTCGAAATACATATTGATTATAGTGAACAACCGCATCCCATCATCGTTTAGATAACTGTGCAGATGTAACCAATACGAGAAATAGAAATGCGACCACCTGACATATTGCTCAGAGAGAGCGGGGGGAGATGAGAGTTAAAATCGTCACAGAATTGTTGGTGATGTACGAGTATCACTGAATGCTGATACATTCTTTGTTTTGGACGGCGTTCTACTTGTGCGCCAAGTGAACGTCGTACTAAGTACTCAGAAGATCTGGTAGCAAAGTTGGAATTCAAAGAATGAGGCTATTACGCACAGGAACAACTCGTGCAAGCACCGAGGTAACAGGGCTGTTGAGCAGTCGAGAATACTTAATTCATTCGTTACATATTACCGCTTTTGTGGTGCACTTGCAGGTCATGCTTGTGTGTTTTGATGAAGCCATGATCAAAGACAATATGACTGCCGCGGCAAATCTTGTAACGTTACAATGAAAATTGCACAAAACCAAAACAAATACAATGTACAACGTATTGCAGGTCTTTTTATTTTTCAACGTAAATTCATTAAAGAAGATTCCAGCTCGATTTCATGGCGCATCAGCGAATACGGATTGAACAGAACCGGCACGTTCTTATTAGAAATATCAAACAACGCACCATAACATCCTTTTCAAAGGTATTCTGGGCATTTAGAAAACATCACAAAGCAATATGTCCTGTGACACCTCAGAAACTAGAGCATTTGAGTGCGCAAGTGGACATTCTACCAGTTGGCCCTCCATTGCAGGATCGATGTGGTCAGTCTGAATTAAATCGACCGGGTAGCAGAAGCGATTGCCCGAGGCCGCACCTACGGGGATGTGCCAAGTCTCACCCTGCGCTCTCTACCGATATTGTATTTACGCATTGCTTCTTGCGAATCGTCTCTCTTTACTACTTTCATCTGTGTGCGGTATACCCGCCAACAAATGAGATTTGCAGACCCGTCCTTCAGTCTTAGCGGGCTCTTGTCTCGCGAAAAAGTTTTGGGTAATTTTCAAAGAAAGTCTGCTAACGCGTTTAGGCCTGCATTCGCTGGACTAATTGAAACGCCTTAAGCGAAAAAAACTCAATGTCGAGCTTGCCAAGCTGCCTTAAATGCAATTTTGAAACGTTATTTAGAGAATATCTTCATATGTTTAGAACAATGATGGACAATTTAGAGTATAGCGAACACTACTATGAGAGATTGGTGAGCTGTGGTTTGTTTAGAACAGCGTAATAACAATTTAGGTTGTAATTTCACCCTACTACGGGGCACCAATAGGCCGCCCGGTCGTGTATGGAAGAGTTCGTGTGTTTTAAAAAAGTGTTTCACGATTTCGAGTACTTCAAACTCAACTATGTGAAAGCAGTGAGTCATTGCGATTACTGGTAAGCAACCTTCATGTGTTTAGAATAAATGGTTAACGATTTAGAGTACTAGATACTCTACTATGAGAGAGCATGAAGCCGTCCCGTGGCGTGGCAACCATCATCTCCTAAATATCTCCTAAATTCTGTCTGATGTTGCGCGTGGCAGCAAGGAAAATCACTTCATCTAAAGCTCTACGTTGTTCTTAGTATCACGAGTTTTCCAGAGAAGCGGCACTGTCGTGGCAAATATTTTTTGATATCACTTTATCAGTACTCATCTAGACGCCATACTTTTGTTGGGCACAGTGCTCTTTTAGTCAGTTTTTCCGCTAGCACTTATGTTAGTAGAAGAAAAGTCCTTTATCTTAGGTAGATAGCTGCACAAGAACATATTTTTAGGTAAGTATTAAAAGAACCATGGTAATAGGCAAATGTTCGCTGCATGTGTGCTGCTAAGACCTTGTGAGTGAGTGAGTGAGTGAGAGAAGGAGGGAGGGAGGGAGGGAGTGAGGTAGTGAGTGAGTGAATGTGTTAGTGTAGCTTTATATAGTCCGGCGCCGACGCTGAGGTTGCCCCGCCACCCTTACTGGCAGGTCTAGCCTAACCATTCTGTAGCAGGCGCCGTGTATGGCCAGTATTTAACCTCGTTAAATCATTCGCAACCATCATTTTCTGTTATCCTTCTTGAATGCCAACTTGTACTTTAGACAGAACTTTATTAAAATGCAGGCGTTGATGTAGTGCGCAGCACCAGAGGGGTGCAGGTTGTCGCGTCCTGGCGTCACTTGGCGTCACCTTCAAAATGGCACGATAGGTTCGGAGAGCAAACTACAGGTCAGGTTCATACCAATGTAGATCAAAGGAAGGCCTTTTATGCCAAGTAACTAAGAGAATAAGTCAAAATAGGGTCGTGGCGCTCAAACTAATGCATAAATTGGCTAATATAGTATGCCACGAAATTACTTTTATACTAAAATTTGTCAAAAGAGTCCACCACTCCACAATAAATTATTTTCTTTGCCCGCCACCAAATTCGAGCTGGCTGTAATTTAGGAATGCCAGCATCAGTTTGCGTGTGGCAGACAGGGTCGCCAAAGAGCTATTTCGTCAGTCCGAGGCATGAGAGGCGATAGCAAATTGCCAGCTATGAGAATTAGACACATTTCAACGGAGTAGCAAAAATGAGATGAAATCTTTTCGAATGTGAGGTAACACCCACTTTAAAGGGACTGTACAGAGAAGGAATGACTTGAAGTATAATGATATACTGAAATTTATGAACTCTAATGAAATGAGTTTACTGTCATAAGCTCATTATTAACGAAGAAAATCAATGCCAAAGATGTATTTTTAGATTTCCCGCAGACAACACTGCGCATGTTGTGTGAAATTTAAAAATGTGTTTTTCGTATTTTCGTGACTTTGGTGTGAGGCATTGTTCTGAAACTTCGTGTGCTAGGTCTATCGCACCCATAGAGGTCAATGTATTTCAAGTTTATTGATTAGAAGCTACACGGAACCCAGTACGCGCCTTCAAAACTTAAGACGTCACGATGTTTGGCGCGGGAATCTTCAGGTCCCGTCTCTACTCGCATTTTCTCGATTACTAGGCGTTGTGTCGTGGTACGAGTGGTGATCTCAATATTGTGAAATACGGTTTTACTCATACGCGAAAAATCATTTTTGTCATAAGTGTACCTTTTAGAGACTGACCCCTGTATTCTAGAACGCCCCTTCACTCAACGCTTCACCTTCACTTGAGAAAGCCGATGGGATCGCCATCTCTTGGCAGGGCAAGTCACTGCATATTGTAATAATTTGCTGCTATTCTTGAATAGCGAAGCATCATTTTTAGCCGAGCAGTGGCGCAGTGCTCAACTCTGTCAAATGAAGAGTGAAAGTCGAGTAGAGGAGCGTTTGTGAATACGGGGGTAAGATGCATGCTGAGGGCTAACAAAGGCATCGCTTCGACTCAAGCAGACACATGTCAAGCGTCAAATATACAGGCGAATTCTGAGCCCTGCTGTATCTTACACCGCGACCCTGCTCCACCGTTCGTGTACTATCCGTGACGTGAAAGCGGCTCGGTGTTTTTTCGCACTTACTGAAGACACGTCGTTCAGTGTGAAAGCTCATAAAGAAAATTTGATCGAAAGAAAACACTGGCGTGTTCACTTCAAGCCGAGGGCAATTTTCAACAAACACACACAAAACAATAAATTCATGAATATCACGATGTGTTGACAGCTGCTCTATGTGTTTGGTTGGAGGCGGCTCTATCTCAGAGATAACCATGAAAGCTCCGGTTTTACAATTAATCTAACGAGTTTCCGTTTTACCTGATTGCATGCGTAATCGCCAAGCAGCCCGTCATGGTATAGTCACTGGCTTCACTGTTCGTTATATGTAAAACGGGTGATTATCAAAGTAGTACACTATTCGGTACCTGTTCAAGCGCGTATGCTGACTTGTTACCCAAGGCATAAGATACAATTAAGGGGCTTATCTAAAGTGGGACATTACACAGTGAATAGTTTTTGCATTCGTTGTTCGTTTGAAGACCGTTTTGTCCCATGTGCCTCATCTTCAAAATGCTGTGGACCATTACACACAAATCATGCAGTGGATCCCAAAAAGAACTGCCCGATGCTTTAAGCCAACCGTGCTAGCGGTGATTATCCCTGTGCTTTCAGAGGAGTGAAGTTTGATTTTCCTGGGCAGTTTATTGAAGCCAACTTCCCTATCTACAACTACTCGGACTTGTTGAAAGTTTTGTAGAATTCTATATCATCTGTCTCATACTTACTCGCAGATCACTTGCATCTATCTGTAGAGAGAGTAATACGATTATTGGATCATGTACTACATTGAATTCCTGTTAGTGAAGGTGGTGAGAGGACGAGGCAAGGCGAATAGTTTCTTTGCAACAATATTTCCCGCATTGTTGCATCTATTCTGTCGAGTTTAGAAAGCTGAGAACCTCCAGCAACAAGGTCATCACATAAGCCGGGTCGAGAAACGAAGGAGCGAAGCAGCTAATCTCAGTCATCTCGTGAAGTGCAAACAACCTTGGGGGTCCCATGTTCGCACCGTTAGTCAAGCAATTTGCGGGGTAGCGTAGAGTCGTTGGCTTGAAGCTCCATGACATTACGTCACATGCTTCTCATTTACGTGAGTGCATAATGGGGAGAATCATAATACCTGGTCTCGGAGTATATATTTTGGTCGTGAACTCACCCGGTTTTTTTGTGATAGCAATTATATGGATACTTTTGGTTGAATTTCGCTGCCGGCGTCGGTTTCGGCGTTGATGTCATGCACTGTATACGTATTCGAAACAGTTTTTGCTTTTTCGCGTCTCTCACGCTCACCGTGTCCCTCCTCAGGTCTCTAACTTTTATGGGTGCAATATTATTTCCTAGAAGTGAGGCTTTAGATGAATGCATGCCTGTGTAAGGAAGTTGTATTTGTCAAAAAATGATAAATATGAGTGGGTAACTTATTTATTATAGCAAAAATTGAAGTTTTTCCTCAAACCTTTTAAGGAAGACTCAACTGCACCTTTTGTGGCGGCATGGCATCCGGGAGCATTGTTGGTTCACATGTTTTGGCATGTGTCGTGTTTCATAGCAGATGCCTTGAGCAAGATTTTTTTGGTCGAACACATCTAGTCGGAATTGGCGACGCAACATATCAGCAGTCATTGAAATCGCTAGTAATCAAGGCTGCTTTGAGAGATGTGCAGTGGCTCTCAGGTTATTTCTGCAAACACACAGCTTCTTACATACGGAATCTTGTCAAGCCGCGTATCTCTTTCCAAAGCTAAGAGGTGCCGTTACAGTCAACACTTTACCATTTAGTGAAATGGTTTTCTTGTTTTTGACTTGGCAATGACAACTGATGTTCTGTGGGCCTCAAGAAAAGCATAAAACACGCAACCATGGCAGACCGTCTGCGGGCGCTATATGTTCTTGAAAGCTTAATCCATGAGGTAAGTTGACTCTAACTTTCACCTCTACTTTGGAAAGCAAGGCAAGAGCCCTGAACGATTTCACCGAGAGATTGATCCCGTTCAGTTGTAGGGCAAAAAAGAATTTTATGATGTTTCTTTACGTGTTGCGAAAAAGCTTGTAGCAATGTAAACATCCCAAGAGGTATTAGAGGGCACCTAAGCTCTCGTGCGACTCTTTTTTGTGTAGCTCTGTTCATGTTTTTGTTAACGCGGTAAACAAAGTTATTGAATTTCTCCAGCATCAGCTTGCCTTCGCAGTACGTATGGAGTACATGAAGCTTATTGAAGGCTGTAAAATTTTATATCTTTCTAAAGAGTGCCCAAAAGAAAGGTTGATCTCACTCTTGGGGTGGCAACAACAGTAATGTTCATAAGCCTCTGAAGGGATGGATTCTCGGTTGTGTGCGTGCGTCAGGTCCTGACAAGCCTATTGCCTAATCCATGGCACATGCATTACTCAAAGAATATAAACACGAGGGGAAAAACGAAAGTCGACTGAAAAACTTGACTCAGAGAACAACACATGACCTAACTCTGTACTTATTCAAAACGGATTAAATAGACACCTACTTGAGGCAAAAAAACCATCTCGTATATATATAAATATATATATATATATATATACTAAAATAAGGTTTTTTGATTAAAAATTCATATATATATATATATATATATATATATATATATATATATATATATATATATATACGTGCTTTCATGCATGACAGCAAACCGAATCGAAGTTTTTGATTAAGATCTCTTCCTCTCTATCGGTGTCTAATGTTATGCGTGTTTTCACTGCAGTGATAATGGTGAGCATGAAACTAAATATTAAAAAAACGTATTCATAGCAAGCTTTAGTGAAAGTGTCTACAGCTTAGTACTAATCTTATTTTCATTGAGGCCACCATCAGAAAATCAGTGCATATAAAACACTTCAACTCAATAAAATGTACACAGTTAAAAAAAGATGTCCTGTATTAAAACTAAAACAAAATCTGTGTACAAAATGAAAAGTTCAGAGCTTGTATGCGAAATGAAACAGGAAGTAAGTAGCACACCCGTGGTATCGGGTCGTATAAGTTCTGGCTATACGTAACAACGGAAATGTCTCGTCAACACGGCTGGAAAATTACCCTTGTTAAATTTTTCGTAATTAGGTCATGTAACTTCCGCTTCTTTACTTCTATGGCCAAAACAAGTAGTGTTTACTAAAAATAAGAAGGTTTTTTGATTGATTGATCAAGACAATGAAACATGCCAAGAACCGCAGTTTCACGTCGGGTGTGCAATGGCCCCAGAAACAATAAAGTAACTAACTGGCAGACGGGAATAGACTACCTGGCTTTTTTAGCGGCTCTAATCCTTCAAAAACGCTAATATGGCCATAACATGAACATTCTATGATCTATAATGTCCTGAAATGTGTTGGACATTAAATAGATTTTGCTTATATTGTTTCTTGTGACAACTGCGGAAGTTTAATACTACGTCAAAGCTTATGATGAGCTTTTCTTCGTAATTGCCATTTGCATTGACCAGCCGGAGTTCACAGCAATAAACACAGCAGAACAATAGCACATATTTTGTTAATATCAATAAATTGTTAAAAGCTCAAGTCCTCGAAATAATACAAGTGTGTCTGTGTCATCAATGATTACATATGTAAGCTGCAGAAGCGCAGGTTGAATGGATGGAGGCTAGTTAAGGTAGTGTTTAGTGTCGCCATTTGTTTTCTAAGAAGCCGCTATGCAATCATAAGTAACAATTGTGACTATTTGTCTTTCGAAGTATTTCAGGTTCATTGATGCGTTCTGATCGCGCCATGCCTGCTCAATGTAGTATTTTTACCTATTAACCACTATTTACTTCAGTTCTCAACATAACATAACAGAACATAACATAGCAGCAGAAATCTTGGCCAACGACATTCTTTTGCAACCAAGTCTTATCGACACGTTGCGCATGCTAATCTTGCTGAATGCAGAAATGTTCATCCAAACTTTGTGAGCAGATTTACCAAAAGGATTCGCAATGACGTTGCTTGCGAAAAGGAAAATATTTAGTAAGATCAACCCTTTAAAATAAACAAATTTCATCAGACGTGAATAATATATCAAATCCAAAGAACGAACACCAGTGCTTTCTCGTGTGAAAGGACTAAGCGTGTCACAAACGATTATTTTCTACTGGTTTGCCGATGAGCAAGGAAACTAAATATTACGTGGAAAGTATAATAACGAAGTGAATGAGCTAAAACTGTTATTAGGCTTAACCCTTTTTGAGTTCGCCAATATTCCAATATTTTTCAAGGCGAATAGAAACTATTTTTTTTCCTTTCTCGAGCTTGTTAACAGGTTATAAATGATGAGCGAAAAATTTCAGGTTGATAACATAGGTAGTTTTTTTTTAGAAGAACGTTGGATGCATATTCCCATTGGTGTTTCCATATCTCTTGTAAAGTGAGACAACAATGTCCCACTGTCTAGTGCAGGAACCTTCCCGATTTCACTTGCGTGCTTACTTAGAGTGAAATGCACCAAAACAAGTCGGACAGAGCCACACTTTGCAAGCTCCACTTGTGAACTTTGTGCATACCTATTTCTAATTACTGAACACCATCTGCACCTTCTCCGGGATATTCCTTTTGGTGGATTGTGGTCGCCTCTTGTGAATCTTATTTCATCCGAGACGCCAACCATCTTTTGACAACTCTTCTGTCGCTACCTATTATTTCGGAATGGCGCAGCCCCAGCGTAGTGCCTGAAAGTATGTCTATCCGTCAGTTGTCGTCCTAACACTAGATGAAACCACATATAGCTTACGTCGTTGTTGGCGTTGTGCTGCATGAACGCGTTGATGGCAGCTGCATCAAAAAGAAAACAAAGGATGTGGTACCAAAAATTTTTGGAGCGTCTATCACAAGTCTAGGCATTTCGCTTTCGATCAAACCTGTCAACCGCTCTCATCCACAGGTTGCAGTCTGACACAGCTTTCACCCCGCCGCGGTGGTCTAGTGGCTGAGGTACTCGGCTGCTGACCCGCAGGTCGCGGGTTGAAATCCCGGCTGCGGCGGCTGCATTTCTGATGGAGGAGGAAATGTTGTAGGCCCGTGTGCTCAGATTTGGGTGCACTTTAAAGAACCCCAGGTGGTCGAAATTTCCGGAGACCTCCACTACGGCATCTCTCATAATCATATAGCGGTTTTGGGACGTTAAACCCCACATATCAATCATCAATCTGACACAGCTTTCGGGCAAGCTACATCCACGGAAGAGCTATTTGTCAGCTTTCGTGGTACTTCTGCAGTTTCTAGTAGATCATGAAAGTTAGACTACAGGTGGACATCTTTGATATTGTGTCACCCACAAGCCGTAACCTGAGCTTTTGTGCGCGACATGTTATCTCCTTTCTGGAGCTTATTTCTTTGTTTTAGTTAGAAAGGCAAGTCCTTTCTGTTCGTGCGGACAGCACCTGCAGCGAGTATGCTCCTCTCGACGAGAGGTTCCATCAGCTTGGTTCACGTAAAGTAATTGTCGAAGAACACCTGCGTTCTAGGCTTTACGTTATTCCACAGGGAAAGCGCGACTTGTTCTCCAAAGCTTCGGTTGGCTGGTCGTGGTGTTTCCTTTCCTTCCTATACCTCAAATTGAAGCAGTTAGCCCGTCTTTGAGCCTACCCTGCACCATACTCTATATCAACGCTTATGGGCTCTATCGGAAGGTACTGTGTCATGCTAGGCCTTCCTTTGAAAGCATTGATGCTATCATTATTGGCATGATAGGATGATGACAAGTACTCTTACTGTAAGGTTCCGTTCAGCTTATTAATAAAGGGACGCAGTTTTGTACGCCTATGGTAACTATCCTCTCCTTTCTTTATTTCTTTGCTTTTGTCGTTCACACGAAGTAAGTTCATGATGTACTCGAAACGCTTGAACGACATCACTTTGGCTATAGCTTCAGAGTTGAAATGTGAAATTACGATCTGCAACATTTTATACGCTCAAAAGCGTTTTAGGTTGAATATTGATAATAATGAATCAGTAAACATTATGCCATTACGGGAGTACGTAAACGCGTATCCTCATTTTCCGAAGTAACTGTGAGTTGTGTAGCTTTATAATATGGCTGAAAGTATTATGAGGAAGAGCTTTATTCGAAGCGAGCTCGAGCTGGCACACACTGATGATGATATCTACAGATTAGGAAATTATACAAACGATGATGACACGTCCAATTGACAAAGGAACAAAAATCTCGGTAAACCATGACTTCTGCAAGGCCACTATAGCAAAGCGCAGCAAACTCTGGTCTCATTCCAATAATTTTAGGGCGCAAGGTCGCAAAGTATCGCTCGATTACGATAAGCTGAGAGTGGACGATGATATATACGAATGGGATGAGCAGAAGAATTGCCTGAAATGTATCCACCCGCAACGTAGCCTCGACGAATGACTCGATCACAAACAATTGCGAGTTGTTCTCCTTAATTCTAGGAGCATTGTCAATAAAGTTCACGAGCTTGAAGAAATCATATTTACCTATGATCCCCAAATCATAGCAATTACAAAAACCTGGCTAACTCTGGACATTCAAGATTCTGAAATAGCTCCTCCAACTCATAAAATGATTAGACGTGAACGAGGCTGCAGAGGAGGAGGCGTTGCTTTGGTGGTCAAACAGGAAATCACTTGCACAACTATGGAAGAAATAATCGACAATGAAAGTGTATGGTGTCAAATTGATTTTCGTGGGCTCTCGGCTCTCATAGGTGTAATCTACCGGCCCCCTTCTTCGCCGGAGTCGTTTTTGGAAAACATTCATTCTTACATGCAGCAGAAGTGCAAGCCTAATCAAAAAGTCATATTAGCGGCGGACTTCAACCTACCATCAATTTATTGGAACACTCTTCACCTAGGTTCAACAGACATAGCGAACTGTAACTTGGTGCTTGAATTGATGCTGAACTTTAATCTCGTTCAACTTGTTAAAGATGCTACCCCAGTTGTTCGAAGCACTGAAAGTGTACTAGATCTTCTATTTGTTGGAAACTTTCCAGATGACACTAAGGCCACTGTTTATGATGGAATCTCTGATCACAAGCTGGTTTTACTTACCGCGAACTTCTGCCCTGACAAAAAGAATTCTGCGAGAAAGAGTGTCTTTAATTTTTCTGCTGCGGATGACGAAGCTATTATAGATAAACTTGGTTTGTGCTTCGGTGACTTTGAGGCAAGAGGAGACGTATTAAGTCTGTGGAATACGTTTAAAAACGTTACTGCATCGTGTCTTGATAAATTCGTACCAAACTTTCAGAAAAAAAAAACGGCGCAACCCCTGGATAACACGCGATATAATACAATTGAAAAGAACAATATCAACAAAACGTAAAGCAGCGCGTAAAGATAACCAGGCCATATCTTCCCTCTCAGTAACACTGAAGCACAAAATATGGACCGCTCGAGATTATTTTTTTGGAACGACACTTGTTAACTTCGTGGAAAATGCTCCGCAAAAGTTTTGGGGATACTTGTCCGGAAACAAAAAATCTGTTGAACAGCTTCGCGTTGACGGCTGCGCAGTTACTGATCCTTACGCAATTGCTAATGAGCTAAACAGAACATTCCACAGTGTGTTCAGTCAACAGAGTTTAACCAATAATCCGACGGAACCATCTCCTCTCTCGCCCAACGTAATGCCGGATATAGATTTAAATGTAAATGGTATTCGCCTTCTTCTTCTAAAACTTGATACCAAGAAGTTTCTGGCCCTGACGGTATCCCTAATGCCTTTTTGAAGCGTTATGCGGATATTATTTCACATTACTTATATATTTTGTTCAATAAATCTTTGGATGACGGATGCCTACCTACTGATTGGTTGTGTGGAAAAATTGTCCCAGTCCACAAAGATGGAAGCAAACTCCTCGCTTCGAATTTCAGGCCAATATCATTAATCAGTAGTTGCTATAAACTACTTCAACACATCCTCTCCAGCCAGATAACTTCGTTCTTATAATCAAAAAACATATTAGGCAGCTTCCAGCACGGGTTTAGAAAAAGTTATCAACGACGACCAGCTCGTATCAGTCATACACGACTTCGCGGATGCTATCAATGACAGAAAACAAATAGATGCAATGTTTTTGGACCTATCAAAAGCCTTTGATAGGGTACCACACTCTTTACTGATAAGAAAAATGCAGCGTGTAGGGATTTCTCCCCGCCTCGTGGACTGGATTTCTGCGTATCTAAAAAACAGAACGCCGTTTGTAGAAATTAGCGGCTGCCAATCACAAAACCTTGATGTATTGTCAGAAGCGCCCCAGGGGTCGGTCTTGGGACCACTCTTGTTCTTGATCTACGTGAGTGATATTTGCGATGATATTGACGCGGGATTGACTGTGAAAATGTTTGCAGACGACAGTGTTATTTATACAACTGTCAGTAGCCCCTTGCATCAATTATTGCTTAACGACAACTTGTGCAAAAATGCTGACTGGTGTGAGAGGTGGCAGATGGTTGTTAACTACTCAAAAACTTGCGCTTTTACAGTAACACACAAGAAACCTCCTTTTAAATATAATTACCATGTCCAAAACCAAAGTATTGAATTTGTTAATACCGTAAAATATTTGGCATTGACCATTAATACGAAACTTAGCTGAGACGCTCACATCGACAACGTTTGCGCCAAGGCCTACAAGAAGCTATGCCTCTTAAGAAGAAAGCTGAGGTCATGTGATTGGAAAGTTAAACTTGCAGCCTATAAAACTCTAGTTCGACCAGTGCTAGAATACGCATCCCTTGCGTGGGACCCATATTTAAAGAAAGACATAGATAAAGTGGAAAGGATTCAGCGGCTCAGCGCACGGTTCATTTTTTCAGACTTTAGGCGCCTCTCCTCCGTTTCTGAAATGTTAAATAAATGTGAGATGGAACCACTGGATTGTAGGCGAAGAATTGCAAGGTTAGTCTTCTTTTATAAACTATACAACAATGAATCTGGTTTAAATAAAGAATTGTACTCTCTGCCACCTCCTCAGCGCTCAGCAAGGTTAAATCATTCAAAAACTGTAAGACCATATGTTCCTAAAATAACACATTCAAGTACTCCTTTTTTGTAAGAACTTCCTTTAGTTTTGACCTCTGTGTTAGGAACCTTATGTAACCCTCTCCTGCTAGGGTGGTGAAAAAGTGTCTGCAGTATTTCTCAAATTAAATAAAATAAATAAAGAAGAGTCGGTGACTGCACCCACACTAATTCCCCGTCACGCTGGAAGTGGCCTCCTGGCCGCGCGAGAGACAATAATAGGAATCGCGTCGAGTGTACAGTTTCAGCCGAGAAACGTGCACAATTTCTGTACCACGGCAACGGTGGTCGGAGGGAGCGTTAGGTGGTGAAATACGGTAATTAACGGGGGACATTTGTTCAATCACCGTATAAGGCCCTATAAAACGACTGAGGAATTTGCCACATAAGCCGGGCACACGCACGGGAGTCCACAGAAGAACTTTGTCTCCTGGGGAAAAGGTGACAGCACGGTGTGTTGAGTCGTAGCGAGACTTGCGAGCTTCCTGAGAGATGCCGGTGTTGATTCGGGCCAGATGACGGCAGTGCTCGAGGCGAGACAAAAATTGTGTGGACAAAGGGCTTGCTGAGGTAGCAGGAGCCGAAAGGAAGGAGACGTCCAGAGTTACACTTGGAGAGCGGCCTTGAAGTAGAAAATAGGGAGAAAAGCCGGTGGTGCGTTGCGTAGCTGTATTGTAGGCGTAGGTTACGAATGGCAAAATGGCTTCTCAGTTCGTGTGGTCAGGGTTAATGTACATGGCAATCATGTCCGAGAGGGTACGATTAAAGCGTTCCGTCAACCCATTTGTTTGAGGATGATAAGTAGAAGTTGTTTTATGGATGGTGTAGGCGGAGCGTAGAACCTCCGCAACAATAGAGGAAAGAAAGACCTTGCCGCGGTCACTGAGCAGAACACGTGGAGCTCCATGGCGTAAAAATATGTTACGCAGGAAAAAATTAGCTACTTCAGTGGCTGTACCAGCGTGCAATGAGGCGATTTCCGCGTAACGAGCGAGGTGGTCAACAGCCGTTACAATACAACTATTTTCATTTGAGCTCACGGGAAGGGGGCCGTACAAGTCTATCCCGACGACTTCGAATGGCAAAACGGGACAAGGAAGAGGTTGGAGAAAGCCAGAAGGAGCAGTAGTGGGTCGTTTCCGCCGTTGACATAAGGCACACGAAGAAACATATTTGGTAATCGCGGATGAGAGGCCTGGCCAGGTGAACCGATTGCGTATTTTGTCGTACGTTTTTTGATAGCCGAGGTGCCCAGCAGCAGGATCATCGTGGAATGTCTCAAGAACCTGACGTTGTAGACAACGTGGTATAACGGGGACCCATTTTTTTCCTTCAACGTGGTAAATATAGCGATGTAAAACACCATCGTGAAGCTTGAATTTTTTCAGTTGTCGGCGAAGTCGGGCGTTCGGAGGAGTGGAAGTACCTTCTAAGCGTGCTATTATGGAGCGGCAGTAAGGGTCAAGGCGTTGATGCGACACAAGGGTAGAAGGGCGGCCGGATCTTAGCCAACTGAGACCTGCGATGGGAAATGCTGCGGTGGAAATTGGTGACGGTGGGCTATTACGGTTGGGTAGAAGGCTGTGAGAGAGAGCATCGGCATCTTGGTGCTTCTTACCAGACTTGTAGATGGCATCAAAGTTGTGCTCTTGTAAACGAAGCACCCAGTGGCCAAGACGACCCGATAAGTTCTTTAGCGACGAAAGCCAGCCCAATGCGTTGTGGTCGGTGACGACTGTGAAGTGGCGGCCGTGGAGGTATGGACGAAAATTTTGTACCGCCCATACAACAGCAAGGCTCGGTTCGGTTATTGTATAATTGTATAATTGTATTGCAATGTTCGGTTATTGTATAATTTTTCTCGGCAGCAGTCAAAGCACGACTGGCGTAAGCGATGACGCGTTCGCGTGCGGTGCTATCACGTTGCAGTAAAACGGCACCGAGAGCATGACCACTGGCGTCAGTGTGAAGAATTGTGGGTGCACCTGGATCGAAATGACATAGTACCGGGTCGGATGTCAGGGCTTGCTTCAACGCCAGGAAAGCCTTTTCACAGTCTTCAGACCAGACGAAGGCCGTGTTACTTGCGAGCAGTTGATGGAGCGGAGAGGCAAGCCTTGCGAAATTGCGTAGGAAGCGCCGAAAGTAGGATGCCAAGCCGAGAGAACTGCGCCGGTCTTTTTGACGCAACGGACGGGGAAACTCGAGGACGGCGGCAAGGTTTTCAGGATCCGGTCGAATACCGTCTTTGCTGACTAAGTGCCCTGGAACCTTGATCGTCTTGCTTGCGAAGGTGCATTTTTTCGTATTCAGCTGTAAACCATCTTTTTCATGGCAACCTAGGACTTCGAGACGTTGTAGATGTTGCGAAAAAGTAGACGAAAACACTATGATGTCGCCTAGGTAGCAAAAGCAGGTTTTTCACTTCAGGCCACGCAGTACGCTGTCGATCATACGTTCGAAGGTAGCAGGCGCGTTACAAAGTCCGAAAGGCAATACGTTAAATTCACATAGCCCATCTGGGGTGGTAAAAGCCGTCTTCTCTTTGTCAGATTCGGACACTGGTATTTGCCAGTAGCGCGATCGCAGGTCAAGGCTCGAAAAATACTCGGCACCATGCAATGAATCTAGCGCGTCATCAACTCGTGGGAGAGAGTAAACATCTTTGCGTGTTATTTTGTTCAGTGCCCGGTAATCCACGCAAAAACGTACCGTTCCATCTTTCTTTTGCACCAACACAACCGGTGAAAACCACGGACTCGATGAAAGACGTATGATATTTCGTCGAAGCAAGTCTGATACGCTTTCCTCGATTATCTTCCTTTCTGCGAGAGCCATGCGGTATGGGCGCCGGTGAATTATTCGGGAGCCGTCAGTCTGAATTTGGTAAGTCGCAGATGTTGTCATACCAAGGACCGTGGAATGAACGTCAAACAAAGGGCGATGTCTGTTCAATCAATTCAGCAATCCTTGACTCTGGGCTGCTGTCAAATCAGGGCTTATCGTCACCGATAGAGGAGTGGGAGAGTTGAGAGGTGGCATGCTTGGCTCTGGTAGGTCTTCTTGACTTATAAGGGCAACAATTGCAACGGGGTGCGGGTCAATAGCGCATGTGACTGTTGATCGACAGGGCAACAATAAAAATTCGGGGGTCTGGTTTAACGCAGTAATAAAAGCAAATACTTCAGAAAAACGAAAAAGGCATGGAATGATCACAATGCCTCGATGTATCGTGTTGCCATAAGGTAGTAGAAGCACGTCGCCATCCACGATGTAGCTGCAATCAACGCTAATTACTTCTTCTCGGGATGGCCATAGAACATAATCTGAAGTGGTGACGAGACGAATGCGCTGTTCGGGTTCCGATACAGAAGAGTCGGTGGGATTGAGGTGAATGAGGCGCTGACGACAAGATATAGAAGCGCGTGCAGATGACAGAAAATCCCACCCCAAAATGAGTTCGTGGGTGCACTCACGGAGAACTGCAATAGCAATATGATGACGAATACCGTCAATGAAAACGCGAACTGTACACTGGGTGAGTGGACCACAAATGGCGTTCGTCGCAGCATGGAGAGACGGGCCCGAGTAAGGTGTTGTTACTTCGCGGAGACAAGAGCAAAGGTCAGAGCGAATAATGGAAATAGCAGCGCCAGTATCCACTAGAGCTTCGACGCGTATACCTTCGACTAACACTGTTAACAAGTTCGATGGTCTGTCTGGAGGAATTCCAGGCTGTCCGGTGGATGCAGTTTCCCTTCCTTAAACTGCATTGGGGAGTTTTCCGAGTGGGCATTCAAAACATTGGAGGCTGGTCACAGAGGCGACAAGGAACGGCGATTGGGAGATGGTGAGCGGCGGCGAGACTCACGGGAGTTCACAAGCACGCCACTACTGTAAGGTGGAAAGGGCGAACGCTGAAAAGAAGACCGGCAAGGCGTGCGCCGGTAGTTCGTGAGTGGACTGAAGCGTCCGCGTTCCTGTGGAGCGTAGTCATGTTGCTCGTCCGTTGACGCCTTCGGCAAAAGCGAGATATATGATCCCTATAGCCGCAATAATAACAGATTGGGTGTTGAGGACGCGGCATGGCGTAATACGGCTGTGGGCGCATCGGTGGTGACTCTGACGCCACAGGTACATGGCCACCTGGTGTAGCCGCTGGGATAGTGGTGGGTGCTGAGAGCGCTGCGACTTCTGTGTACGTTGGTACCTGACGAGGTCTGGATTCGGTGGAACAAGGTGAATGTGACGCAGATGCAATCTCTTGCCTAATGATGTCCCGCAAGTTGGTTGAAGCTGAGGCTAAAGTAGACGGTGGGCTGCAGGAATAGCAGCGCCCATGAAGCTCCTCACGAACGATTTTGCGGACCAGGGCACGGATGTCGAGGGCCGCAGGAAGACGAATCTCTGAGGCATCATGGCAAACACGAAGACACTGAAGTTCTTCTAGTCTCTGGCAAATGTTGACGACATCTTGAGTCGTGGTATGGTCTTGCGACGCAAGAGCGTTGAATGCGTTGGTATTTTTGCTTTGATAATATGGCGTATTTGTTCGCTTTCTGGCATAGCTGAATTTACACGCTTGCACAAGGCAATAACATTCTCAATGTACGAGGTGTATAATTCACCCGCTAGCTTAATGCGTTCAGCAAGCTTCTTTGTAGCTGCTTCGCCGCGGACACTGGGGGAACCGAAAATCTGACGGAGCTGCCGTGCGAATGTGTCCCAGTCGGGAAGATCTTGGAGGTGGTTCCAAAACCATGTTTCGGCAACATCAGTTAGGTAGAAAGGGATCGTACGCAACTTGTGTAGAGTATCCCACCTGTTCAACTCGCTGACGAGGTCGTAGGTGTGTAGCCATTCTTCAAAGTCATCCCCTTTGAGACCCGAGAATACTGGCGGATCACGCTGGTGGCTGTGGAGGGCCAGGGTCGACGGCAGAGGCTGCACTGGGCTGGTGGTGTTGGATGGACCAGGATTGTCTTGCACTGCCATGGCAGGTGGTAGTAGACGACGACCCGAGCGGAGCTCCAGTGGTAACGTGCGAGAGGACTTGGCGATCGAAAAGCACCGTCCACTACTTATGAGGAAGAGCTTTATTCGAGGCGAGCTCGAGCTGGCAAACACTGATGATGATATCTACAGATGAGGAAATTATACAAATGGTGATGACACGTCCAATTGACAAAGAAGAGTCGGTGACTGCGCCCACAGTATACGCTTTAATGCCAACACTGTAACTATATAGGAGGAGGTAACTTTATTTACGGAAAGGCAGAGAGGTATGCATTATTGTAACTATATACGTGTTGGTGTGAACACTATAATTGCAACCGAGTTTGTTCAAGTTGATTATAATGGGTCTGTTCCTCAGTTACCTACACAATCTCATATTCTACCTCGAAAAAAATATTGACAAGGCCTTATCTACTCTACATAAACCTGCACTGTTTTGTTGCCCCTTTGAAAGGTGGTTATGTGGCAACGGCTGCGAAAAGGAGCGCATGGCGTCTGCTGCGGACTGCTTACATAGATAATTTTCAGACCATGGAAAATCCGCAAATCTTGTAGCTTCTGTAAGCTTTTGTGAACGTTTATTTCACGTTAAGGCGTTCCACTGCCTTGCTGCCGGTACAACTCGCAGTTACTTCGTCTTGGTGCAGCTTCACTTAACAGAAATTCATGAAGAAGGCATCTATGCACTGAGACACTACAGGAAACTAATGGCAGAGCTTTGGGCTTATGCTCTCCTCCTATGCATTATTGTCTCGGTAGTTGTCTTGCGGGTTAGGTTGGGCAAATTGAGGTCTGGTATTGTTTTTTTTGGGGGGGGGGATACATACACACGAAGGGTCAGGTGAACTCAGTTAACTTGCCAAGCGAGTTCTGTGGTTTTTCGCCTGTTGACTACCAATCTGCGCAATCTTCTTGTGCACTACCAATCTTCTCGTGCACTAGCCACGCCAACGCAGTCTATCCGGAACGTGCCCATACTACTACATTCCAACAATCATTTTTCATACGCACATCCCGAGACTGGAATGACCTACCTGCTGAAGTTGCTACCATCATGGACCAATCTCGTTTCAAACACGCCATTGTAGTGCCCCCATAATTAATGTACCCATTCTGTTGCTGTCGCTACGATATTGTAACCCTCCTTTCTAGTATTGTGCCGCACCCCTTATATAGAAGTGCCGCCATAACTTCTGTACATAGTCTGTTGCCGTTACCATGTTGTTACCCTCCTTTCAAGTGCCGTGTCATGCCCACCCCTCATGTAATGTCCCTATGGGACCTTTCAGGAATTAATAAATAAAAAAAAATATAAAAAATGTTAACATGAGTAATAATGAAAGACTTCTAATATACCACGCACCCTCTCAATAGCCATTCTTACCACTGTGTGGTTTCATTTCTTAATGCTAGTTTTTTTCTTTTCCTGGCTTAATAAGTGCATATTTTCGTAGAGCCTACACACTCACATTTATTGGCATGAAAACAAATTAATATGCTACACCTCGTGCTTGTTGTTTCAGGTCTGTGAGCAATATATAGGCAGGGCCAAAATATACGGAAAGGCCAATTAACAAAATATAACAAAATTAAGCGTAGTTTACGGGAGAGGGTTTACTACATAGTACTTGGTAACAGAATATAGCGCAAGATATAAGGGAATAGGGTAGAAATTTTTGTAGACACAACGAAGCTATATCAAGACGGCTTCACTACTCTGGGGATAAATAGGAGGACTAAAAGTCATAGCTTTCCCGCAAAGGTAAAGCAATGAACGCAAAAGCAACGATTTGAACGGTCACGCGCAAAAAAATCAAAACGCGCCCCGCATTTCTCGCGCACAAACTACGCACGAAACGTACTCACAGGTATGGATTCACGCGAATATCGTCTCATTTGTTACTTCGCTAGGTCTGAAAATCTCGCCCTTTTTGCGAACGGAGAGTGCATTGATTGCAGTGACCTTTGTGCGCCCGGTAACTACAGCAGAATCGTTCCAGGTAAAGCCCAAGGCCAGCCAAGGCATACGATCTCTCCTCGCCACCGTGCGATAAGGGCGCGCGAGGGAGCGTCGCTTCCCTTCTCTAAGCTGGGCAAAGCATGCTTAGGAGATCAGAGAGGCGCCGCGGCCCGATGTGGCGACGTCCGCTAATTCCGCCATCTTTCTGGTAATGCCAAACACACAGCAGCGGTAAGTGGTAGATATAAGTAGCTTGTCGTTTAAACGGTTAAAAAGGTTTTCAAGATGGGTCAGTGGTTAACGCCTTGCTTTCACGACGCAGAGGTCCCACGTTCGATTCCGCGCTCTGAAGTGTTTTTTCTGGATATTTTCTTTCTTCCGTTTTCATATATATAAAACGCGAGAAACGTATGCATATACGGTGCATACACCGACGCTGACGTCGATGCCGACGCCGGTGACGATATCCAGCCGCTAGTGTCCATATAATTTATATCGCAATAATATTGCATACGCAAACTGGGTCATGCCATCATGCGTGTCTTACAAAATACAGTAACACATCTGAAGCGACCGTGTTCAAGATCAGCGCAAATTTGTGCAATGATAGTTTGCTGTATTTGATTGGTTGATATTGTTGTAGGTCTAGTGTGGCTGAGATGGGCGCTTTTTGTTATTTAAAATAGACGTGCATGTACAATCATACACCTACGCAAAATAATGACCATGTGAGACGTCTCCAGCTTATGTGGTATGTATGCAAAGTTAAACCCGGGAGTGCCAGTCATAACCACTAGTAACCAGGGTGGAAAGTGCGCAACACTCTTTTGTCTACCTTTTGGCGTCATGAAGCACGTGTTCGTTTTGTTAGCTGGCCGCCTGCCAATAAACCCTCTCATACTACCTCAGGGTGTCCTGCCAAGGTATCACACGAGCACAAGATTATCGCGTACAGATGTCACTTATGCACATGACTTAGAGGACGTAGAGAATAAAAATGTAAAGTTTACTTGAACAGCTATAGCACTCAGTAATACACAATTCATGCTATACGCGGGAAAAATCAGCTGTGACCTCCAAGACTCGGTAATTGTTGGAGACAATACTTTCATGCGACACGCATGACAGAACATACTGGCTGAATTGATCAATATGTGAGTATAGGGACATTCACGTTAACGAAGACAAACAATTCGTCACCAAGGCAACGATTCAAAGCAACCTAATGTATGCTATGCAAACTAAGCGTCTCTGCACAGCGCGTACTTCACTTCGTATTACCAGGACAGCAATCACATACTTACCCGCTTATACTTTAAACACTTTATTGAGAACAAGTACCGCACCTGCATAATTCAAGTCTCATTAGCTACTCTCTGCATAGTCTAATATTGTTGCCGCTATCGAATCTTTATTTCTTCTTTATATACTTTCTACAGACACAATCAACGTCTGCAGAACTTCGAAAAGGCGTGCGACAGGGTATCGACACTGTCGTTTTTCTTTTCTTTCTCTGAGCGCACTGCTCACCTAATTCTATTGATAGACCTGAACTTAGTCTCCATATTCTGGACAGACAATGTACAATTGATGTATAGTCAACTGAATCCCCGCTAGCCAGACGTAGTTGGGATGTCGTCTTTCTTTTGGTGTGGTTTACGAAAACTGGTTGTTCAAAGTGCTTAGAAATTCTGAACGATGAGAAGCACTGGCATGCACGAAAAAGTCCGTGCCACAGTTTCCAACTTAAAGTGTGATTATAGTAGTAAGATTGAAGATCGCTTTCGGAGCTGTCGTTAGCTCGATGGCAGGCTGCTCCTTTTGCTGTACGAGTTTTTGGCGTCTCAAGGTGACTAAGTACATTAGACGTGCTTTGACAGAGACATGTTAATAATTTATACCACCTAGGCCACCCTGGCGAGGCACCGGCTATACCTTATCTGCTTTACTGCACTCTTATATCGCAGTGTACCAGGCATCAACATTTCGCCTACGAATAAATGCGACCGGTTAAGCTAGTATTGAACTCTTAGATTTCATTCCAGCAACCACGCACATTAACAATGGCGCCACCATGGCGTCTTCTTTCATAGCTATTAAAAACTGTGTTGTACCATGCATACACCTGTTAGTGGGAAGTAGGCAATGTGTCGTCGTTTCCGTGTGTCCCTTTGCATAATATTCCAGTAACACCAGCATATAAAACAGTGACACTACGTGTGATGTGACTAATCGTATATCAGAGGTTGCCGGCAAGCACAAGTTGTAGGTAAAACACTGTCTCCCGATCTGCCAACACCGCTTTGTTTTTTCACTACCTACGCTACGCATTAGTCGTTCGGATTGAATTTTATTTTCTGTTACAGAGAACACGAGACGTGACTGTTTACCGGTGTATTTACACCGCTTTGGACAGCATCAAAGAAGATGGACAAGACCGCGCACACTTCTTCTAGTCCTCTTCATCATCTTCTGTAAGCAGAATGAAGTTATATACCCAACTGTAGTTACTATCTGTTCTTAATTGCCTTATTTGCGAAAACCAGTTTACTTTGATGTAGGCCAAATATCGAAACCTGGACATGTTTGCTACGTAACAATATTTTAACAGGTGGGGTTTTGAAATTTAAAAGCTCCAAATTTGACTTCAGCCATTTCGACGGTAGTCAGGCTGAATGCAGTGGAAATTTTCAGGCACAGTTAGGACAACATTTCGAATTCTACTATAGAAGAAAATAGGTTTTAATGTTGTTAGCAGATGAAAGGAAATGAAAAAAAAACACATTACAGCTTCCTCCTAATCTCAGTGCTGCAAATAAATGTCGCGTTTTTTTAAAGAACCAAATACACTTTAACTCAATTCGAGGAAAACGCACTTTTATATTCTGGCAATATGGTCGGGCCTGCTCAAACACTTTTTTGCCAGTATGCTTCTCTCTACTAAATACATCGAAGCTATATTGTGGATTAAATCCACAAAGCCTAATGAGGTTCGTATTGAGAAGTAAATTTTGCGTATGGCTAATATCGATTAGAACATGAGAACCAGACACTTGCTTTCTGGTTAACTTCCCTGCCTTTCTTCATAACATTTCTCTCTCTTTCTTTCCCATTTGGGCTCAGTTTAGCTCGTAAAACGAGGCTTAACCGATTTGAATATACGCTAAATCATTATTTAGCGATAAAATGAACATATTTTTCGTGTTTTTTTTTTGGCGCCGTGCTTCATCGCATGGACGTAATGGCGATTACTGGACTTGAAGTGTAGTGGTCCTTCCTGGCAAAAGGTGCACTATTCGACTGTCAGCAGTGTTTCCTTGATCTTGGCATCTATTAAAGGCCTTGAAAAGTACTCCAGTTTGTTTTACGTCATGCCGTTTCGAACCACTTTTTCTTTTTTAGAGAATAAATCGTTGCCGAATATGTTCACTTCCTACGTATTTTATTGGAAATTTGCCGTGTTATGGAGCGAACGGAGGATGCGGTACTGTAGAGCTGAATTCTAAAAAAACGCTAAAAGGCAGAAAAAGTAGTAAAGTTGACCTTTTGACATTTGTAATTCAGTTGTGTCATTGAACATCATGTCTTTCAGACAGTGCTAATTGTGGAACTAATTGTGGAACGTAAACACGATAGCAAAGCATCTTCGACACAAAAAACATTTTAGATGAGGTGACATCGGTGGTATTAGGCATGACTGTGGACACAGTGCTGAATTTGGCTCAGTTTGATTAAAACAGTAGGAATGTTTAGAACATTTTTTTATTAGAAACTTCATTTCGAGTTCATAATGCAATAACCACTTGCCCAATATTGTTTACAACTGGTTCAGAAGCAAGATATACTTAGCCGCGCCTTACGCTCTCTTAAAGTACAGCCTAGTTTCAGTTTCTACGTTTGGCTCTTCCTGAAAGAAACACCACAAATTTTGGAATATTGAAAGTTTGTTGCATGTCCATGTTGCTTTTCTTAATATGTGCTTCAGCTTATCAGAAGCAGCCCTCACCAACATTGTAGTTACTCAACTGTAGTTACCCTGTAGTTGTTGTAGCTATAATAGTTACTCTAGTTACAACAGCAGGTACTGCAGTTACTGTGGTTACAACCATAGTTACTAAACTTTCAACTACAGTAAATAGGGCTATCTGCTGTACTAAGGAAAGCAAACAAGATCAGGAAGAAAGTGGCTCCAGCTTTCAGGCTGAAGTTATGCGGAAGCAGCTTGAAGAAGTCAAGCCACAGACGAAAGAAAGGAACACGAAAGTTTTGCATGAGCAGGTAAGACGATTCGGGCGTGCATGCAGAGAAGCGAGGGGTGCTAAGCGTGTTAAGCTAATGCGTGCTCGTGCACAGCGGAGACGTAAGCGGCAAATTACATTCCTCGTTCGCCAACTGGAGCATGCATTGTGGCCTGCCAGCGACTTGCGCAAATAGCATTGCTGCTGGAGCGTTGGGCAGCAAGGGAATAATAGAAATGCGTTGACAGAGAGCACCCAACGCAGACCTGATCTCGGGAAGGGAGCATTAGGTTAGGGCTTTGCAGCTGAATTTTGTATTTCACTTGTGTTTACTAATCAAGATCTTGTTGATTGCGTCGCGCTTGGCATCATTCAAGTTTTTTATTGCATGGTTTAAGAACTGGCTAATCTTCTTGTCGTTCCGCGTATTTTTTTCCTTCTTATTACACTGAGCAGATTCCTGCGTTGATTTTCTGAGTCTTCTACTTTTTTCGTAAAGTCGGTGTAAGTTTTGCTATCGCCGCCACGACGATCGCAAAGATCTCGTTAAAAAGTATAGTAACAAAACATGCTTGATCCCTTCGTCATAGCAATCGGTAGAACACGCAAGTAAAACATGACCCAACAACAGTAGTTGAATGTTTATTGGTGACTGACATAAGAGAGCTTGCGCAATTTCTATTGGCTTTTTTTACTGCTAGCATTACTTAACGTGAATGCATGCACGTTGACGCTTACTTGCAAATTTCCAGTCCAACGAATAACCTTCCTAATTAATGATTAGACTCATTCTTGTGGTCATAGTTGCGAAAGTGAGAAGTGCATGACTGCTTGGACACCGAACTTGGCGCCTAATCGTGCTATGTTTGAATGTTTAACGCCACGCCCGAATAGAGGGAAAAGCAACACCAGTTGTGTGGTCCCTTTAGCTACCCGCAATCATTCACAGGATGAGTGTTAAGTAGGGAACGTGGAGTAAAAGCCAGGCACACAGCGGGCGTCGCACAGATATTTTTGACGGAAGGAACTCCGATTGGCGGAAGTTTTATTTTGTCTTCTGATCGTGCGCAATTTTTTTCAACCTCATTTCCGTGACAGAACTACGTCACTCAATCTTAGTGCAACCCGTCGTAAAACACTATCATCTTAAAAAATTGTATCAGCATCAGTAAATTACGTGACACACATTACAAAAAACAAAAAAAAAGCTGCACCGAGTTTAGCCTGCGAGCACAGAAATTCACGACTAGGCACAACTGCTTTGTCAACGTCGCTTGCTGAGTCCCATTCTACATCTGTTGAGCTCTGTTGTAGCTTTCCTGCTTTTTCATGTGCCCGATAGAAGAAGTGCCACAAAAGCACTGTTGAAATTCCTCCACGAGACGTAATTTAAGAAGCGTCTGTAACAGCAATGTCACACACCGCGAAAAACCAGACTGGACTATGACTGAATGTGCGCGCGTGTGCTGCCTAATGTGCTGTGTTTATCTATCTTCCTTCTCTCCTCTCTATCTTTCATCTCCCCCTTCACCACCCCTGCGCATGGTAGCAAATCGGCTGCATATAGGCTGGTTCACTTCCCTGTCGTCCTTTTGCTCCTATTTTCCTTCCTTTTTTCCTGCTGGGGAGGAACTGAGGTATAAGCACATTGGCTACTCAACTTGGCTGTGTTCAAGTAAAAAGAAAGGAACGGTGAGGTAAGGGAGCTATCAGCATACTATAAAAACAGAACAACTTAAAAGACGCTTGGGCGTCGTGGTGTTTACTAATATAGAACGAAATGGAGAAAGCGTACTTTATTCACATCGTCTTCAGCCACGTCGAAAAGAAAGGAACGTTTCTTAGCGTAACTTTAGCCGTTTAGAGCTGTCCTAGAAAATCTACTGGTAGTGAAGTAGTGAGTCACCCACGTTAAAATAATTTTTATAACAAATTGGGGAAGTACCCACCACGCGTCCTATCATCCACGTGCACCTGCTCAGCTGCGCGCTTGGAATCAGTGGGGAGCTTGAAACCACATACTCCTTGAACAGTTCACGAGGTTTGAGGTCTTGTGTGATTCTAGAAGACTCCTCATTAAGAGACTTCCCCTGGCTATCACATTTTTATAGTCTTTATTTTAGGGGCGAAAATCCTTATAGCGACACCCATTTGTCCCTCGTAGCCGTTGTAGTGTGTAACAAGTATAACATTTTGACCGCCAAGGTAGTGCCGATGAGAGATTTCTTCTGTGCGTTGCTGAACAATAAAAAATAGTGCTCAATGTACATGCCAATGGTTGCTAATGGGGAATGAGAGACAGGAGCATTCGGCTTTTAGATAACGCGCACGCTGCGATCCCTATTAGCAGGTATTGGCATGTACATTGAGCACTATCTGACAAGAAAGGGTTGCTACGTTATACTCGCTGGGCGTAACCTCTTTAGTTTTAGAAAGATTTAGCGAGCGTTGAGCCGCAGTGCCATGAATACAATAAACAAGCATATACCATGAATGAACTCAAGGTGCTTAAAGGTGGGAAGTAGATACGAAGCGCAAGCCGTAAGAAAATAAAAGCCGAATTCTCCGGTCTTTCATTTCCCATTAGCAGCCATTGGCATGTACATTGAGCTCTATCTGACAGGAAAAAGTTGCTACGTTATACTCGTCGGGTGTAACCTCCTTGGTTTTAGAAAGGTTTAGCGAGCGTTGGGCAGCAGTGCCATGAATACAGTGAACTAGTATATATACCATGAACTCGAGGGGGTTAAAGGTGGGAAGTAGACCCGAAGAGCAAGCCGTAAAAAAGTGTGCGTGTGCTACCTCTCGTTTAGTCTTTTGAATGTCCGCTGGATGGCGGTGCTTCTATATGGGGAATATATGAAGAAAAGATGCGAGATGGGGGTACTTGGAATGTTGAATCGATGGGTGAACGGACACACAGACAGATGCATGGATGGGCGCATGAACGGACGCAGGGGCGGATGCATGGTCGAACGCAGGGACGGACGCACGAACAGACGCACGCACGGACGGGCGGATGAACACATGGATGGTCACACAGACGAACGCGTGGACGGACGGAAGCAAGAACGAATGGACGGACGAATGCTTCGCCCCACTCTTCATCATTCACTCCGTAGATATGGTGCCAATTTTTGTATTGTTGTTATTGATCCTGGCGCGTTGTTTTGCGCCTGAGAAGTTATTAGATTGATATGCGGAGGTTCACATCCCAAAACCACCATATAATTGCAAGAGACGCTATATTGCAGGGCTCCGCAAATATAAACTCCTTGAGTTTTTTAGACGTGCAAGGAAACCTGCAAACACAAGCTTACACAACTTTCGCTCCATCGAAAATGCAGCCGTCACCGTCGGGATTCGATCCTGCGACATGCGGGTCAGCAGCCGAGTGTCTTAGCCACTAGGCCATTGTGGCGTGGCGCACCTCGAAATTGGGCAAAGAGATTGTTTTCGCATTTTTCAGCAGCATTACGGCACGATTTCTTCTTTCATCGAAAGGGGCGGGTTTCTAACGCCTTTATTATATAGAGGGAAGAACACAGGCCACCTGATATAATATTGCAGTGAAGAACTTTTGCTTATTGAGCAGTAAAGTGATTCTGCATACTGGGTTTTCTGATGGGCATCTCTTAGTCACCATAACCAGTTCTCATTGTCAATGAAGTGATTGCCTTCTTATATTACGAACGCTAACTGCGTCTCGAAATCTAGAACGAACTTCATAGCTAAAGCACCTCAGTAGACGCTAAGCAGTGAAGCAATAATATCTCTGCACGCACCATAATTCTGGATCATTTTCTTTGTACCCAAACAAGAAGTTTTTATTTGCTATCTGTTTTCGCGGTACGGATGGTAAGCAGGTGGTGATGCATATGCTGCATATTAATATTATTTCTGTCATAGCCTCTAGCGTGCCCGTGTAAGTGAATACATGCCCCTTTTTGATCACATCCGGAACACAAATTGTCACCAGTTGCACACATGCGTCAATAAATAATGTTTCATGGTATTAACTTCCAATCATCCTCAGACTGTTAAGCTGCTACCAAAAGCACGTGGTCGCCTTTCTTTCATTATGAACATCACTATTATTATTACTATTAATATTATATTATTATTATCATTAAATAATAATATAATTAATAATATTACTAATATTATCTGTTGATGATGGTCTGTCTGATCACAAACTGGTTTTCTTTGAATGCCGTCTTGGTAATCGATCTGAAAACATGCACGGGAAACAGAAAGTGTTCAAAATTTTTTTAGAGCCCGTGACGAGACAGTTCAAGATTACTTCGATGTAGCGTTTGATCGCTTTTCTGGTGATGATGTAAACTATCTGTGGAATACCTTCCGATCACTTTGTAGCTATTGGCTCAACAATTTTGTTCCAAACAAAACTAAAAATCAACATCCCAAAAATCTATGGATAACTAAAGAAATCATTCAAATTGCACGGAAAGTAAAGCGTATGAGAAAGCGTAACTCAAAAGGATTGCCATTTCAGAAATTAAAAAAAATGCTTTCAGAAGGAATACGGTTCAGCAAACATGCATTTTATTCTGTTAAATTACCCCAACTCCTAAGAGTGATCCAGCTAAGTTTTGGCACCACATAGTAGTTATTCAACAGAAAACTACAGATTGCATTGTGCTTGGGGATCAAATTATTCAAGATGACAAACAAATGGCCACAGAATTTAACCGTTACTTTCACTCTCTTTTTCCAACCCATGCTCACTTAATAGTGTCATTGGCAGTAACTCAGTAGAAACTGATCCTGACTTTATAACGTTTCAATGTGTCTTTTCCATGCTTCTGAACCTTGAAAGAAAATCTTCTTGTGGTCTGGACAACCTGCCAAATACTTTTGGACGTCGTTGCACTGACTCGCTTTCCCGCTTTCTTGTAGTAATCTTTCATTTATCATTATCTCAAGTCATTGTTTCCTTAGACTGGCGCATCGCTCGAAAAATTCCGGTACTTAAAACAGGAAATAACACTTTTTTGTCTAGCAACAGACTAATATCACTTACTATCCCTTTTAAACTTCTAGAGCACATTATTTCTAACTATATGATTAATTTTCTAAGCGAGCGCAACGTACTATCACCATCCCAACATGGTTTTCGTAAAAGTCTATCCACGACAACCCAATTATTTTTCAGTATATAGTCTTTCTCCTCAGTCCTAGATAAATCCGGTCAAACTGACGTCATCTTCCTTGAGTTCAGTAAGGCATTTGATAAAATACACCACTCCAAATTAATTCACAAACTTAACTTGCTTGGGTTTCCCTCGACCATTGTTAATGGGTAACACCGTATCTGTCTTCTCGCACGCAGTTTGGTGATATAAATGGTACCTACTCCGAACATCCTCCCGTTAACTCTGGAGTTCCCCAGGGTAGCGTCCTGGGACCACTACTATTTAAAATCTATATCAATAATATTACATCCTGTGCTGAATATGGTGTTGAAATGCGGCTGTTTGCCGATGATTGCCTTCTGTTTAGTTCAGTGAAGTTCACAGATGACCAAGTGTTATTGAACCAAAGTGTTGATGCAGTTAATACCTGGTGTGAATGCTGGGACATGCACATAAACCCAGAGAAAACTGTATCTATGCGTATTATTAACAAAACAACCCCTAATTTACTCGTACAGTATTAAAGGAACTCCTATTTTACTCACACAAAGTTATAAATATCTTGGCGTCACAATGATCAACAACTTAACTTGGCCCTGCCACATTGAAAAAATTTGCTTTTCTGCCCGCAGAAAGTTAGGGTTACTAAGGCACCCTCTCAAAAGCTCTCCCCCTAAAACTAAACTCCTCGCTTTTAACACAATAGTCCGGCCTTGTTTAGAGTACGCGTCTGAAGTCTTGGATCCGCGCACTAAAAAAGATATTAATAATCTTGAGAAAGTTCGAAGATTAGCTGGTCGGTTTATTTACAATTGCTCCCGCCGGTCTGACTCCCCGACACAACTAATTGTTAATAACAATATTCCAACTTTAGAATCCCGAAGAAACTAGCTAGACTTAAATTTCTTTTTCACCTATCTAAGAAAAACTATCATAGACCTTTCGCCCATCCTCAATTCGTTATCTTCACGTCCTACTAGAGGATACCGTTCTTACAAATTCACACCTGCCTTTGCGCGAACTAGCAACTTCAAGTACTCTTTTTTCCCTCGCACAATAACAGACTAGAACGAACTGCCGTAGCATATTTTTGAGTCTTCAAATGTACTAAAATCTCTAGAAAATTACTTTGAAGTGCGTGTTATGTAACCCGCGAATATATTGTACACCTGTCTGATTTATTTTCCTGTCGTTGTTGTTGTTTTCTTTGTTTTTTCTTCTTTCTCTACACCTGTAAACCTATTAATTGGTCATATCGTTATCGTACCACCTCCCACTCCTGCTTGGGCTATTTTTATGGCCTGCAGTACTTTATAAATAAATAAATTTTTATATTATTATTATTAATATTTCATATTATTAATAATATTATTATTATTATTATTGTTGTTGTTGTTGTTGTTGTTGTTGTTGTTGTTGTTGTTGTTAGCTGGTGGTACACTTTTGTGTTAGTGATCCGTGCACTTTATCGTAGTGTTCCTTGAGTACAGAGTAGACACGAACGAAACCTGCTAGCCAAATTTACAGCCTGTTTTGGGAGAATTACATTTAGAAATGAATCATCCAATTCTTATTCGCTGTGTTTTCTGTACATTGACGTTTAACAGAGCACGCACACGCTGGTAATTTTTCATTATATCACGCGAAAGTTAAGCCCTGTATGCATGGAATCACCTGAAGTCGGCGGGAAGTAACGCGTCTTCAGACATGTTGCGCAGGTGGAAATGGCAGACTACTGCGCGAGTGCCGTCTGCTAAACATTTTGCTTAGAGAAAGCACATACGCATTATTAGTCAAATTTGTGTGATCATGTTTTCAGAAATACACTACGACATAGATAAATGCAACGTTGTAGCCATGATCTTGTTTCTATATGAGAAACTGTGGTATTCTACGGTCGACTTTCGCATGATAAAGTGCGAGTCTGTACGTGCAACCACCATGTATATAGAGCGGGGTAGATGAAGCATACACTTTGAGTCCACAGAACAGAAGTTATTCATTACACCGTCACCTATTCCCACAGTGCTTACGTACCTCGGGCTGAACACTATTTCCTAACGCTGTTTGCTAACACATCTACAAGTGCAGGTCACAACGGATACCGAGGACTGTTACGGAGGGTCTTCTGTCACCGGAAATAAACGAGATCCCCACTTCCTGCACTCCTTTTTTCTTCGTAGCTGCAAGCGGTGACATTGTGTCCCCGTGTACTGGCTATACAAGGAATAATGATATTGCGAGTAAGCGTACGCCGAATAGATTTGGCAGAGTTGCGTGATGACTTGGGAATGTGATGGTATTCACGCACGTAAACATTTGCATTGCTTTATTGCCTGGTATCAATGACAGGTAACCCATAGTATGCACAAAAGAAGACAATAGCAGCCTCGACTGGATATGGCTCTTGAGACAGTGTTATGGGCGTTATGGAATAACGCTGCATCTCTGGGAAGATCCGTCTATATCGATTAGATGAGAATATTACCACGCGAAATTGCAACAGTTTTCTTTTATTCGACGGGCCATTAGCAACTCATGAAATTCGAAAAACACCGCTTGATGGGGTCGAGACAGGTAGAATGGGACACACTTTGACATGTGGCTGCTTTGCGTCTTGGCTTGGATACCTTTTATTTACCAAAGAAGCACTTCGTTTGAGTCCTCCCTTTTTATAGACGACAGTCTTTTTTGAAACACTTCAAAGCAGAAATTTTGGTTTGTTTGTCGTTTGACTTGTCGGTCTGCCAACCGAAACGACTCAGCTACTGGGCTGAAGTTCAACCACTTCCTCAACGCCCGCCAATATTGATCTGGTTCTTGCGTTCATACTTGTGCGCATTGTCGAATAAAAAGCAAATAATTCGCATATCTGAGGCACAATATCAACACGTTCATATTTTCTTTGGTGCGTTTGTTTTTACTAGAAGAGAGATACACAAGTAACGTTTAGGACAATAGCGTTTATTATGCTGCACCGACAATACGCGACCCTATCCACGAAAAGTCTGCTTTGCTAAGACGACGCGGTGCTATATCCTACCCGTGCCCTTGCATTCTACAAAGTATGGCCTCCAAGTTGGCGCGTGGGCGCCACGCACTCGCTATGTCGGAGGCCACATTTCGTTTTTCAAGATTACTGTCAGATGGCGCTCATGTCTCACGCAGCACCTCCACAGTCCCATTCGTGATTTTCTCGTGCAGAACACCAAACAAACGTTTTATTCACTCACTCTCAGACCAAATAATCGTATTCCAACATTTTCAGTGAAACATTCAGACACGGGGCCAATTTTTTACAATGCTTTTGCTATATTTGTTTTTGAAATCACTGCAGGCATGTCACCTTACTTATAAAAACAGGGCTCTGTGCACTACAGCAATGAGAGCGCCCAGCAAGAGGCAGCTAACCTAACAGTTAATGGCGTTCGTTGTAAGTTTCAATATTTTTAGGGGCGAATCTCCTAAAAGCGGAACCCGTTTGTCCCTCAAAGTCGTTGTCGTAATCGTAGTGTGTAACCAGTGTTACATTTTGACCTGCAAGGTGGTGCCGGTGAGTGATTTTTCGTGTGCTTTGTTGAACAATAAAAAGTTCGCGGCATGCGCTTTAGCTAAAAGCCGAATGCTCCTGTCTCTCATTCCCTATTAGCAGCCATTGTCATGTACATTGAGCACTATCTGACAAGAAAGGGTTGCTACGTTATACTCGCTGGGTGTAACCTTCTTAGTTTTATAAAGGTTTACTGAGAGTTGAGCCGCAGTGCCATGAATACAATGAACTAGTGTATACCATGAACTCGAGGTGGTTAAAGGTGGGAAGTAGACCCGAAGCGCAAGCCGTAAAAAAGTGTGCGTGTGCCACCTCTCGTTTAGTCCTTGGAATGTCCAGTGGATGGCGGTGCTTCTATATGGGGAATAAATGATGAAAAGATGCGAGATGGCGCTACTTGGAGTGTTGAAAAGATGGACGAACGGATACACAGACAGATGCATGGATGGACGCATGAACGGACGCAGGGGCGGATGCATGGACGAACGCAAGGACAGACGCACAAACAGACGCACGCATGGATGGGCGGATGGACGCATGGACGGTCACACAAACGGACGCACGGATAGACCAAAGCAAGAACGATTGGACGTACGAATGCTTCACCCCACTCTCCATCAATCACTCCGTGGATATGCTGCCATTTTTTCTCTATGCGCACAAGCAGAGCATTCATCACTATGCAATGAAAAAAACTTAACTGATAGGTGCCCGACATGGTTAGGGAAAAAAACCAGGCCCTCGCTTAAGCGGCTACCAGAAAATTGCTAAAAGTGCAAGAGAAACTTGATTTCCATATGATACCGCGTTAAGTGATCGCAAAAGACAGGGAGGTAGTGAAGGGTGGAGAGAGGTGCTGGCTTTTTGCTGCAGTTGCTGCCACGTATATCCGCGTCGCTTTATTATGGCAAAGTGCTTCAACGCAACTAAATATTCATAAATAGGTTTATTTATATAGAAATGTACGCTATTTATTATTGTAGTTATTGAGAATGGGGAGTCAAGTGTAGGAAGTCGGGCCTTAGAATCTCTTTTTAATATGCATAATTATTTACCTCTGTAAGCGGCCACACGGGAAGCTCATGAAAAAAATTTATGCGTGAACTTTTGCCGTTTATTTCATTCCAGTTTATTTTCCTTGGGTACCTACCAAAAGGGACTACAGATGACGAGTATTTGGGCCATAGCTCGGCATACTCACTCATTACTACAATACTTGACACTAACTGCCAATAATTTGAAGGACATGAGTGTGAGTGTAAATTAATGAAGTGATGTGTGAGTATACGTGATAGTATGAGCCTGAGTGGGTACTGACGAGTATCAGCAGGCGTGAGTATAATGAAGTCTTGGTTTGGATTACCTTTCATTAGGCCCGAGTAACCGGCAGCCGACAGCTACGATGAATGAGCCAAGATGATGATGCTACGCGACAACGATGAGGATGCATGAGCCACACATGATTATGATGATAATGTACCGGTGAAGAGAATGCGTATACTAAATGCCCTCATCAATTCCCCCCCCCCCCCGTGAAAGCGGCCAGCCTGGCCGCGGCAAGTCAAGGGGACAAAGAACGTCGCATGAAGGGCTTCATCCGGGAGACATGGACGACCTCTGTAGTTAGATAACGGCGATCTGCTGGAGCTACAAGTGGCGTCACGCGATAATTCACAGGTGAAGTCTCTTCAAGAACTGTGTACGGCTCGATAAACCGAGGCTAAAATTCGTCACACAAACCAGGTGTGCGAACAGGCGTCAAAAGGAGCACTTCGTCTCCAGGTTAGAAGGATACAGCACAATGCGATTCATCATAAACTAGCTTTCTGTCTTGCTGGTGGGCTTCAGCGTTTATACGAGCTCGTTGGCGGCATTGTGCGAGCCGTGAAACGTATTCCTCTGAAGAGGATGGAGATTAATTCGCTTGGCAGGTAAAAAAGAGACGTCCAGGAAAGAAGTAGGGGAGCGTTCATAAACTAGGTAAAATGGCGAGTAGCCGGTTGTCCGCTGAATGGCCGTATTGTAGGCAAAAGTGACGAATGGTAGAACAACGTCCCAGTTTTTGTGGTCTAGTTGAATATAGGCGGCGATCATGTCAGCAAGAGTGTGGTGGAATCGCTCAGTGAGGCCGTTAGTCTGGGGATGATAACTAGAGGCAGTCTTGTGAGTTGTGCCGGAGGCCTGAAGAAGTTCGTTCACTAGTTGTGAAAGAAAGGCTCTTCCACGGTCACTGAGCAACACACGTGGAGCACCATGACGCAGTACAATGGCTCGGAGGATGAAATCGGCAATATCAGAAGCTGAACCTGTAGTAACGGATGCCGTCTCGGCGTAGCGCGTCAAATGGTCAATGGCTGTTACTATCCACCGGTTTCTAGCAGCACTGACTGGGAGGGGGCCATAAAGATCGACGCCTACAACTTCGAATGGTGTGGCTGGGCACGGAAGAGGCTGTAGTTTACCGGCGGGAGCAGATGTTGGTAGTTTTCTACATTGGCAGGTAGTGCAGGACCCGACGTACCGAGCTACACTAGTGGTAATGCCTGGCCAATAGAACCGACTTCGAAGGCGATCGTAGGTTTTAGTGTAACCAAGGTGACCAGCAGTCGGATGGTCATGAAGCGTTCTGAAGACTTCGTACCGAAGCGATCGGGGTAGAACGGGAACCCAGCGCTGACCGTCAGGATGGTAAATTTTGCGGTACAGCACCGAGTTGTCCAGCTTAAATTGCGAGAGTTGGCGACGGAGCCTTGCATTAGGTGGACGGGAACTGCCCGTGAGGTAGCCTATAATACGTCGACAGTATGGGTCAGCCAACTGCCGAGAAGGAAAATCGTGGGGGTCGTCCGAAGGCAGCTGGTCCATAGAAGCGAGAGAGGAAACCGCCGTAGACGTGGACTCCGAGGGCGTGTTGTGCAAATTGATTGCGAAAACCCCGAGTCGTGTCGCTGGTAGTGGGCAGCGAGAAAGAGCGTCGGCGTCACTATGCTTCCTGCCACACTTGTATACGATCTCAAAATCATATTCGTGGAGGCGTAGAATCCAGCGTCCGAGGCGTCCCGACAAGTTCTTGAGTGTCGAAAGCCAACATAAAGCGTGGTGGTCGGTCACAATGGTGAAATGGCGGCCGTGCAGATATAGACGAAATTTCTGTGCTGACCAAACGATGGCGAGGCACTCCTGCTCGGTGATCGTGTAGTTCCTCTCGGCTGCGGAGAGGACGTGGCTGGCGTATGCAACGACTCGCTCTTGCGAAGAATTGTCGCGTTGCAGGAGCACGGCTCCTAAACCACGGCCGCTAGCGTCTGTGTGCAGGAAGGTCGGTGTATCATCGTTAAAATGAGAAAGTACAGGGTCCGTCGTGAGGGCACTCTTCAACCTGTCAAAAGTCGATTCACATTCCTGAGACCACTGAAGTGGCATACCGGAAGCAAGTAGCTTATGAAGTGGTGCGGCTATGGAGGCAAAGTTTTGTATGAATCGCCGAAAGTGAGAGGCGAGACCAAAGAAACTTCGCAAATCTTTCGGTTTTTCAGGGCGAGGGAAGCGAAGCACTGCAGCAGTTTTATCAGGGTCTGGACGAATTCCGTTCTTGCTCACATTATGACCGAGTGCCTTGATAGATCTGCTGGCGAAATGGCACTTTTTGGTGTCAATTTGAAGACCAGCGCCCGCAAGACAAGTCAGGACCTTGTCCATGCGTTGCAGATGTTGAGGAAACGTCGATGAAAAGACAACAATGTCATCGAGGTAACATAGGCAAGTCTTCCATTTCAGGCCACGCAGCACGGTGTCAATCATGCGCTCAAAAGTTGCGGGCGCATTGCATAGACCGAACGGCATAACATTGAATTCGTTAATAACATTGAATGATGATAATGTACCGGTGAAGAGTATGCGTATTCTAAATGCCCACAGTATCAACGTTAGTGAATACTAGTGAATGTTAGTACGAGATAGTATGACCGTGAATGAGTACTCATAAGCGTGAGTAGTCGGGAGTATGAACGTTAGTGAGTACCCGACGCCTCGCCGCTGTGGTCTAGTGGCTAAGGTACTCGGCTGCTAACCCGCACATCGCGGGATCGATTCCCGGCAGCGGCGGCTGCATTTTCAATGGAGGTGGAAATGCTGTAGGCCCATGTGCTCAGATATGGGTGAACGTTAAAGAACCCCAGGTGGTCGAAATTTCCGGAGTCCTTTACTATGGCGTCTCTCATAGTCATATAGTGGTTTTGGGACGTTAAACCCCACATATCATCATTAGTGAGTACCCGACAATACTCTAGTAACTAGAAATTTCCTAACATTCCCGTAACTAGAGCTATGTAGCACCGCGCATCATTAAAAACTGCGTAACATCGTGCAGCACCTACGTAGGTGGCTTACCTACTCACTTACGTCACTCGTCTACCCACGTCACACCTATATTCACGTTTCAAGTGGCACCTACTGACATCAATAAAAGTCACGTAAAACCGTGTTACGTCACGGACATAGTACAGCACGGCGTTATACGTGACACCATGTCCACAGAAAAAAAAATAAAATCTAGTCATACGTCTAAAATTACGATATATCACCACAGCCAGTTATGGGGTATGTTCTCACCCAAAAAGCATGTGAAAGGTACTCACGGTGTCACGATCACAACATCGTGTTGCTCTCTATCTCTATCCTCTTTCCGACCCTTTTCTTCTCTCCTATACAGGAGAGCAAACCAGTTCTTCTAGGCTAACCTCCATGTCTCTCCCTTTTATTTATTTCTCTCTCTCTACTCGTAGGCACGTGACGTGTCTCGACAAGTGTAACTATACTTTATACTACTAGCAAAAACCTGGGATCCCTAGCAAAAGCTTGGTATTATATTCAAGGCGGTTTAAAAAAGTAACCTGGTTGGTATTACTGGCAAAACTTATCTAGGTCAAGCACCATCTTAGTTTATAGTTCCAGCCTTACGCCACTATTGTGCAAACTGAGCACTCTTTTGAATGGGTGTTGGGGGGGGATGCTTGTTGATTAATTGGTCATTTATAACACTTTGCTAAAGGTAGTTGGCTACTTTATTACTTGTTTTCTTTTTCTGCGCTGGAGCAATACAGAGTTCTTCATTTGAAACGCTTTACCTAAATAAACTTGATACTGCATTATTTTATGCATTATTTTATTTCCGTAAGCTTCTGCGTTCAACCAGTCCATCATAAGAGCTCTGAATGAAAAGGTCTGCAAGAGTGGTGACATCCAAGTTTCTTTTTTTCATTTTTCTAGTATTTTTGTCTCTTTCCTCTTTCGAACATATATGTCTCCACTCCTGCAGCCGCCCCGCCGCGGTGGTCTAGTGGCTAAGGCACTCGGCTGCTGACCCGCAGGGCGCGGGTTCGAATCCCGGCTGCAGCGGCTGCATTTCCGATGGAGGCGGAAATGTTGTAGGCCCGTGTGCTCAGATTTGGGTGCCCGTTAAAGAACCCCAGGTGGTCTAAATTTCCGGAGCCCTCCACTACGGCGTCTCTCATAATCATAGAGTGGTTTTGGGACGTTAAACCCCACATATCAATCAATCAATCAACTCCTGCAGCCGGTAGCGATTCGTTTGCTCGTACCAAGCTAACAACTTTGTGTTGCCTTTTTAGCACGTCTCTCTCTCTCTTTCTCTCTGTCTTTTTTCGATGCCGAAAGAAATGCTTCCGTTCTTCGATCTATGCATCGCGAATAAGGGATTTAGATTTCGGCTAGATTACTATGAGTTTCCGCAAGAGAAAAAGAAAAAATAGAGAGAGGGACGGACAGGGCTGCAAGCGCTGATAACAGAATTATTTTTTTTATACACATGCCTCGCTACTATTAGGAAAATATCGAGATTTCGTCACTGCCTTATCCACCTTTTCGCCCTAGGGCCAACCGGTACATTTGAAATCGAAAATTGAAATGTATGGTTTCACACGTTCAAAACACTTATAAAGAGAAAAGGCGGGGAAATGAAAACTTCATATTGGCGGCTTAACTGGTCTCACCTCCCCGCACAATCAGAACAGCGACATGACGAGCACTTCAATTTATTTGCGATATGAAAGTACAAACACATAGAACAAAATGATGAAAATCACCAAGAAACATACACTTTCCGGAAACACGAAAGCAAGGGCAACATTCAGAACATCAGTCCAAGTATTGCGTTTTTTTTAACACAACGTACTCTAGAAACACAGTAGGGAAAGCGTATGAATGAATTTCTAAATTAATCTCTCGACAGATATTTCAGGCGTCTGTCGCATTTGTTTGAAACAGCCAGCTGAGTTGTGCCGAGAGTTAGAATAAAAATAGAGTCCCGCTGACTTTCCTACTACACAAATGTGAATACGTTTTAAAAATGACATGTTATATCATTGCTTCTAAAAACTTAACTTTGTCCGCGAGAGACACATCTATCACCTTTTCGTAAACTGCAATCTGAGGCAACGCAAGCGTGAAAATTTGTTAAACGACTTCAGAGCTTACAGAAAATTCAGTTTTTGTCAAATTCTGTGAGGGAACCGCCACGCGATCACAAACCTTTTTTTCTGAATAATACGACAAAGTCTCTGTTCTAAGGCACCATGCATAAAACTTTGGTGGTTTATGTAATTGTAATCGGCACCTAAATATCTCTTTGCTTTACGATTATGTTTTGAAGAAATATTAAGTTTCAGGGGCAATTTTTTTTTCTTTCCTCCAGTATCATTACAGGTTTTTTTTTAGCGGCGAAACTCCTTACAGCGGCACGCGTTAGTCCCTCGTCGTAGTACGTAACATGTCTTACGCTTTGACCTGCAAGTTGGTGCCGGTAGGAAATTTATCCTGTGCATAGTTGAACAATAAAAAAATTCGCAGCGTGCGCTTTAACTGAAAGCCGAATTCTCCTGTCTCTCATTCCCCATTAGCAGCCACTGGCATGTACAATGAGCACTATCTGACAAGAAAGGTTTGCTACGTTATACTCGCTGGGCGTAACCTCCTTGGTTTTAGAAAGGTTTAGCGAGCGTTGGGGCGCCGCGCCATGAATACAGTGAACTACTACATACCATGAACTCGAGGTGGGTAAAAGTGGGAAGTAGACACGAAGCGCAAGCTGTAAGAAAGTGTGCGTGCGCCACTTCTCGTTTAGTCTATGGAATATCCGCTGGATGGCGGTGCTTGATTGATTGATTGACTTATATGTGTGGTTTAACATCCCCAAACCACCATATGATTATGAGAGACGCCGTAGTGCAGGGCTCCGGAAATTTCGATCACCTGGGGTTCTTTAACGTGCACCCAAATCAGAGCACACGGGCCTACTACATTTCCGCCTCCATCGAAATTGCAGCCGCCGTAGCCGGGATTCGAACCCGCGACCTGCGGGTCAGCAGCCGAGTACCTTAGCCACTAGACCACCGCGGCGGGGCTGGCAGTGCTTCTATATTCGGAATATATGGTGAAAAGATGCGAGATGGTAGTACTTGGAGGGTTGACTAGATGGACGAATGGACACACAGACAGATGCATGGTCGGACGCGTGGATGGCTGCCCGGATGGATGGATGCATGGACGGATGCAGGGGGCGGATGCTTGGACGAACGCAGGGAGGGACGCATGGAGAGGCGGACGGACGCATGGTCGGTCACACAGACAGACGCATGGACGGACGGAAGCAAGAACGAATGGAAAAACGGATGCTTCGCCCCACTCTCTATCATTCACCCGTGGATATGCTGCCATTTTTTTCTTCACTTGGAACAATCTCCCACAAATTTAATTTTTGATGGACACGCGAACTTCTTTTCTGAGGTTTCTATATTGTATTCCTGAAACATGAGCTTTCTTATAAACATTTTTGTATAAAAATACAGAAGCAGAGTTGTAGTTGTCTCTACCTTCTTGTCAATGCCATGCTTTGTAATTTGTTCGTAACGAAAGTAAATATTAAAAGAACATATTTATACGGGCGTGTTTGACGGCTTCCAGAATAATATTGGTGAACACGATCTAGCGGATATGCATCTTATGCATAATAACACTGTCAAGGTCATCAAGTAGTTCGCTGTGGTTGGGACTCTAAACGGCTTTATGCTGTCCTATAGTAGACTATCCAGTACTCCAAATTGCTAATCTTTTATTCTTAACACAGGCGTTCAAACCTGCACACTTCATTTCTCGCTTCAACTCCAAGACCTCATCATAAAAGTCGGCCCGCGGGTCTGCTTTATGCTCTGCCATTGTAGAGTAACTCGTACTCTAAATCGCTAACAACTTTTTCTAAACAGGCGTTAAAGGTATTGTATTTCCCAAAAGAAAGATCCTTTCATAGCTATAAGAACACTATACTGTACGCTGAGATAATGTGCTTACCAACAGTTCTTAAATGACAACGCTGAAAAATCATCCATTTGTTCGTGAGATTTTGTTCTGTGTTTCGCAATCTTGATGATTTTTTGTGTAGTAGCAGAGAAGGCGAGCGCAAAAAGTGCTTCTAATAAATACTGTTCTATAAACAGTTGGGAGGTGAGCCAGCAAAGGGAGAGAGAGAGATAAATAGAGAGGAAAGGCAGGGAGGTTAACCAAGCTTGGCTCGGTTGGCTACCCTACACTTGGGGTGGGAGAAAAGGGGAATAATAGAACGAAAAGAGACAGAAAAGAAGAGGAGTAAGAAAGAGAAGCATAAATAGTCAGCTCGAAACTACACAGCACGGCCTCGCACAGTTCTTTCACAAGCGGTCGTTAAGTTTGGTGTTCCTTAAAAAGTACAAGAGGGCTTTCGTGGCTTTGCGCGTATGGGAAGCCGTCGGCCAAGGTCCCAGGATCTTCTCTTCTGTAAGCGGCCGTGAATCCAGCTGACAGAGCTTGGCTTCCATAATACGTCGTTCGGTCTGGTATGCTGGACAATGACATAGAATGTGCTCAAGCATTTCCTCGCAGGCGCAGATGTTGCATGCCGAAGTGCTCGCCATTCCAAGGAGACGAGAGTACGAATTCGGAAATGCCACGCCCAACCTCATGCGACACAGTAAAGTTTCAGCGCATCGTGGGAGCCCGGATGGCAAACGAAGTTGCAAGTTTGGGTCGATTGAATACAGGTGCGTGTTGTAGAAACCCTGCGTATTCCATTGTAGGTGAGATATACGACGAGCAAGTGATTGTAGTAGCCTTGCAGCGTCTGTTCTCCAGAGTGGTATGGGCGTGCGCTGGTCTTGGTCATGAGCCGTTCGAGCAGCTTCATCCACGTGGTCATTGCCAACGATTCCGCAATGACTCGGCAACCACTGAAATCGTGACCTTCCTTGAGCGCTTCATCGTAGTCGTGCCTTATCTGATATACTGATTATTCGTGTAACCCGTGCTGCATAACAAACCGTAATGACTGTAAGGCTGACCTGGAGTCGCTAAAGATGGCCCATTGGTTAGGTTGCGGCCGAAGAATGTACTTTACTGCACCTTGAAGGGCTGCGAGCTCTGGCGCTGTCGACATCGTGGTGTCAGAAAACTTGTACTGAAGCAACACATTTACAGATGGAACAACCACTGCTCCTGTGGAGCTGTTGGAATTAGTGGAGCCACCGGTGTAAACATGTATGCGGTCGAAGTACCTTTCGTCCAACAGACGCAAAGTCAGTTGCTTCAGGGCTAGCGTTGACATGCGTGCCTTCTTAAAGATTCCAGGAACTGATAAGCGCACGTCAGGTTGACGAAGACTCCATGGCGCAATTGCTGGATGCATGGCAAGTTTGAAGCCAGGCGGTAGTATGTCCTGATGTTTTGTCACGATACCGCAGTACGAAGAATGGGGCCTCCGAGCTGTCAAACACGTTAAATGATGTGACGGTAGCCGTGATAAATGCCGAATGTGCGCTGTCAGCGTCTCGACAATGATGTGCGTTGTGACCGGTTGTTCTTGTGCAATAACAATAGTTGACACTGTCGATGAGCATCTTGGAAGGCCAAGGCATGTCCGAAGTGCTTGGGCTTGTACGCTTTGCAGTGCACGGATGTTAGTCTTGCACGTGTTGGACAGGACCGGAAGGCTGTACCGGAGAGTTCTGAGAAAGAGGGCTGTATAAAGCTGCAACATGTAGTGCACGGATGGGCCCAATGATTTTCCGGCGACGAACTTGAATACATTCTCAATGCCAATGAGCTTTTCCTTCAGGTATGTGACATGCGGGCTCCAGGTTAGGTCACGATCTACGATGACGCCTAAGAATCTATGAGTGCTCTTATATGGGATTGATCTGCCATCGATGCACAATGAGTAGAAAGACATCGGTTTGCGTGTAAACGCCACCGCTGCGCATTTTTCTGTGGCGATAGTCAAACCTTGCTGGCGAAGGTATGTCGACGTCATTGTTGCCGCTTTCTGTAATCTTGCGCGCACTTGAGGTCGTGTCACGCCGGGCGCCCAAATGCAGATATCGTCAGCGTAGAGAAATACATAAGCCGTCTGTGGCAGCATTTCAGTGAGCCCCACGAGAACCAGGTTGAAAAGTGTAGGACTCAAAACGCCGCCATGTGGCACCCCACGACTTGTGAAATACTTGTTCGTAGACCCATCTTCAGTTAAAACGAACATAGATCTCTTTGTGAGGTAGCTTCTTACCAATCGAAAGACACGACCTCCAAGTTCAGCTGCTTCAAGAGCATTGAGAACAGCCTCGTGGGTAACGTTGTCATAGGCACCCTTCACGTCTAAGAACAGAGCTACCGACAGCCACTTCTGAGCTTTCTGATGCTGAACAGAGGTCACTAAGTCAATAACGCTATCAACTGAGGACCGACCTCGTCGAAAACCAGCCATAGCATCAGGATAGATGTTATAATGTTCCAGGTACCATTCCATGCGTGTAAGCAGCATCCTCTCCATGACCTTGCCAACACAGCTTGCTAGTGCTATAGGCCGGTATGATGCCAAATCGAATGGAGACTTTCCGGGCTTCAGTAAAGGCACCAGCCGACTACACTTCCACTCATCAGGCACCATTCCATCATGCCAAGACTTATTGAAAATGTCCAGGAGACAGCGCTGTGCCTTCGGGCTTAGGTGACGTAGGGCAGTATAGGTCACTCCATCCGGACCTGGGGACGATGAGCGTCTGCATGTGTTCAATGCCGCATGAAGTTCTTCCATGGTGAACGCAACCTCCATTTGCTGATCTCGTGCGACTGGAACATCCTGTGGCATTAGGTCGATCGGTATAGAGATGTCGCCGGCGATCTTTGCACAAAATTCCCCAGAAACATCAAGCTGTGAGCGACGTTGATGTAGCGCCAGAGCGGCGAAGGGGTGACGTTGTTGCGGATGCGAGTGAATACCTCGAAGAGTCCTCCATACGGGATACAAGGGCTTTCGAGGGTCTAGCGAGTCACAAAAATTCTTCCACCGTTGTTCATGAAGTTTGTGCATTTGACGCTGGATTTTTTTCTGAATGCGTCTGGTTTCTCTGAGGTCAGAGGTAGATTTCGTGCGTCTGTATCGTCTTTCGGCACGTCGGCGGACCGCTCTAAGTTGTTCCAACTCTTGGTCGAGTGCCGTGCGTCTCGATTCTTTCGAACATATCTTCGTGGAAGTCTCCATTGCACAACTAATCCCTTCTTCAATGGATTCCGGTGGTCCGTGCATGCACTTGCTCTCCACTGATATCTGAAACTCTTTCCAGTCAATAAGTCTTGAATGTCCAGGGGAAGGAGAATCGTCCAAACCTCTGACTGTCACGTACGTGGGGATATGGTCGCTGCCACGTGTTTCAATATCTGTGAACCATTGGACTTTCGGGACAATGCTATGCGACACTAATGTCAAGTCCAGGCAACTGCTGTAAGTTACCCCTCGGAGAATAGACACTTTAGAATAGACGTTATGCGAAGCATGTGGAGGCAAGGATACCGTGTTGCAATTTTTTATTGAGCGACGCTTCATAAATTGACACTAAATATATGTACAAATGCTGCAGACACTGACATAACAATAAAGTGTCAATAAAGTGTCTTTTTGTAAACAAAACTAATAAAGTGTCTACGGCCCCATACTTAGAGGTGTTAGCCATATTTTCTTTTTTGCCTCGGTTTATGTGCTGATAATATCCCGCCCCACTCGAAATACTTTATGCATGAATAGCGTGGTTTCCCACTGCCTCATGAATCAGAGGCACCTCAACTGTTTTTGCCCTGCCTCTGTGATCAGCCGGCTACTGACCAAGCTAGCTACCTTGTCATGATGATATCACAGTGACGTCACGAATTCCATCAGATCGAGACATTGGTGGCGTTATAACCTGGCGTCATCGTTTCTTGATAACACCTTGTTTTAATCGCATTGACACTGGTGGCAGAAGAGGCCCACGGCAGACACTTCTCAATTGCATCGCTTTTATCAGGCGTGTAAGATGTCCTCCTGAATGAAGAGCATAGTGCTATAAATGTAATTGATATAAACGTTATGTACTGAAGCAACCTTTGGTTGCACAAAATGAAAGCTCCTGGACATAATATGGAATGATTTAGGTCTAGGTGTAATGCTTTTACGATTGTAATATAACAGTGAAATCGACAATAAAAACGAAGGTGATGATCAAATTCACACAGCAGCAATACAACGATACTGCATAAAGATCTACCAGAAATGTAATGGGGCACCTGTGCTTTCGTCTCAGTCGAATCAAAGGCGACGATATTCAGTTCATGTCTAAATCGTCGTCACGCTACAAGAATGTCTTGTAGTGTGAGACGTGGGGAGCATTCACAACACGCATTGCATTCCGCGGCAAGAGCGTGGAATTGAACCAGGTGCCAGAACGTGGTATTTGTGCTATGACTGGCTGATTTAGAATTGCCTAACCATTAAAAAGTGTGTGGCTGCGTAAGTGTGTGCGTGCCATCGTCACGACTATTGTGGGTACTTCGCTAAATCGCAAAAAGGACGAATTACGGTGAAGTGGGATTCGCAACTGTATACTTGTAAGCATTCTAGTATAGTTTGAAACGGCCATTGTTACCCGAACAGACGTTTCATTCTGCACGGGGTACGGGGCCACATTAAGCTGTCGTACTTCTCTTGAAGGCGATGCTCAAGCATCACTTAAGATTGTTAGCGTCACATCACATTGATTTTGATTCTAACGTTTCTCATCTTTCTCGTTTTACGAAACATCGTATGCTTTTCCCTTAACGCAAAGCCGTCAACACAGCGATTGCGAGAGCGAAAAAAGGTATAGTTAAGCATCAACCAGGATAAGAGCCCGCAAATAAATCACTGCACCTGACGACGCACTCGTTGAGTACGCAACGGCGCACATATACTCAGGCTAGAGCTTCCTCTTAGTTGAAAGTACGCAATGACCACATTGTTGACTCACTCGGAAGTACATCGCTAACTCTCGGACCTAGTGATTCTCGCCTCAGTGCTTACTCAATCAGACGAAATTATAGCATTATTACAGTGCTCTGTTTGGCGAAGGACTAAACCCAAGAGGTGTGTTGGCTCCACTGGGTTCAGTTTACCGAGTCAGGCAACGAGGCAGGAGTTAAGCACACATGGAAAACACAGAAGCCTTCTTAGCTAGAGAGGCGTAAGCAAGCAGCGCTTCCTTGTTCTTTTTGAAAACATGCCGAGGCGCCACGAATGTACTAATCAATCTACGTTCTTAGTGGTTTTGTCGAGTTTTCATGCGTGATGGAAAAGTAAATTTAGGAGAGGGTGAGAAACTTTTATTTGTTTGCTGATTCTTTCCATGAAAGTGAAGCCCTGTAGTTTCGCAGCGTATAATGGAGATGGGATAATGTGTAACACCTTGCAGACTTAAGTGATTGAGCATATTTTATTTACATGGAAGCCTTATATGCCTTTAGCTGCAGATAACGTTCATTGAAATTTACACAAGAGAGATGAAGAAATCGAAACGTAGGGCAAACACAGAAAGGTTAACCAGAGTAAATATCCGACTGCGAACTACTGGTAATGGGAAAAAAGGAACAAACGAAAGAACGAGGAGGAGAGTGCCTAGCTACACTACAGTGACAGAGCCATGTATAAAAACAGAGCACTCAGCTGTGAAAAAGTGTTGTTCCGTTTTTTTTACAAAAGTTGCTGCTAGGCTACAGATGAGTTGAATGACAATTTTTTAATTACAATTCTCAGTGATTGCTTGATTGTACGCCAATGGGCCGATTACTTTTTTGTTGTAATAATTAGGTAAATACTATCCGAACAATTTGTCAGCTAGAACGTTTCGATACCATTGCATTTATTGTGTACATAAGGCTTTTAGGATAAAATAAAAAATACGTGGAAAATATTGAAATAACCCAGAAAATCATAGGGAATTATTGCAATGACATAAGGAAAAATCAAAGGAATGGTAAGCAGTATTGGCATAAGAACTAAATTCCAAGAAAGACCATCCAAGAAAGTATCTCAAGAAAGACCATCGTCTTTAAAAGTATGTAGCAGTCTCATGTTGTTTGAACACTGGCCTTTTGCGTGGTTGAGTAGTATTCTACAATGGAGTCACACCGTTGCTTGAAACTCCTTCGCATGAAGATCCTATATAGGTGCGCATGTCGGACAAGGTATCATCTTTATTGATTTTATATAAAGAACGGTAGGAAGGTGAAAATGGAAGCTTGCGATGAAAAAAAATCACAGCAGAGTGAACGATGATGAGTGGTAGAAGCGTCCGTCCATCTATCTATCTGTCTGGGGATAAGCTGTGCTGGCTACGCTGGAGGAATGGACTGTCCTAGAGAATAACGAACTTCGCCCCTAAAATCCGCAAACGAAGACTGTGTCGAGCCGACGTTTCATCAAGCGCATTTGCCTTCCTCAAGGCTAGAACAGAACTGTTCCAGCCTTGAGCTTCGTTCAAGCCTGGAGGACAAGTCCGCTTGCCGGCTCGACACGAACCTCTTATTACAAATATTTCTGCGGATGTCATGTAGTGTTGCAGGAGAGCTGGTGTCACAAAACAGGAATACTCTAAAGAGTGTGTCGTTCATAGCATCCTGTCATTGGAAAATAATAAAGTCCCATTGTTCAAATTCCTCAGCCACAGCGTCAACAGAATTGGCACGAGGTTTCGCAGATGTGTATAAATATATCGCTCCTTCAAAGAATGACGACTCTTCGCACAGCGCATGCTTTCCAACTTCGCTAAACTATGATTGTTTGTCGTATAGTTGTTACCTTTGACTTGTCATGGTTGCCTCAAGTTAAAACGACCTCTAGAAATGTCACTTTTCCTAGCCTTGCTGTTTCTCTTCAGTGTGTTATGCTCGAGCCTGTCTTTTTGTATATTCTGTTATTGTTTTGGTTGCGCTTTTGCGTCATTTTATGTATTAAAGTTATCGTGGTTGGAGAGTCAGTAATAACGCAGCCTACTTTGCAACGTTTTTTTGTGTATAAATAAAAAAAGTGGTACAAATGTTGTAAAACGTTCCATCAAAGTATTATTCAACCTAATACACAACTTATCCGCTGTTGGCAAAATAACATGAGCAACACGCCCAAATTAACCGGCGACACTTTCATTCTTATCATTCTTATCATCGTCGTCGACATCAGCAGTACGAGAGACTTTTAAATTATTAATCCCAGCAAACATTCGTCTAGTGCGAATGATATGGGTGCCAGGCCATCGTAGTATATTTATAAACGAGATGGCTGACAAACTTGCGCGAACATCTCTTGATCTTCCGATTGTGCCAATCATGCCTCCTACAGCTTATGTAACAGCAGCGAGGTTTAGAAAACTTTCCCTTCTTGAAGACTCATCAAAAACCATTATACCGAATCCAGATTTCTCGCACCTGCAATTACACATGGAATAATAAACGGTGTCCCACGCGTAAATTGGAAGTCTTGGTAACAAAATTACGTTGCCGTGTACCACCTCTTAATTTCTACTTAAACAGGTCTGGTCTGGTGCCATCTCCTCTGTGCTCAAGCTGTAACGAATCTGAACATATCGACCATTTTCTTATCACATGTCACCGATTCAAAAATCAAAGAAAAAACTGCTTCGAAATTTTATTCAGAAAATTAGGAATATCACTTAATACTCCCAATATTTTGTGTTTTGGGGCCATTTCATTGGGACATAGCGACAGGAACATCTGCGGGGCTCTCTGCGAATTCATATATAACACAAGAAGATTACCTTGCTGAGTCAGCCATCAGCTGTCGAATTTTACTAGTCACACTACCACTTATTATTTAGCTGATACACTGCAATGATTCAATTTTCAGGAGAATTTCATATAACGATTCCACCACAGATATTCAACAAATTCTATTATTTCTCCCCCCACCCTTTTTCTTTACATTGCGCCAAATTGATTTCACAGTCAAAACACAGTAATCATATTCCCCTAATCTAGAAAATCTATAGGTATTTACTTGCATTAACCACCGGCTTCTTGGCCAATCCCCCTTAGTGGGTGAGAGCCACAAAAGAAAGGAACAAGCAAGCAAGCAATAACGGGCGGCGCACGTTAGCGCGGCATTTATTCGCTTGGAGCGGCAATTCTATGTCGTTATTCCACATGTTTGTTCTTCAGAGTGCACTGAACTTTACGGTATCAAAATTGCAAATTAGATTTTTCGGGGGGTAAACCCTACCATACAGCTTTTTGGAAATGAGCGCAGTAGCATGCGTGCGTTTTATAGCGGGTCATGAGCTTCAAATCACGAAGTCATTATGACAATCAAATCATCGGACACCTGATGGCAACGAGCGCTTGTACCACGCATTATACTGCAATATTTTATCCTGTGTTGTGAAGAACGTCTACAGGAGGCGTGTGTTTTTGTAGAGCATGAGTGTTTGAAGGTTACTTTCCCACCCTTTCCAAGCAGAGAATGATATTTTCTCTGTATTCACAACCATACGCCTCACCACGTGGTGGAACATCCTTTTGCCACGCATACGATCCGGGGTGCTTTCCTGGACACTGTATAATTTCGCCATATTGTCAAATGTCGTAATGGCGGCATTCTAAGCCAATCAGACAGGTCGTAGCAGCTCACTTGGCCAATTAGCATCGATCAATGGCGGAATCTGACAACATGGCGGAATTCGACAATGTTCAAGAATAGCGCCCCCGGGTTCGTTTCCTACTCGGACCCAAACGACGACGTGTGCACTCGTGTATGGCCCACTGAATTTGTGAACGCGGGAAGAGTTGCGGTTAGCCTACAGCACAATTGGAAGGGGAAAAATACATTAGCATAAATAAGGAACGAAAAAAGAAATTTGCCGTAAACAGCAACTGATGTTTATTATCTGTACCCTCTTGAGAAGTATGCACACCCTCTTTTAAAGTTGTTTTGCATTCCTGTGGATAGCAAATAATAATATTCTACATTAGAAAATGGCTGTTCATTTTTGTTCCACTGCTTTTAACCTCGCAGATTATTGATGCCGAGAAGTTAATGAGCTCACTTCTCAAAAGCTTTGATGTCGGCGTCGTTTGTTGTGAGCGAAAAATTTGCAATTTCTATGAGTCAAAAATTAAGAAATGTGTGGATGAAACGATTGATAAACATTCTTGCGGCGAGTGAATAGCCAATACACACATTTCGCTTGAAAAACTGGTGTGCTTCCAAAAAGCGACGCCAATGATTTAAACTTGTTAAAAATATATATGAACGCCATGTGCCCTAACCGTGTAATGCTGCGTGAAAGAAGAGTAGAGTAGTGCCAGGCATTAAAAATATATGAATTGTGAACGAGTTACAGAACGCTCCGGTACGATTGTTCTCCAATGGACTTTAGTTATAATGTCTAAACAACACCAACGCCACCCTGCGTCGTTACTGTGCTGCGGTCTTCCTTTCCGGCTCAACAACGAATCATTTCTAGTATATAAACAGTAACAGAAGAAACAACTGAGTTTTCTTTTTTCACTGGGCTTAAATTCTCACATTGATAACTTCAATCCATCTATTGTACTTGATAGGTTTACTGTTGTAAATATCCAGCTCACACGCCATTCTGACAAATACAAAATTTGACTTGCCCGCCTAAAGCGATGGTGGACCACAATAGATTCCATCTTGGTCCCATCCAGCTTTGTCGCGCTTTGACTGTCGTTACATTTGGCACATGGTGTGCACCCTGTACTATGTCAAACCTCCACAGTTCATTAAATATTTAAACAATTTTTTTACTACGCCAACCTTGTTTACCGCAATGCATGAGAGATACAGTGCAATAACCAACGCACATCATTTCTTGCTCACTGGTGATGATATTCACTCATACTGCTTTACATAAGGAGTGCTATTGGTGTTATGTTTGAGTAGCATCAGTACAAATGTGTATGTGCATTACATCTCGTTTATGTAGCCAGTAAATGGTTTTGCATAGTAAATGATTTTGATTCGTCGAAATAAATCCCCGTGTTCAAGAAAGTGCCTTTTGAAAGTACCACGGCGCAATGAAGCACATTGAATAGGCTAGTAAGATAAAGAACGGTTTGTTTCAATATATCTGAACATTGCCCTATTCCGACAAAAATATTTCAAAGAGCGCGCAAGAAATATTCGTAACCATCTGTGTATGGCGTTGTGAAAACAACTGGCGGGCCAAAGGAAGAGCAATACCTGCACATAACATATCCTTTTTTGTCTAGCGTAAACCTGCTCTCACTGTTTACTTTGATGTCTCTGCGCGCTACATCATTCGTCTTCGCTTTCAGAGATACGTAGGGACACACAGCACTCCATAAAACTGACAGCTGGAACATCAATAGAAGGCCACGTAGCTGGGGAACATTGACGGCCGCTTTCATCGATCTTCTTGTGTCCCATCAAATTGACGTCCTATCTTGGCATTTATTTTGTACGAGCGTATCTACCGGCAGCATCATTCGTTGCACAGTGTACACGAAATTCTTTTGAAGAACACAACGTAGCTATCTCGCGCTTCTCTCAAACATTCTCGCAACATCTTCTTTAACGCTTTGGGCGTGTCGCTGCGTTTGTGTTCAATGCGTTTTCATGTTTGCCTTATTACCCTGATCTTCATGCACATTCCATTCAGTTATGGTAATGGCACGGGGTCCACACCATCTCGGCACGCAACGGTCGATGGACACGTCTCTTCAATGTACAAATTAAACAAACAAGCCCAGGACCAATATGATAATTTGATAAGCCTGCGCTGTACGCATTCCCTCGGGATGAGCTTATGCACTTCTTATTCATTCCCGATGTATCACTCAGGCACAGATATACCGAATATGATACATTGTAGAAATATGCAAGCTTGCTTCCAAAAGGCTTGAGTTTTTGAAGAGAGCGCCATTCTTTTTGTTCTTTTTTTCGCCCCTACTATATGTGTCTTGCTTGTTTTACAGTTTTAAAGAACGAAAATAGTGAACAGAAAAGATGGATAATTAGTACACACATACGAACAGATATATTCGATTCAATTGAGCTTTCCTGTGACTCGTGTCCACTGTAGTTGCGCGAGAACGTTTTTTCTTACAGTAATCACTTGCACGTTTAGGCTACCGCGATGTCTACGAATATCCATTTTAGCTTTTTGTCTTGCTGTATGTAGTACAAGGCTCTGCAAAAGAGAAAATGTACGCTATTAGCTGTCACTAAGCAAATTAGCTGAGGTCTAGTTTATATTTTTAATTCTGTGGCTATTTGTTCTATAGTACGGGTTATTGTATAACTTTATTCAGCAAAGAGAAGATTGCTGCTTCTTCAAAAAAATTATAAAATTTTACCGGCGCACTGCTACTTGATTGAAGTGAAGTGGTTCTTCAAACGCAACAATTTACGTTATGAATAAAGTGCCAGAGGTTGTCAATATAGAACACGTCTTTCTTATCTTGTTTCCAAACCCTGTAACACAATCTTTGTGACATGAATGGCAGTAAACAGAACTGCAGAAAGATGCTCGGCTACTTTCGGTGTCATTGAATCATTGCGAGCGAAAAAATGCCCTGAGCAAGGCGCTGCAGTAACATCAATGCCAGCACATCCTTCGGATTCTTCGTGGTGACATCAGCGCTCGAAAGCAAGAATGGATGTTTCAACAGTTGTACAAGAGCTCACAATCATAACGTTATGAACCTTTTTAGGAATGAATTTCGTACTTGGTAAGTTGTGAATAGTCGCACAGGGACAGCATTGTGATGCCGATAATATCAAAAAAATGTGAAAAAGCAACACTCACTTCACAAAAGACAAAATAACTCGCATAGAGTTTTCTATCTGCTTTAATTTATTTTCTGAAGCACATGGCAGCCAGGGGTGCTACAGCCATAAATGAAAGATAGTGCTTTTTGCTATGCACAGCGTGGAAACCACGACAAGTATTTTACGTTCACGCGGCTTAAGCGGACCAATAGTTTATGGTCATCAATGTCCATAGGGACATTTTTTAGTCAGCTTTTCACGGAAGCTATGCGCAACTTTACAAAGAGCGCTGGATCAAGTTCCACCCTATTCAAACATTAATGTTTCCAGCAACCTAATAGACGTTGTACTTTTAGAAACATACTAAAAGGGGTTTCATTAGTGACCAACTTATGAAACTCATAAAAATTGTTAAAAAACACTAGGAATATAAAAAAACATTTATTATTGAGGGCAACATGAATATATAGGTGCTATTTAAGCAAGCTCGTGGGCGAATGAACATTGCTCACATAATCGAAAGCACGCACAAAGCATAAATAAATGCACACCCACAGACACTCACCTATGCACTTAAGAAAAAACAGACAAATGTCAAAGAGACGGCGAATGTGGTATTGAAATCTCACTTTCGTGAATGCCATCACGCGAGCTATTTCTACATTCGCGTTTTCATGCACATTGCAGGATCAAGACAACGCGTCCAGAAAGCAAATAAGCTTTTACGAAATACATAAAAAATAAGGTCTACCTAGTAAGCAAGGAAAGCGAAGCGGCAATAAGAGTCTAGCGTAAGAAAAAACATCATCAAAAACGAAAATCTAAATAGAGTGACGCGGTGCATGATAGGTTTCCTGGCTGTTCCATCGTTTTCTACGCCATTTCTCATATACGTTATATACGGCGTACAAACGTCTCTAAACAAGGACTTCAGCCTTGTGTCGCTTTTATTGTGTTTCTTTCTAAGCTTTTTCTTAGAGTAAAATATATTTCGCATTTCTCTGTATGGTCATGGCTTCAGCATAGCATATTCTTGCAATACCTACTTTCTGCGAAAAACTCGGTCTACGTGCTCTTGCCTTTGCGCTCTCTATCTACTGGGTTTCGTGAAATTTTCCTCGTGCATGTTACGCTATATAAAACAGTAGTGAATAAGGCTTTACAATTGCTCCCGAAAGTTATAACAGTAAAATGGGTTCTGTTTATCATTGGGTTCTAATTATATATCGTTGGCTTGATGCAGCGCACTGGCTTCAAAGATTCTAGTTTCATGTCTTCCTGAAGATACATGTTATAGATACAAGCAAATTTTTTGACCATTGCAACCATATAGAAGAACTGCTTTAAGATATCCCGGCTTTGTCGCCTGATGCGCTTGCTTAGCCATTCCCGAAGGCTGATGGATTTCCCTAATTCAACTATGGTATTTTTTCGCACAATACTACAAGGTGTTCTTCCTAAAAACGAAGACAACGGTCTTATGAGGAAAAATGAATACAGATGAAAGAAATACTACAGTGATATTACCGCAGAACTACATTACGGCGTCGTTACAATGAAGCACACATGAGGAAGACAAAAAAATAAGAACGGAAACAGGCAAAACCATCCTGGACTTATTTAGGTGCAAGATACCTGCCAAGACAAAAAAAAAGCTAGCAGTATATTACAGGTCTATTGTAAGTATATAGTACGGCAAAGTAGCCGCCATGACCTGATTACGTTTATCCCAAGTTTCCGACCATCATACTCTACAGTAATCAAAGTGTTCTTGAAGAAGGACTTTCGAAACTATCGTTGGGATTAAATAACTTGTGTAGAGATGAGAATTTACCGTATACCAGGGTTGTTGAAAATTAGCTGAATATTTAAGCGGAGTTGTCATCATGCGGCTACAGTAGAGAAATAACAAAATATTCATATACCATAGCATATAGAGCACCTAATTTCTAACACGAAACTGTTTCAGCTTGTCGTAATTTGTCTGTCGGAAGCAGAAATCGTCATAAGTAACGGTCGTGCCCTCTCCGTCTCCTCTCAATCATCTGTTGCTTTGCTCCCAGAAAACGATGGGTCAGTGAACGAGTGCAGAGAGAAAAAATTAAGGGGATCTAAAGGAGCCGAAAACAATTATTCATGGGTGGGTATTCGAACCCGGATACCCTCGATTCGAAGTCGAGAGAGAGAGAAAGAATAAAAGGAACGGAGGAAGGTTAACTACACTAAGTCCAGTTTGCTACCCTAAACATCGGGAGAGGGGAATGAGGGAGTAAAAGAAAGAGAGAAGTGTAGATGGACATTTCACAGAACACACACCGCACAAACAGTTCATGGTCTTACAGGTGGTCACTGAGCGACGTTGCCATCAAGAGCTGTCGAAGGGCTCGTGTGGCCTCCTGGGCTGATGTACTTGAAGGCGATCCAACCAAGATGTTCTCCAAAGTGAAGAGTCGGTCATCCAGTCTTCTTAAGGCAGTGGAGAGTCTGGCGATCTTCATCAAAGCAAGGACAATGGCATAAGACATGGCCGAGCTTCTACGGAATAGCAGTTATCACAATTGTGGTAATCAGCCTTACCAATGCGATAACCGAATCGATTGGTAAAGGCTACACCGACTCACAACCAACCTTTCTAACCTGCTGTCGAGGCCCCATAGCAGCGCATAGCATAGCAAAGCCTTGTATAGCATTGAGCTGCAAGGGTGGAGAATGGGAAATTAGCGGAACGTTGAGGGAAATGAGTAGAGAGAGAGAGAACAAAATATTAAAAAAAAGAATATTAAGAAAGACAGATGTAGAATTAAATGCAGAAATCCAAGGGCGTAACCAAAGATTATTTTTTTTTGGGGGGGGGGCTGGAGGGGGTGTTGCACTATACTTTAGGTATGTTCACAGGTGCGTATGTATGTTCGCGTGTGTACTTTTACGAAGCGCGCCTCCAACGACGTTACGAAGGGCGCCACGAAGTCTCACCGCTGCAACCACTGTAACGAAACATGGCGACGCCAACACGGTCCCAAAGGCGCCACTGCTTCGAACTCCACCGGGAAGGTCCCCATCCGTTTGGTAGCGCAGGTTTCTCAGCTCGCGACTGCTTTTGCGCAGAGCTGATAGACAAGCGGACGAGACGGTGAGTTGAACAAGGTTTATGTACAGCATATATACAGAGGCGTCACAAATTCGGCACTGGGGCTGACAGCTTAGAGACTCGAAGAGCCGAGCTCTCTTCTCTGACACAGAGATCTACTACTCGTGACGCGCCGCAGGGCTTTTTTATATGCACCTGGTGGATTTTTTTAGTAACAAAATGTCCAACCAGAAGCGCCGCTGGTCGTGAGGTCAGAATCCTTCAATGGTGTCGCCGCTGGGCCGCGTCAATCTCATCGAATCCGGAGCCGCTGCGCTGCACGTGGCTGCACCCAAGGACGAGTGACGTCGCCACGCATTGCGTGAGACTCGCCAGACTGGAAAACGCCGATTGCTTCGACGGGCTCGCTGGCTGAGGTGACTCACTGTACGTGCGCGGCAGAGGGCACCGCCGCGTGATGACGCCGTTGAGTTGTGCGCGTCAGGCGGGCTCGCGTGCTGGCCTTGACACGGATTGCCTTTTTCAGAGGCATGAAAGTTCGCTGTAGACTCGCAGGCATAACAGCGCCCCCGCCGCCAGACAATGCGCCGGAAAGACGAGCTGCTTCCGCGTGGCTCGGATGTCAGGCGCGCTCGTTTGCCAGGTCCCTCCAGGTTCACCTCCAGGGCCATGGGGAGAATGCAGCTCCAGACTCTGTTCCGGGAACACATCCCATTCTTGAGGACGGATCTCAGCTCCACTGACTTGTCGCCACAACTTGTCGACCAGCTTCGCTCGTCTCTTCTGACGATCTTTGGTCTTGACACTTGTCAATGTTTCTGCAATTTGTCAAGAACGGTTCGACAACAGACAACACACGACACAAGCAAGTGTGCTTCATGACCCGACAAAACACCAGACAAAGTATATTACAACATCTACCTAGCTACGTGTCTATCAAAATTTCGTTCCCTCTACATCAAGAGGCACATGTGGGACACAAGACTCTTAAAATGAGAACTCAAATTTTTTACAAGTACAACAACGTAACGAAATAGAATCGAACATAAGGTTGGCTCCTTGAGCTCATTCTGGAAGAGAGCGCTCAGCTAAGGTCGTGATCACGAGAAAATTTTGCACCGAATTGCCAGCGAGAAACCGAAAGGTGGAGAAGGTACTAACTAAAACGCACAGCTCAAAGCGTCTGCATTAGCGTTTAGCTTTCTTTTTTTGTAGCGAACGTCAAAGTTGTGCTGTTGGAGCATCATGCTCCATCTCAGTAACCGGCCACTTTTAGTCGACGATACCTATGCGGTACCAACAGCTGCTTTTACTTGCGAAGTTTCACAGGGGAACAACGATACGGCTTGCTATGAATTGGCTCCTCACAAGTTAGCTCGATATTGTGTTCGATCACCTTCGTGTTTCCGGGACGGTCCGAAAACACGTCTTCAAACACCAAAACAATCTTTCTCAGGTCCTCCTTCCGGACTTCACTTATTCTAGGCTCTAGGTTTATCTGCTCCCGGATTACTTTCGATCCCCCTTCAATTACCTCACTCGAACTCAAAATTTCTGCTTCCTCTTCCTCTTAAGCATTCAACAGCAGATTTACGACCGCTTGACATCGAACCTACAGTTTCGTCAAGTTACTGTGGTAATCATTCATGACTTTTTTGCGCAAACACGTACACGGACACAAGGAAAAGAGGCAAACAACACGGGCGCAAACTCACAACTGGTTTATTTTGAACAACAAACTGTACTTATATCTTCACGTAGCCCACACGCCCCCTCATCGGTGGATCTAGGAACAAACGAGATAACCTAAAGAAAGCTTATTCAGCGCTACGTCATGATAAGAACCACAAAACAACAAAAAAATGGAAGAGTTCACGCATCTGCAGACGGATTGTTGCACGTGCATTTCAAAAAGTCAAATTCTTTATCGGACATGGTGACGGAAGCTTGGGTAACCCATTTTTCTCCCATGTTTCTAATGTGGAATGCTCAAATCAACTCCCTGTTAATTTTTCTCTTGTGAGTTGACAGAATCTTTGTGTCTGTTAAAATTGGTACGCACCCACAAGACTTGCAGGGATCCACCAGAAGTGTTCGTCCTGAACTACGTAATGCCGAGTCATGCTCCCTCAACCGTGTGTTAACACACCTTCCAGATTGCCCGACATAAGATCTGCCACAGCTGAACGGAACCTGGTATACCACTGCTGTTCTGCAAGACCGGTATTGTTGGCTGTGTTTCATCTGGCACCTGTTCTTACTCTGCGTAGTGCCGGACTCCACCATGTTCCGAAGTCGTGGACACAACTTTGACACCTTGTTGGGTGCTGTAAAAACCGAGGTTACTCCGTATCTCGCTGCCACGTTCTTCAAGCCATGGGACAACCTATGAACATATGGGAGAACTGCAAGCTTTCTTTTTTCACTTTGTACTCTTCTGGGACTTCTTTCCGTACCTTTTATCACTGGGATGAGTTTTTTGCAAATAGTGTTCAGCAAATGGCTGGGATACCTAGCTGCCCTGAGCCTGCTCAGCTGGTCCTGAAAGCTGGAAGCAATCTCGTGCACACATGACCGAAGCAACAAAGATCTAAAGCATGAGGATGCTATCGCATTTTTTATTACTTCTGAGTGACTAGATGCAAAATTTAGCAGTGGTTTTTTGGCTCGTGGACTATATCGCCAACACACGTGATCTGCCTTGAAAAGCAACTTGATGTCCAGAAACTGTAGAGACTTGTCTTGTACAAACTCTATTGTGAACTTCAGCCCACAGGAATTCTCTCTAAACACCTTGAGAACATTGATGACGTTCTGGTTATAGTTATCTTTAGGTAAGAGTACAAGATTGTCGTCCACGTACCAGAAAATGTGTTCCGCAGTCCCTGCTAGACTATCTGACACTTTTCTATCAACGCGACTGAGGAAAATGTCACTTAGGATGGGTGCTATCGCCGACCCGATACATACACCAGCCTTCTGCACATATATTCGGGTCGGCTGTAGCACCCATCCTAAGTGACATTTTCCTCAGTCGCGTTGATAGAAAAGTGTCAGATAGTCTAGCAGGGACTGCGGAACACATTTTCCGGTACGTGGATGACTATCTTGTACTCGTACCTAAGGATAACTATGACCAGAACGTCATTAATGTTCTCAAGGTGTTTAGAGAGAATTCGCGTGGGCTGAAGTTCACAATAGAGTTTGTACAAGACAAGTCTCCACAGTTTCTGCACATCAAGTTGCTCTTCAAGGCAGATCACGTGTGTTGGCGATATAGTCCACGAGCCAAAAAACCACTGCTAAATTTTGCATCTAGTCACTCAGAAGTAATAAAAAATGCGATAGCATCCTCATGCTTTAAATCTTTGTTGCTTCGGTCATGTGTGCACGAGATTGCTTCCAGCTTTCAGGACCAGCTGAGCCGGCTCAGGGCAGCTAGGTATCCCAGCCATTTGCTGAACACTATTTGCAAAAAACTCATCCCAGTGATAAAAGGTACGGAAAGAAGTCCCAGAAGAGTACAAAGTGAAAAAAAAAAAGCTTGCAGTTTTCCCATATGTTCATAGGTTGTCCCATGGCTTGAAGAACATAGCAGCGAAATACGGAGTAACCTCGGTTTTTACAGCACCCAACAAGCTGTCAAAGTTGTGTCCACGACTTCGGAACATGGTGGAGTCTGGCACTACGCAGAGTAAGAACAGGTGCCCGATGAAACACAGCCAACAATACCGGTCTTGCAGAACAGCAGTGGTATACCAGGTTCCGTTCAGCTGTGGCAGATCTTATGTCGGGCAATCTGGAAGGTGTGTGAACACACGGTTGAGGGAGCATTTCTCGGCAATACGTAGTTTAGGACGAAAACTTCTGGTTGATCACTGCAAGTCTTGTGGGTGCGTACCAATTTTTACAGACACAAAGATTCTGTCAACTCACAAGAGAAAAATTAACAGGGAGTTGATTGAAGGATTTCATATTAGAAACATGGGAGAAAAATGTGTTAGCCAAGCTTCCGTCACCATGTCCGATAAAGAATTTGACTTTTTGAAAGGCACGTGCAACGATCCGTCTGCAGATGCGTGAACTCTTCAAATTTTTTGTTTTGTGGTTCTTATCATGACGTAGCGTTGAATAAGCTTTCTTTAGGTTATCTCGTTTGTTCCTAGATCCACCGATGAGGGGGCGTGTGGGCTACGTGAAGATATAACTACAGTTCGTTGTTCAAAATAAACCAGCTGTGAGTTTGCGCACGTGTTGTTTGCCTATTTTACTTGTGTCCTTGTATTGTTTGCGCCAATAAGTCATGAATGAGTGCCAACTCGCCCAACTTTCAGTACTGTTGTTACTGTGGTAAATTTTGTTCGGCCGCCTTCCTAAATTCACTTCATAATTGGTATCAGAAAACTTCGATATTACTTCGGCAGGCCCTTCCCAATGAACCTCAAGCTTGTTCTTTTTGGACGGCTGCAGCAGCATTACCTGACTACCAACATCAAAGGTGCGCTTTTTCGCCGATCTGTCGTAGTACTCCTTTGACAACACTTGTGCAGTCTTCAAGTGGCTTTCCACAAGATCTTTCGTTTTTCCAAGCCTCTGAAGGAGGTTTAGAACATACGCAACTACATTAGGGTCCTCATCAAATCCCTCCCAGGAGTCGCGTAGCATTCGCAATGGTGTTCTCAAACTCCTGTCATACACAAGCTATGCAGGGCTACAACCAGTGCACTCATGAGGCGCTGATCTCAAAGCGAACATAGCGGGAGGAATACACGCTTCCCAGTCGCATTTGTGCTCGTAGCAAAGAGCTCTCAGTATCTATTTCAGAGCGGAATGCATACGTTCTACCGGATTAGATTGCGGGTGATGGATCGAGCTGGGCACTACTTTTATTCCGAATTTATCCATAAAGGTAGAGGTAAGGCAGCTGGTGAAGACACTATCATTGTCGCAATGAATTTCAGGAGGAAATCTTACGCGTGCAAATATAGATAGCAGTGCATTCATGACATGAGGGGAATTGTGCTCCTTAAGTGGTATCGCTTCCGGAAATTTTTGGCTACACAGAGAGCCGTCAGGATGTACCGAACCCTTGCCTTGACTCTGGCAATGGCCCGACGATATCAATTACTAGGCGCCGAAAATGTTCTGTGATAATTGTCACAAGCTTCATGGGTGCCTTTCACTTGTCCGTGGATTTTCCCGCTCTCTGACAAGTGTCGCATGAGCGTACAAAGTCTTCGATAACCTTCCAGCATTTCGGCCAACAAAACTCAAGGGAAACTCTAGCCTTGCTTTTTTATGCCGAGATTCCCTGCCCATGCGTTTTCATGCGCCTGTTCCAGTAGTTGACGAGGGTACTTTTGTGGCACCAAGAGCTGCTCATACTCAAGACCTTGCGCACTTGTGTAGCTACGATACAGGAGCCCTGCTTTCTCAAAAAAAAACATTCTTTTTTTTTCAAGTTTACGCTTTCCATTAGCGCTTCAATCAAGAGGCCCTCACGCTGCTCTCGAATGAGCATTTCTCGATCAACCCTCGACAGCTTACTCCAACTTTCCGCTACAGGCGAGAGCGTTGCACCACTCTCACTCTGACTCAATGGCGCCATGTCGTCTCCCCCTGCTACGGAAACCGCGCCGGTCGCTTCGGCGACGGGCCGCTCGAGTGACTGCTCACATGACTCACATGGAGAATTTCCTCTCTAAGGTTCCGTCCACCCGCTGCCAAGGTCACTTGATGGTTTACCGCATTGAACAAGATCAAGCTCCTGCGAAAGCTTCCGCGCTTGCGATTGCGTGAGGGCCATGTACGCTAAGTTGGGGAAGAACGACTTACCCTGCTCTTTGAGAAGCTGTTCTAAGTTGTTAGAGAAAAAATAAGGAAAAGTATCGGGAAGGGCGACAGACACAGTCGCTTCGGTACAAAGCTTACCCAACGGCCTTCAATGACAACCGTAGCGATTGGTAAGCAAGCACTCTGCTCCTCGGCGACTTGCCCAATCCACGCGCATCCTCCTGTAAAGTCATCCGAAGACACCAACGAAGGATGGACAACGTCCATGGTTGCCGCTGAGTCTCGAAGTGCTCGACACGTTTACCCTATTCACACTAATTTTTTGGCGATACGGCTTTAACAGCCGTATGTTCTTTTCCGATTCTCGGATTGTTGCGAAAGCAAACTTTTGCTTACAGTTTATCGCAATGTGCCCTTCCTTTTTGCAGTTGTGGCAGATTAGCGGCTTCCGTGATTCAAACGCCCGTGTGGTATCAGTGCGTTGATTAGGAAACTCACTCGATTTCTCCGCTTCCGTTGGCCCTTCCCCTACAGTGCCCTTCGTGGGAGACGGGTCCTTCTTGAAATTACGGTGCGGATCGGGTTTCCGTTGACCAGGTTTCTTTGAAAAGCCCTCTTTCCTTTCACGCTTTTCAACGCGCACTGCCCTGCTTTGCAACATTAGGCGAGTATAATACTCCTTAGCTAACTCTACTGCCTTGTTTAGCTGTACTTCACCAAGTTTGTCCTGCAGCCAAACTTGACATCCTCCTCGATGCAGCGGTATAATCGCTCCAATGCAATGCATTCTACCACTTTATTGTGATGGTCATAAACACCTTCGCCTTTGAGCTATTCAATTAAATCGGCTTTAAGACGAAACGCTAAGTCAACGTGTGACTCATTCCCCTTTTTAGCATACCAGAACCTTTGCCTGAAAGCCTCAGGTGACAGCTTATAACATCTCAAGAGCACTTCCTTAACCTCGTCATAGCTCTCAAACGCTTCCCTCGACAAGCAAGTTATCGCGTCGGACACTTTGCCGGAAAGAACAGCTAACAGGTTCTGCGCCCAAAGAGATTGCTCTAAAGGATTTCGCTCACAGACGTGTTCAAACTTGACGAGATACTTCGCCATGTCTTCGCCTGCTACGAACGGTGGCAGTTGGTCCCGAATTCGATAACTGCTGACCTGAACTGTCGGAGAAGCTACGCTAGGCGCCTGCGAACACTGTAGGATTGCCAATTCTATTCGTTTCAACTCGAGGCGCTCCTGTCTCTCGGCCTCCACGCGCTCGCGATGTTCGCGCCTTTCAGCTTCCTCGCGGCGTGCTTTCCGCCGAGGCCTCATCAACTTCCTCAGCCGACACTCCTTCATCCTTCATGAACTGAAGGATCGCTTGCTTTCGTTTCGCACGGCCCGAAGTAATGCCGAGTTCCTCACAACTTCCGATGAGTTCCTTCACTTTAAGGTTCTCCATCGTTCACACTAGCCTCTTGCTCTTTGCCCCTGTTAAGAGTCTACTTGCCGTACCTACTATAAGTCTACTAGCAAGACGCGCAAGCAATTTTTAACACTCCCGTGTTTACACCCTCTGCATTAACTTTGGTTTCAAAGCGCTCTGACTTGGTTTGAAACGATCAAAGCTCCCTCTAATGCTTCACACAGCCATTCTCTAAACTACTACAACCTGAGCTAGAGTTGTCTGGTCAACTAAGGGGAAAACATCGAGCACTTACCGCATCAATGTTGCTGACGCCGGCCGATTCCGCAGCTGCCAACCACTGTTCGCGCTTCCAACGACGTTATGAAAGGCGCCACGAAATATCACCGCTGCAACCACTGTTACGAAAGACGGCGACGCCAACACGGTCCCGAAGGCGTCACTGCTTCGAACTCCACTGGGAAGGTCACCAGCCGTTTGGTAGCGTAGGTTTTGACGAGGCACTGGATGTTTTCTCGCCTTCGCAGTGTGGCTTCCGTCGTTCGCGTGCTACTGCCGACACCCTTGCCGACGTCATCGCAACGCCAGAAGAGGCACATCACAAAGGAGAGGCCGGGTACCTCATCCTGTTAGACATAAAGGCGGCATTCGACTCACTACCACACCCCACCATCCTGAACGCGGTGCGCGATCTCGGAGTGACCGGTCTCCTCTTCACGTACATCGCTTCCTTCCTCGGCGGCAGAACCATGCGTTTGCGCGTCGGTAGAGTCCTTAGTGAGCCGCGTCCTGTGAGTGTTGGTGTTCCGCAGGGCAGTGTACTCAGACCCTTCTTGTTCAATCTCGCCCTGGCTGACATCGACGATTACATTCCCCGTGCTCTTCCCTGCGATGTGCGCGTGGCGGTGTACGTGAACGACATTGCGGTGTTCGTGACAGGACCTGTGCCCAGTGGTCGGTTTATTCGCACCAGTGTCCAAACCGTCCTGGACTCTATTGGCGCATTCATCACGGGCAGGGGGATGACGCTTTCACTGGCGAAGACGGAGGCGATGCTGCTGCACCTTAGTTATGGCGGCCAGCGCTACACACCGAAGTTGACTCTCCAAACAATCCCCATCCCTTGGAAGAGGCGAGTGACCTACCTCGGAGTGCAGCTAAACCAACGCCTCAACTGGTCACCAGCGGTCAGCGACCAGCTTCGAAACGCGCGAAGGGTCACCTCAACCACTCGAGTGCTCCTTGCTCGCGGCAATGGATGCAAACCATCCCTAGCTCTCCATATCTACAACGGAATGGCTGCGGCGCGCATTTTGTACGGCCTTCCTCTCGCAGCGCTTACGCGTTCCAACTGGGAGACACTGGACGCAGCGCATTGTATCGCAATTCGCCAGTTTTTCAGCTTGCCCAGATCATCTCAAACCATCCCAACACTTGCTAAGGCGGGAGACATGCCACTGTCACTCCGGGCTGATCTTCGAGTGCTAAATCACATAGAGCGTATGAAACACTCGCGCCACGGACAGCAGCTGGTATTCTGGCTCTCCTCAATTCCGCACTCATGGATGGAGCAATGCGCTGCGGCATTCTACGCCCTCCTCCCGAGCTCACCGGATGTGAATGACTATGGTGCCCTGCCCTGCCACCATTACCCTCTCAAGCTTCAGACACGGTTACCGGGAGTGGCAAGCAAGCGGACGACGCCAGTGTGTGCGCTTCGGCACGAAACTGCCGCCACTTTCAACGAACTTCTCGCGGGACGACTCCTCATCTTTACAGACGGTTCAGTGTTGAACGACGGTTGTGCTGCGGCTGCGTGTGTTGTGCCTTCGCTGGAGCTTCACAATCAGTGCCGCCTCACCTGCGAGGCATCGTCGACGATAGCCGAACTCGTCGCGCCTGACCTCGCCGCCGATGCCCTCATTCAACTGAGAGTTCCATCGGCTGCCGTTCTCTCGGACTCACGTGCTGCTCTCCAACTACTCGCGCAGGACCCCCGCAGACCTTCGGTTGCCACGCGCCTCGCGCGAAAGCTGGAAGCAGTGCAGGACCTAGGGTGTGATCTTGTGCTGCACTGGATACCGGCGCACGTTGGAATATCCTGCAACGAAGCGGCCGACGAGCTGGCCAAAGAAGCACACTCTCGGGGAACCCCTGTGACTACAGCGGTGAGCACATTCGACGTAGCACGGATTCGCACATGGTCCTCCGTCACCGCCCGCCACCCGGACCCACGAGTTGCGGCAGAGCAACCACCATGCCGACTCTCGAAAACTGGATTTTCAAGAGAGGAGCTTACCCTCCTTCTCCGCCTGCGCATCGGCTGCTACCGCACGGCGGAACGGGTTCACAGACACTCGGGACGGGGAGACCCAAACTGCCATCATTGCCCACAGCCCGAAACACCCCATCACATTATCTTCAAGTGTGAGGAGTAATTAGACGCGCGCAGATCACTTTTCGATGCTTACAGCAAACTGGGACTCTCCATCAGCACTGTTGATGTGATTCTTTTTCCCCGTGCGCACGCATGCCTGGTGAAGAGCGGGGAAGTTGCCCTCATCACATTCCTCAAGACTTCTGCGCTATTTGAGCGCTTGTGAACTGAAGGAGCATTAGTGCCTCCCCGTCGATGTCCACTGGACTCGTATTAGTGAGTGCTACGGATCACATTTTTTTTCTGTACAGAGATTACGCGCTTAGGCGAGTGCTTCACGCGCTTTGTACGATGCGCCAATCAAACCGCTGTCCTCCTCTCGATAACGATACCTCTCTGGCCCTTGGGAGCTTTCCTGGTCAGCTGCGCATGGCGCGTGGGGGCTTGGTAGTCCGTTGCGGGAAGCGGAACGAATGACCCTCGCCTCTCTTTTTTTTCTTTTCCACTCTTTCCCTCCCTATATCTTTTATTCCCCATACCCCATTCCTGTGCTGACCTGTTGAGGTGTCCTTGTAAGGAGAGACAGTTACGGATCGGCACTTTTCTTTTCATTTCTTCGGTTATAACCACTTACATATCATCGAATCCGAAGCCGCTGCACTGCACGTGGCTGCACCCAAGGACGAGTGACGTCGCCACGCAGTGCGTGAGACTCGGCAGACCGGAAGGCACAGATTGCTTCGACGGGCTCGTGGGCTGAGGTGACTCACTGTACGTGCGCAGCAGAGGGCACCGCCGCGTGATGACGTCGTTGAGTTGTTCACGTCAGGTGGGCTCGCGTGCTGGCCTTAACACAGATTGCCTTTTTCAGAGGCATGGACGTTCGCTGTGGACTCGCAGGCATAACAGTACATACACCTTTCTTCTCCCTAATGCATGGCAGCGTATCATATTTTCTAGACCGTTTACCATGCCTGCATTACCTTCGGGTCCTGTTCATTGCTACCTCGTTTGTAACCTCTACCTTGTGTACGATAGTCGCCCAAAATATGGGAGCCTTTCATGCTCAATTGACCATTCGTAGAATGAGATGGTGCAAATGTCTATTTTTAACCCATTCTGGGCTCTGTACCCAATCTCACATCAAGTAAGACCTCAGCAGCGGCAAAGAATAGGGTGTTTCAAAAAGGTGCAATAGATACGATACCCAAGAAAGTAATACGTTTGGACATCATGAACGCGCTCATTAAAGACATGTCACTGACTGAAGCATTCCATCAATTAGATAGATTGCATTCCTTTGAGCAATGCGTGATCCTGCGTAGTGAGCTTGTAAAACGACGGGTCAGCCTGCGATCGTAGAACAACGCTCGAATAATTCATCGCGGGATTCTTTTACATTGCTTTTAATCTTGTAGCAGTGGGCAAACTTCATACTATTACGAAGGGTGACGATTGTATGAAAGCTGAGAAACTGGCATAATAAATGTTTCGTCAGGCAAAAAAATTGATATTCCAGAAAATACGTAAGGAGAGCGGGGAGACAGCTTGGCGACCCCGTAGCATGTAAACCTAGAGAAGGCTCATGGGTCCGTAAGGAAATATAACGCTGTCGATGTCTGTTCGCCAACAAAGCAGAAGTCTTGCGTGAATCGGCAGCATTCTTCCTGCCACTGTTGACTTTTCGAAAAACCCACGCGGATTCACACCTGTAGCTATAGGTATCAGACTAATATGTACGCCAGTGTGGACCATTGTGTATCGGCCAGATTCAATAGAATCATTTGAGGAAACCAAGTGAGTTAGGGTGAGACGTAGTTGAAGATTCATACACTGAAGACAACAAAAGTTGCCATGCCACTTTGCTTAACGTCATCACCAGAAAAAATAAGTAAAGACTTAGTTGAGTACAAATGTATCGGTCTGATAATTTTTAAGATAAGTCACCACCATATCACTAGCGAGTTTCTTAAGTTGATGAGAATATTCTCTGTATTTTGATCACCTAAATTTATCCAAGCAGCAGCATCGATTTTTATAAGTGTCTGGTGGCTGAGATTTCCCCAAAACACACGTGTGCTTATTCAAATATACTTTGTGTAATTATCTCAATAACAACTGGTCGACAGACGAAAGCATAATGCGATGCCCTACATTTAGGATTTATATTTTGAAGGTATGCCTATATTCGACCCCTCAAACAGTATCGGCACCATATTTGAAAGTATATCGAATGTAGGACATACAGCTGCTCACATGTAGCTGGCTTAAACAACCGTGTTCTAATATGAAAGGGGCTCATTGCAGCAAATTGCAAACTTCCCCTCAGAAGATGTGAAAGAAATGCCGGAATAATTACGATAACAGAAGGAGAACATAAAGTAACTTTGTTGAGGTCACATATTGCGAGCACAGAGAAGTAATTGTGTTATCTCAGTAGTGGAGCCTCAGCTGCTCCTTAGAAAGTTCACATATTTGGGGTTTTTAGCCACACAATATAGTCCTATGAACTGAAGAAAAAACAGTAATTTTTCACAGACTAGTTCTTTTAAATGTTCTACAACAGTGGCTGCTATACAACTTCGTTTTTTATTTCACCTATATGCCATACCGAAGCCGTCACAGGTATCACTGCCCAAAACCAAAATGCCATGTTCAATGTATAGAATGAACAAAACAGAAAACAATTTTTTAGCGTGAATTTTCAGGGTAACTGTATAACTGTGTAAATTATGCTCGTTTATTTGTGTGTTTTTTTTTCGCCAATTACTGTATGAGTTATTGTTTTACGGCAATTTCTTATGCTTTTTTACATATTTTAGCTTGGTTGGTTTCATGTCAGGTAGCAAAAACGTGTGTTGCTTTCATGAATTGCATAATCCAAATGCAAAAACAAAACTCCTTAGCATATACCTGTAGGTTTTGTCTGCCTTCTTTTGTTTTTCAATAGTTTTCTGAAATGTTGCCACTACTGCCACTAAACATCTGGTGCCCTAAATGTCGCAGTTGTGATATAACATAGGCATCAAGGTTATTACAATTCGTGATGTTGTATCTCAGTGAGATCGGGTCAAATTCATATGTTTGATTCAAGCAAGCTTGCATTGCAGCTGGCCTAATGATTGCATAGAAAGGTTCGCTCTGTGTATTTCTCCTGTAATTCATATGAATTGTGAAAATAAGGTATACGAATCCTCGAGAAAAACTATTGTTTCGTCTTGTTTTGGGAGCGGATATGGAAGTTTTTGCAAAATATTTGCGTACATGCTCATCACACAGTGTGATTGTGAGAAATCTCTAAGGGTACAGGCAGAATACATGCATGAACGACAACAAATGCAAACAGAGTGTCCGGACGCTCTGTTTGTACTTCAAAACAACGCGAGCGGCCATCGGATTTACTTTTCTTTCAGCGTTGCGCTTCATCTCTCGCTTCTATTCGCAGTGCGTGCTTACCTTCAAGTAATACCAAGTTCAATATTGGGAGGTGAACACGTGATCCCCAGAGAACGAGGAATGCATTACCTCACTTTCATAGCACCAATATAAATACCCATGATGCGCGGCTGCAAGCTTCACAAAAAAACGTGCCATCAGTCATGAATTGTTTGAGCAGTTCTTTCTTTGACTACGTGTTATGATTTAGTTTTATTATGTAATATACAAAAACTTTAAAGCTTTTTTTATATCGGGCATGATTAATTGTTATTTTTGCAGAAGGATGAGCCAGTGATCCTCTTGTTTTTCTTCCAAATGTAAGCGGTCGACCCCATGATTCCAGATTTGGAAACACTCATAAGGTCTTCTAAAAACAAAAAGCAATGGTAGTGCATCAACTCAGGAGCTATATCGCATGCTTATAAATCGTAAGTTTACCTATTAAAAGATACAATAGCCTCAGTAGATAATAAGCGAAAATATATGACTGAATTCGCTGAAAAGCGCAATAACCTTTATTGACTCCCGATAGTAGTGAGAATGGGGATGCAAGGTTGAGCGGGGCTATTAGGTGAAACACTAAGGGCCTCAAATCTGGAACATTTATCCGCCAACCTGATCTGCGCATGTCAGTTTGTTCTTCTTTATGATGACTCCTCGATAAAAAAAAGCTTGTTGCATAAAACTATGGACCATCTCCCCGAAAAGTACTCTGCATGATCGGATGACAAGCAGCAGCGGTGTGCGCGTGTTAACCCGGTTGAAACGACGTCGACACGGGTGCAGGAAGAACGATTTGAAGCGAAACTCGATGTCGTGTTTAATCAAGTAAACGTTTGTTTGCAACGCAAGGGCACGGGAGGCGTGTGGGGTATCATGGAAGTTTCATGGCAAATGAACAATTTGGAAGAGTAGACAGATTTTTTCACGCGTCCCAAGAAGCCGTACGGACGTAGCCTGCTAGCCATTTGCAATGGCAGGCCGCGTTTGGACTATTTGGCAGCTGCCGCAGACGAGAGAGGGAGTGACGTCAACGTGCACCTGCTTCTTGACCCACTTGGCACCTCCTCCAACACCTGCGGCAAGGGGGTTTTGTGCACTCGTGGACAGCGTTACACAGACTAGTGAAATAGCCGCTTTGCATCTAAGCTCATCGCTAAAGGGATGAGCTTTAGATGCAAACACCGTCGCCCTCCCTAAAGGGAGGGGGGCGGTGTTTTGGATGACAGCGAGCTTCTGGTATTGTTGCGGTTTCCGGTGTACCAGATATCAAGAACACACTTTTTTCAGCGTGGCCTCTGAGATGCGCTTCGGCAGCCTGATAAACGAGACGTTAAACCTTCGATTGGGCCAGGGTACACGAACGCCAGCGGGGGTTCAAAAATGCATAACTAAGTCAGAATTTATAATATAGCGAATGCTAAGATTTTTTGAATCCTTTAAAATGGCGGTTTTTATGAAGCATGTTATTTTGTGGCAATGATTTTTCTTTCATCAGGGTGGATTCTAATACATCAGAAAAATAGGTTTTCGGTGCTTCACTACTTTTTTCCTGCAGTTTAGAGCTAACACTTTGATTCTTAGCGCCGAACTGACAAAAGAAACGCCGTGTCAATCGTAGTAGTTGTATAATATTAGTGAAAAGGAGAGAGGGAGAACAATACACCGAAGGTGAAAAAAAACAATGCACAAGAAGAACTTATTTTCCCAGCATTTGAGGTATTCTTCAAATACATCTGAATCCCGGCTGCGGTGGCTGCATTTCCGATGTAGGCGGAAATGTTGTAGGCCCGTGTGCTCAGATTTGGGTGCGCGTTAAAGAACCCCAGGTGGTCAAACTTTCCGGAGCCCTCCACTACGGCGTCTCTCATTATCATATGGTGGTTTTGGGTCGTTAAACCCCACATATCAATCAATCAAGGACATCATCTGAGTCGTTCGCCTTTAGTCATGCGCTTTATGAAGTTCTTATATCAAACGTTTGCCATATCCTGGCTAGCTTATTTACATCATGCTCTGAGTGCAAAGGTGGTTTTGGCTGGGCAAGCATTGTAAAGGTGATTACTAGGCGTACTTCTGCCGACCGAACTTCGTAGCTTGCTGGACAGGCAAATGTCTTGGTGAAACGCTGGCTGTATTCATTGCGAAAGCTACAGCAAGTCATAACAAGTCGATTCGGAACAGGCACACACACTGAAGTTCACATTACTTTCTAATGTCTAGTTTATGTATTTTGGTTTTGCTTATAGGACCTTCAAGATGAAGCACAAATTTGATGTCCTAAACAAGAGACCGCAACAAGTGCACGGATTTCACGTGCTGGCTGATTGTTGATTGGTTGATATGTAGGGGATAACATCCCAACACCATCATATGATTATGAGAGATGCCGTAGTGGAGGTCTCCAGAAATTTCGACCACCTGGGGTACTTTACCGGGCATCCAAATCTGAGCACACAGGCCTGCATCATGTCCGCTTCCATCGGAAAGGCAGCTGCCGCAGCCGGGATTCGATCCCGTGACGTGCGGGTCAGCAACTGAGCTACTACACCAGTGTGGTGGGGCGCTGGCTGATTGTATAAAAGCAAGAAAGCACAGTGGCAGAACGCTGAATTAGAAATGCACCAAGTACAAGTTAGCGCTTAGCTAATGAGCACTTGTATGTCGTAAGGTTTCGTAGTTTTCGCTCTTGATTGCTACTCAGGTTAACGAGAATACGAGGACAGTTGCCGTCTGCACAAGTCAAGAGCCACGTGAAGATCTACGTTCGGATTACTAAACGAGGAAAGTAATTTAGGACGCGGTACCGCTCAGCACACACTAAGGTGCATTGTAGGTGTGTCGACGACATGGCTCACGACAGCAGCCTAACTGACTCTATCCAACAGATTTCGCTTCTGGTACACCACCAAGCTCACACTTCTGTCTACCGTCAGAAAATTCATCAGGAAATTTCGCAAGGCCTGCTCAGTCATTCTTTTGTTTCATCGTGCTCGTAGAAGTAAATAAATTGAAGTTGGAGGTGCACTGTAGGTGATACGAGAAAAATAGTGTTCTGGGGTGTGGAAATTGGAGTACTTTCGTCTCCTTGGTCACCAGGAGTCGAGAAAGTTATGTAAGCATTCTTGTTCTCGAAGTAAATGTGATTCAGTGTATCAGGCCAACCAAGGTACTTTGTAAGTACAACTAAACTACTGTTTGTTAAATGGTTGGATATTGTGAAGAATACTGTTATCTGGGATATACGCTCCAAAACCACATTGTGATTATCAGTGACGTCATAGTGGCGGGCTCTAGAAGTTACAACCAGCTGCGGTTCTTTAACGAGAGGAGATACTGTGGTTTGATGGGTGAAAAAAAGTACTTGTAGTCGATAGAACAATAACTATACGTGGGTAGCTGGGCTAGTATAACCCTGTCACCGCTCTCCTATCGTCGAATACGACGTGCTTCAAATCGTCGAGTAGTTTTCTTTAAAAAGCTTCAGTATAATATTTATCGCACAAAGTTTAGTCTAGTATAGCTACTACCAGTTTGCTTGCCAGGCAACGCTTTTTACGGGTAAAAACTCAGAAATTGAATGAACTTTGCAAATTTTGTGAAGATATTGCTAGCGATTCTGGGTATCCGAAAGTTCGTATAGTGTTACGTAGCTTCGATATTGCACCTAATGGCATTCTGGCTCAAGAAATTATATACCTGTTGGCACAACACAAAAAATGGCACCACTGTTTCAGCTGAGAGCTTTCTCGGAAGTGCGAAAGGTGTATGACGTAGCGATTGCACTGAAAAATAAACCAAAAGTGATTGTAACCTACTATAGGTATGTAGGTAAGAATTATTTAGGCGAACTGCTTGACCAGCTCTAATTCTATAATACTTGTGAACTCCTGACACAAGTGAAGCAACGCCAGCCCCGCTGCGGTGGTCTAGTGGCTAAGGTACTCGGCTGCTAACGCGCAGGTCACGGGATCAAATCCCGGCTGCGGCGGCGGCATTTCCGATGTAGGCGGAAGTGTTGTAGGCCCGTGTGCTCAGATTTGGGCGCACGTTAAAGAACCCCAGGTGGTCAAAAGTTCCAGAGCCTTCCACTACGGCGTCTCTCACAATCATTTGGTGGTTTTGGGACGTTAAACTCCACATATCAATCAATCATCAAATCAGTGAAGCAACGCCACGCGTACGTATAAGCTTATCCCTCTTTTCATTCTTTCGAGTGCTCCTCTTCATCTAACTTTCATAATTCATATACTTACCTCCCCACGTAGGATAGTCAAACAGAAACGCTCATGGACTACTTCGTTTTTCCCGGAATCCTATTTCCTTTCCTGTAGAGGAAGCATTGAAAGAGAAGACGAAATTCGTTGCTCTACAAATGATGCAGATATCCTTCAAGGAGAATTATGGAATAAACTGCCTAGACTGCCCAGGTATATACATCCAGTAAGGGAGCCATGTCCAACTCATGTCCTTGCTGCTGCTACAAAACCACGCCTCACCCATGTCACTTATACAACCACTGTATTCCTTTGGGTTCGTTAATCCCTTTTTGGAGCACATCATTATTTTCACAGCGGCTATTAGCGCAGGCTATTGCTTGGTGGTGAAAAACATTTAGAAGGCTCGTCCCTAAGATCAACTGCACTTCATGAAACAAGACCTCCCATTCACTTCCGTATGCCTTTATGGCACGGGGTGCATGACTGGCAGTTCGCGGACGTGGCCAATATGCTAGGGCTACCGAAAAACGTTGGCCTGGAATACTCACTCGAGATGAATGTGGAAAGCGCGCCACGTTAGCAACTTGCCACCGGATAGACTTACGTTTATGAGATGCTTCGTTCAAGGACGCTAACGTCTGGCAGCAACATGTTCGTAATTGTCATAGACAAAGCCAGCCTGCATGACATATATGTAAACTTCAACATGCATCGCGTTTTCACAACTGTTGTCAAATGTAAAGGAATGTATTAAGGAAAATACAACAAGAACACTTTAGAAATAAGAGATGATGTGGCTTATGTACGGGGCATTGTGCACAATTTTGTGCGAACAAAAACACTCAGTAGAGCTGTAGGAACAATAGTTGTTTTAAAATTCTCTATTTACTAGCTATTTTTTCAGATAACATTTGGTCCAGCATTTGCCTTCAATGACAAATGGCACTGTACCTCCCAGGACGCAATATTTCGCTGACGAATGTCAGAAAGTGCAGCCGAAGGAAATAAAAACACAAAGCCAAAGTTTGAGTTATCTTCGTATTTGACTCATTTTTAAAGTAAACCCTTTTTGCCAAAAAAAAACGCGTACTAAGGCATGAGTGCTGATACTATCAAGAAGTCTTGTTATTCTACATTTTATTTGAACTGTGTGCAATCCTATGATAAACTTTATGGTCCCTTTTACAACAGTCTCTTGATGACATCCGGTTTTGTCCACCGATGTTGCGCAGTAGCATTGGTGGGCAAGAATAGCTTTAAAAATAGCCTGCTGCCCCGCCGCGGTGGTCTAGTGGCTAAGGTACTCGGCTGCTGACCCGCAGGTCGTGGGATTGAATCCCGGCTACGGCGGCTGCATTTCCGATGGAGGCGGCAATGTTGCAGGCCTGTGTGCTCAGATTTGGGTGGACGTTAAAGAACCCCAGGTGGTCGAAATTTCCGGAGCTCTCCACTACGGCGTCTCTCATAATCATATGGTGGTTTCGGGACGTTAAACACCACATATCAATCAATCAATATCAATCCAAAAATAGCCTGCTCAATTCCAACAGTTTCCTTCCCTTAGTAGGTAAAAAAGTATTCAAGTAAATGCTTTTTTGAGCTACACAAAACCTACAAGTGATTCCCTTCAACTGTACGCGCGTTTCTTTTATCTGTAAAAATAAAAAAAGACGTTCGTTACTTTTGAGAAGAAACTTAAAGACCTGCTGTCAGCTTCGATGTTGTGAGCTGGTAAATTAGGAGACCAGAAGTTTTTTTTCTTGTGTACAACTCGTGAAATTTTCAAACTGTCTATAAAAATAAAGCAGCCTCCCTTTCGTCAACTCCACAAAGTCTAAAGCACGCGCGCGCCCTAAACGAGTGGAGTTACGGTATATGTTTCGTGACGATAGGATGTGTTACGAGTGTAAGTGGTCATAACTCGTGTTTACAGCACCCATTTCGCGGACAGCTAGGCCCCAATGACAGCTGTGCTTCGCACATGGACCGAGCGTTACGGACGCGCTCACGAGTGTGGAAGCTATAGGGCCAGGCGTCTTTTTCCCGTGCCGCCATGGATCATCGTTCTTCTCGTAGCCACTTTTCTCTGAATTTTACATTTTGCTCGCTGCGAGCGTCGCCGTAGACGTCGCGCTGCGTGACATGCTCCCTTACCACGTGGGCTGTACGACGTGCCACAATTTGGCTTACGACCTTTGGAGGAGGAAATGGGCTTGAGCTTTTTCGAATTTTTTTTTGCAACCTTTCAAACTTAAGCGCGTATCTTTTTACTACACTGGCATTCCGCGTACTTCACATTGGTAGCAGGAAAACAAAATAGCATGAGAGTGAGCTGCCGTGGCTTTACAGTAAGAAACTTCTCGAAAAAAGAACGAGCAATTGACTTAAGATGGTAATGGGATGAAGTCATGTGGGAAGACATGTGGTCGGTACTCTACAATAAGGGCACCTTGTTCATTTGCTCCGATATTCTAGAATGCCCCTTCACTCAACGCTTCACCTTCACTTGAGAAAGCCGATGGTAGTGCCGTCTCTCGGCGCGGCAAGTCACTGCATATCAGCGATAATCTGCTGCGATGCTTGAGTAGAGCAGCGTCATATTTGAGCCGAGCGGTGGCGCAGTGTTCAACTCCGTCAAGTGAAGGCTGAAAGTTGAGTCGATGAGTGTTTGTGAATACGGGGGCTAATCTATTTTTGGACACTCTCTACCTAGGTCTCTACCTTGTTTTTAATCCAAGAAAGTATGTTTGCGAATACAATCGTTCCTAACTGAATAGAAAATACAATTTGTCTCCAAATGATGCCTTTCTAAGGCTAGCTCTAACCAGTAGTACACGCTGCAAGTGAGTCAATCATGACCGCAAGCCACCAAAACGTGTGTTTAGGCAAATTTGGGACAAAGACGTGGGCAGCAGTGGCTTAATTAGAGAATCGAGCAGTATTTTTATGAGCAGACATTACTCACCACGCCTTGTAACATCAGAAACTTCGATTCGTGAATTAGCGGGGGAACAGCGAAACTAACATCAAAAACAGGTATTTGTGACGTCAAGACAATACCCATTCCTTAAGTTGCCTGAAATACATGTCTAATAATGCTTACCGTTTAGTTTTTGTTTACAGAAATACAACAACCGAATATAACGAAGAGAAAGAAACAACATTTCATAAATCTGAGGACATCGGGGATGGAGGTCCCATGCATTTAGGAAGTAATATTGCAGGTATTATGAAGAATAGTATGTGATTCATTGCAAACGTGTGATGGCGTGGGCTTGAAACTTGTACATGTTTAAATGAGTAGTGCATTGTTCACACAATGACGTCATACCGGCGTTTTGTAGAGCAAAACGGTACTTTCCAGTAACGATAGAACTGAGATGGTGCGCAAATTGGCTTTCTTCCTAAGAGACACGCTAATATGTGCCTTCTGATGCGGATGCTATTCTAAACCTTGGGCGGTAATGGTTAAGCGACTGTGCTGCTATGAAATGGTTTTTGAGCTAGGAATTTAATTATTACTTGCCAAGTGCCCTCTACAGAATTATGCTGCATGTGCTTAACAGGAAGGGTAAGCAAACTTTTACAATACTTAACACAAGTGCCTTTTTCAAACCGCAGTGCTGTCTTGGAGACGAAACCTGCTTAACAGGAAAGATAAAGCTTTGGCAGTGGCCAACACAAACGCTTTTTGACACAACAGCTCTCGCTGGAGAGAGCGCATGTACTGCAGGCAGGTTCACAAAACATATTTCAGTAACCAAAAGTAGTTCATCATGCAAGAGCACAGTCATAGAGGACAAGCATAACGGGAGTGTAGCTCAGTGGTAGAGCACTCGCTTCGCATGTGAGATGAGGACAATCATGCTTTATACACAAGTTAACAGCAGCTTCATATGCATGATCTCGGTCCATTTTTTTCACAATACGGCATTGCGTACAAGTAATTTTGTCTTATGCACTCCCAACTCTGCATAACTAACATTTTCATTATCAATTTTCAAGTGCTACTGTTCTGTATCATGTACCGCACGCATGTGATTGTGCTGTGCAGTAAATGTTTGTGTGATGCTGGGAACCTAGTCAGGTGACGTTTCTTGTATTCTCAATTTTAGCCGCAAGCGCCTTGAAAATCTTTATTGTTGCACAAAAAAAAGCAAATCGCACTTCACTCAAAATTTCATCAAATGTGTCAAGGGTGAAATCAAACGCTATTATGAATTGGACGTGCTGGAAAAAGCATTGGACGCGTTATTTGAAGGTTGTGGATTCGTTCCCCGCCCATGGCAAGTTATCTTTTTGTCAACTTTTATTTATTCAAACTTACATTACAATTATACATATAATACCACCCCCTATAGTTTTTCCACTTAGTATTCAATAATGATGTACCCAACAAAAAAAAGCGTTAACTTTACACCTTCCTTCATTTAGCAAACGAATGTCATGATGTCACCTCCTCCTGATGTCACCTCCTCAACTTTGTTTTGACCAAAATGTCAGAACATAAGAGGGTTCGACAGGTATCACTGCCTCGTCATGATCCAAATATATGTCAAACTTGTACCCTGCTCGTCGCCAAATCCTTTACTCTGACAAGTGTGACACATATCCGTATGCTATGGGCTACGAAAAAGAGGTATGCGCCACAGGTGATTGACAGGCTATAGACCTGCGCCGGGTCACGAGAACAGACACTGGTAACATACTTGCAAGTACATTAAGGAAACCAGCTGTGACCACGTTCATGCAATCAATCCAAAGAACAAAAAAATGGCAGCATATCGACGGAGTGAATAATGGAGATTGGGGCAAAGCATCCGTCCATCCATTCGTTCTCGTTTCCGTCCGTCTATGAGTGCGTCTCTGTGGCCACCGGTGCGTCCATCCGCCCATCCGTGAGTGCGTCTGTTCATGCGTCCACACGTCCATCTGTGCGTCCGTCCCGGCATTCGTTCATGCATCTGCTCCTGCGTTAGTCCATGCGTCCATCCGTCCGTGCAGCCATCCGTGCATCTGTCCATGCATTTGTCTGTGTGTCCGTTTGTCCACCTATTCAACACTCCAAGTACCACGATCTCGCATCTTTCCCCATATATTCCTCATATAGAAGCGCCGCCATGCAGCGGACATTCCAGGGACCGAACTAGAGGTGGCACGCGCACACTTTCTTACGGCTTGCGCTTCGTGTCTACTTCCCAACTTTAACCACCTCGAGTTCACGGTATATATTAGTTCACTGTATTCATGGCACTGCGGCCCAACGATGGCTGAACCTTTCTAAAACGAAGGAGGTTACGCCCAGCGAGTATAACGTAGCAACCCTTTCTTCTCAGATAGTGCTCTCAATGTACATGCCAATGGCTGGTAAGGAGGAATGAGACACAGGAAAATTCGGCTTTTAGTTAACGCGCACGCTGCGAATTTTTTTTTTGTTAAACAACGCACAGAAAAAAATCTCCCACCGGCACCACCTGGAAAGTCAAAATGTAAGACTGGTTACACACTACTACTACGAACGAGGGACAAACAGGTGCCGCTATAAAGAGCTTCACCCCTAAAATACAAATACCAGCAGAACGAATCCTTAGCCTTCTGCGTGGTAGTCAGGTAGTTTAGCATGGAGCCACGACCAGGTTTGAAACTGTTATGAAATAATACCCTGTGCAGGTGTAATTTCGCTTCAACGTCAATAGTGTATGTAGTACTGGTTATATAATTTTATATTGCTACAATAAATATTGCTTATGCAATTCTGTAATACAGGCACCATGTTGGGTGAACGTCAATTGTGGTTCCATAGTAAGCGCCGCTTTTATAGCAGTCGCATAACCTTTACATCTCTGTGATTCAGCAAGGTATACATTTAAGCGTTGCTCGTCCCCACCAAAATACGCTAACAAGGGCTACGTATGACATTCACGCTATCGCACCGTTGTGTCCACTTCTTTTCAACCATAAGAAAATCTGCACTCAAACCAGACTGTTGATGTTACGTTAACCTAGGTACTTACCTTTGACCCTTTAACTTATCTAAACGTGAGTATAGTCGACGTGCCCTGTAAGCCTCCAGTGTGTATTTTACTGCAAAATCTTGTCGAGCCAACCCGTAACGCAACAAACAAAACAAAACACCAAACAATCCAGAATATACAACAGACTGCTTCACATGAAATCGATTTGAACAAGCCCTGAACGCGCCTAATTTTTTACACAACAACTCTGCCTTACACATAGCGTACCTCTTACAGGAAGTTAGCAAATACCTTTTTATTAGCCAAATCGATTGCTTTTTCATACAATGTGCTGTCTTACAGATGGCGAGAAAGACTTTAGGGAGTCCAAATCTGCTTCACTATTGTATCGCAGGTAAAGCTGGCTAACTAACGAAGCTTTTTGCGTTGCCAACACAGCCGCTTTTTCACGCAACAGCTCCATTCCTTAACCTTCTTAAACTAAGACGATCTTAGGCGTACTGAAAGTGCTAGATATTATTTTCCCGTTGATTTCTTGGAACCGCTGTTGTGCACAAAGGCAGATAACTGTAGTTCATCATTCTTTCTTGTAGGAACACTAAAATTAAATAGCAATTTACGTCAAAGTGAAAGTTTATTATATGAGAACATGTAAAACGACAGTATTATCAACAACAGTGCCCTACTTACCGGGAAATTAAGGTAAATGCACAAGAACTTATGCGACACAGTAGGACGTTCTCAAAATGATCCTGATGACATTAGATGGACCACCTACAATTATTCTCTAGTAATCAATCTAGCTGCACGAAATAAAAAAACTTCCGAGCATCAAGAAACGCAATAAAATGCTGCTTGTTCGTTTAGGTTTGATTCATGGAAAAACAAACCATCGGACGTTACTATGGGAATGGTGCGAGTGGTTCAAAACTTCAATTTTTGCGTTGTTACACTGGACACGTCGTGTTCTCTAGCGGGGCGCAGTTGAACCAAAAAACGTCTGCAATCTCGGAGCTAATGACGGGAAATTGATCAATGGCCGTTGTTGCTGCTGTGGCTCCCACTGCTTTCAGTTTGCCACTACTAGCGCAATAAAGCCGGGCAACGTTGTGCACGGCAACAGAGACGTGAGACGGTCCAGTCGGTCTCTTTTAAGGTGGGTAATATGAAGTGCGCTGACCCAATGCATACACTAAAACGTACTTTTATTACAAAATCAGCCCTTACTTGGCACAAAAGTAACACTACTATGTTTCTGGAACGTTATTGCAACAATCAGCCTCGACTTAATAGTTGCCTTTAGTATCCCTTTGAAGTAAAGGCAGCAATGGCTTATTGAGGGAAAAAATTGGCACTCCATTCAGAAGAATGGCGCTTCAGTTCCTATATTTACTAAGATGCCGTGGAACGTGTGTGTTTGCGCAAGCGAGTGTGTAGGGAGAATGAATAGCTGCTCGCAAATCGCATGTTTCTTGAGGACCATGGGCATCATCATCAAGCGACATTTTGCTCACTCTAGTCAGCCTTTGTATTTTTCATTCACAATATTTTTACAAGCCCTTGCTTGCACTTCGAATTTACTTTAGCGATAGGCACGCAAAGAAATGTCCGGAAACCAAATCCTTATGAAGAAGAATGTTCACTGCGAATGTTGACCAACATACTCAGCACAGAAGGAGAGTGATTTGTTCATTGTATTGGGTGCTTTTTACTAAAACGGTGCTGCTTCTTTGCACCGAGCGCGATTGATTTTAGTAGTTATTTACTTATTGACGTTAGCGTAGTGCTACCTCAACTCGAAATAAAAATGCTGCTGATGTTGTTACAAGACTACTGTCAATCATAAAGTAATGAATTTATGACACAATGCAGATTCAGCACTATTTTTTACTTTGTACTTTTTACTGCTTGAAGAATCTGCATTATATTACGATCAAGATTCATATTTGTGCATCGTGTGACGGCACCGGCACATTGACCATTCAGACCATCTGTCACGCTGCGATATAGCCGTCCCATAGTGCTCTTTCTTCGAGAATGTATCAAAGAGTGATCGTACGAAACGCGAAAGACACCTTCCAGGAGAGCAAGCAATGTCTAGATGGATTTCGCCTCATGTATGAGTCACACGAAAGAGGCGACCACAAACACGGACCCGCTACCTCGGAATCCAGAGTGAAAGCGTCGGACGTGTTTCTGAGTGTGTGCTACTGTCGCCTGCTTTACTGTTCGCGAAGGCCTGCCTGCCCTCGAACCAAACGCAGCAAAACATTGAAGCGAGAAACACGCAACCACGAAAATAGCTAGCTTCGATCTATCATACTACATTTTGCGATATGTGATATTTTCGTTATTGTATGATCTATGAATCCGGCGTTTGCTGCTGTATTTACTTGTGGATCCGTTGCGCTGGACTGAGCGCGGTTGACTGGCAGCAGGAGTGCCGATATTGCTATGCAAGTGGTGCTATACATCATGCCATCAGATAAATGAATCGAGAATGCTTTTAGAGGTTAAGGTTCATCTAATTTAATTTTGCTGTACCCAAGGCGGGTTAACCAACACATTAATGGTAGACTTACTGATATGATCGTGGTTGTGACAATGTTCAAGTAAGATCAAAAGTCAATTTAGGCAAATTGATGAGATCTGTGCTTGTTCATTTGGCGATGTTATTAGTGCCGGTGCACAAAGTGAACACTGATTCGTTTTGCTACGCTTTGTTGACAGCACTGTGTACACCATTGATTTCTCATTTTGACGAATCGGTAGGCACTTGCTGTTATCCGGTGGTTGGCAATCAAAAGGTAATCACAGCTGTGATGAAAGTTATTGTGAGAAACCTGCCTTGTCGAATCCTTGCATCTATTCATTGTGTTTCTATTTCTACACAGTTGTGAGTTTCTGATTGCTGTAGGCTGTTGTGTATCTTTCTTACACCGTAGGTAAAAAAAACGCGTACCTGGTTATTAAAAAAAATTTGGCAGATCCCACGTAAAGTGGACATCTATGATATGTGAAGCACGAATGAGAAATGGTGATATGTCACCTTAAAATCAGCCCAACATTATGAGGTGGAGGTAAATGATGCCGCACGTTGCTTCCGTGTCCTTATTACCATGTTCGTAGTGTTATTTACCTTGATCTATTCACGTCAAGTGACACCAAATTTAGTATATGTGGAGCTAGCGAAACGGCTGCGAGCACGCTATGAGCATGGTATGTTGTCACGTTCTTACATGAGACGCGTGTCAGGATTATCATTGTTGCACCAGCTATCTATTTCATCATCCATTGATGTCACGTAACACCAAATTTGGTATATGTCGAGCTAGCGGAACTGCCATGAGCTCATCATGAAGGACCCAATATACTCCAATGTAGCTTTGACACGCAGGCATCCTGGGCGCTGTGACGGTACGTTACCAAAACGCGAGCACTCTATATTCTGACGCCAGGCGCGACCAGCGCGAAATACGACTTGCTGCATTTCGCACCGATGCGTTACCAAGACAACACTGCGTCACCCTCTTTTTGTGACGGAGGGACGCTGGACGTGCTGAAACGCGTATGCGTCAGAGCAACGCGGTGCGGCGAGCGCCTCCGAGTATATGACAGGACCAGCGTCTGGCATGGCAACGCCGGCGTGACACGACGAAATGAACGCCAGACACGCACCACGTCACGTCGAAACGTATTGGCACCTTCATTGTGGCACGTTGTCAAGTTCTAACATGACACGTATCTCATGATTATCATGTTTGCACCAGTCGCATACCTTCGTCCTCCATTGGCGTCACATGATACTCAATTTGGCATATGTGAAGCCAGTGAAAGAGCCGCGAGCGCGTCATCAGCGTAGCATGTAGTCATGTTGATATATGACACGCATCTCACGATTATCATGTTTGCACCAGTCACAGAACATCGTCAACCATTTTCATACTGTAGTACCAAATTTGGTGTATGTGACAATAGCAAAACTGCCGTGAGTGATCATGACCGCGGTATGTAGTCATGCTGTTAAATGACACGCATGTCTTGAATTTCATGTTAGGGTCTGTTGCTTGTGTTAGCCATGCCATTAGGCCATACCATACCAATTTTGCAACATGTCATAAGAACGAAACCACCGCTAGAGCTGCAGGACGATTAAATGTAATTCATGACATATATATCATGTTTTTAATGTTATGACTAGTCATATATGTTCTTCATACAGTCATTTTATGCCATACCAAGTTTGGTATTGACACCATTATCGAAACGGCGTGGAGAGCTAAAAGTCGTAGGTGGATAGATAGATAGATAGATAGTTAGATAGATAAATAGATAGATAGATAGATAAATAGATAGATAGATAGATAGATAGATAGATAGATAGATAGATAGATACCCTCAATATCACCCAAGTTTGCTAAGAAACGCTTCGCATTTAAAAATTATGTCAAGCTTGTACACAGGTGTACCATGCGTTAATGTCGCCGAGTAATCTGAGTTTGATATTAAAAGAACTAGAAGCATTCCCTTTTTTGTGTAGTGAACAATGTGCCGAAGTAACAAGGTAGAAAGGTTACTACTATGTATTTCTGGGATAAAATATGCACGTGCAAATAGTTTTCGCAAGCGTTCCAGAAATACAATCCGTACATGAAATGTTTGTGGAGAAGATGCTGCACGTTAACAGCCAGGCGATCGCATGCGTGTCGTTTGCGTCACAGTGGAGCCCATTTTATGTCGAACAAAGCTTTCCTGCATTAAAAAGTGCTACATTTTGTATCTTAACACGACAGGTTAGAGGAAGCTAAGTCCTCCGCCAGCTTTTAAATACTAATTTTTTTTCCTGATATGAGCCCAGTTTTGCTTGAGCAGGATAGGAGGAACTCTCTATGTTGGCGTCTGTGCGAAGGTGTGCCTTTATTCAATACCGTGTTAATCAATGCTAACTTGCAGCGGCAATACATAATTACTCAATACAATATCTTGTCAAATTGATAAGTTGCACACGATCACAGTATTCACACAATCTTCAGACACACATCTTGTGCTGTCTTGCACAGAAGGCTCATTTGACGGGTCTTCTTCACACCTGAACATAAAAAGTGCGCGCTTGCTTGCTGGGTAATTCTGGGCTCTGGCTGCTTCCGACAGCAAACCGTTCCAAAATTGGTGTCCTCAGTGAAGTCGACAGCTATTTCAGTGCTGCTTGCATTTCATGAAACTGAAGTTAATCATCACAGTTACGCCATAGTAAAGAGCACCCGCAGTTGGACCCGCCTAATTCATATAGACAGCGGCACTTTTTACTCTGTACCCGTCTATAGGTGAAGTTATTGTTCCTCGTATAGGTGTGTTTATTATCACTAGCCTATAGCTGTTAGAGATGTTCTTTTACTTCTGTTGACGTTACGTTTGCATTTGCCATCGGCTTCGATAAAATTAGTCCGCAAGTGATGGTTCATTGGGGTTGGGCCCGAAGCTGTAGGGATCCCAACAGCTTCGGTGCCCTCTTAGTCGCCTTATTATAATCTCAGGCCGTGTGGCGTGGCTGTGCCGCAGTTAATATAGAAGCCAAATACAGAAAGTGGGCAGAGGTCTTGCAGAAGCCACCAATCGCAGAGGGCGTGTATAAATACCCATGGTCCGCCCGTATATTACGCCAGGTACTGAAGCACTTGAACCAGTGCACAAGCAAACCGTCAGTTTTTTTAGGCCCACTGATACATCATTTTTTTAAATACTGACAGATCATCGACCATTGTTTTCATTAAACTAAATCTCGAATTTCATACGCACTCATTGCCAGTCCTAATCTGAATAATTATGTTATTTACTAAATTGCTAAAAACGTTACCTTTTTGCGTACTGGACTTTCTCGCTTCTGGCCTCTAAATAGGTGAAGTAAATTTATTGAGATATTCGACATATATGTTCAGGCTATCAAAGCACATTCCGGGTAATAATTTCGCAAAGGCTTACGCTGATCCTAATCCCAGCAGAATCCTGACTCTCATAGTCGAAAGTATCAGAACATTCGACTAAGCAGTTGTTTCTCATGGCACTTGAAATCTCTCCAAATAATTTTGCTCCATACTATAGTAAAATTCCTAACGCTAGGTCTTTGTTTTCTTTCTTTTTGCAAACTTTCTCACTTTTTCGATTGAATAAGATGAGCGAGAAACTCCATCAAATGTACGTAATATCATTTGCCACGTTTTTCTTGCTCACGTAAATGTCTCTTTTACGTTTCACAAATTCTTGATATTGTTTGACGGTCATTCTCAATTTTGTATGCATGAACTACGTGACGTCAGATGCACGCACCGAAAACATGGTAACATTAAATTTTACTTTATTTAGCTGCAAGTGACACCTGATATTGAAGCCTCTTTCAGCATGGTCTTGGATGGTTTTTAAAAATGAGCGGACTTTGACGTAGCGCGAGCATGATTTTATTACTAGATTTTACGTTGACCACGACCCATCTCCGTGCTTTATGCTTTGCCAGACTGGAGAATCAATATCTTGTTTTTTCTTATTATTAGTTAAGTCGCCATGGTAGAAAAAAAACGAATCAGTGCCTTACGAATCGGTCCATCATTAAAAAAATAGCATTATTTTTAAAAATGTTCAAGTAGTCTCAAGTTTCTCCAGTTTTGAATGACTTTTTTTCGCAAGTAACTTCAGGCGTTCCTAACTTTCAGCCACTTCTTGTGCTCAGTTATCTAACACGTTGAGAAGCTCTACTATTCAGAAGTTGTACATACTTTGTTCCCTCAGGCGGCGTGCCTTTTTTGTTTTTATTGCTTTACTTCAATGAGTAGCCTTTGCAATTATGTTACCAGCATAATTCTTTACTTTTAATTGTTTTATTCTTTTTTATGGAGAAGCTTTGATAGACAAGTAAAAATAATTGAAGCCGCTTCCAGCCTGACTATGTTGCTATTCTTACGCGTACATGTATAAGTGAAAAGAGAAATTTCAAAAAGAAGTTGTGCTCTTGTAAGTTTTGCAGACCGGAAAGGCACATGTTGTAAATGTGCCTACATTTTTGAAATACCTTTTTATTTTTTATCATGCTCAGGCAGGTATTCAGTTCTTATTTTGTAACGAGTAGAACCACAGCTGATGCAAAACTTTAAATTGAAGTTATCTCCCAAGTTAGTTTTGCTACAGCACTTTCGCTACAGTTATGATGATTGCATCATCATCATCATTATCATCATCATCAGCCTGTCTACGTCCACTGCAGGACAAAGGCCTCTCCCATGTTCCGCCAGTTAACCCGGTCCTGTGCTTGCCGTTGCCAATTTATACCCGCAAACTTCTTAATCTCATCTGCCCACCTAACCTTCTGTCTCCCCCTACCCCGCTTCCTTTCTCTGGGAATCCAGTTGGTGACCCTTAATGACCAGCGGTTTTCCTGTCTACGTGCTACATGCCCGGCCCATGTCCATTTCCTCTTCTTTATTGCAGATATGATATCCTTAACTCCTGTTTGTCCCCTAATCCACTCTGCTCTCTTCTTGTCTCTTAAGGTTACACCTACCATTTTTCTTTCCATTGCTCGCTGCGTCGTCCTCAATTTAAGTTGAACCCTCTTTGTGAGTCTCCAGGTTTCTGCTCCGTAGCTAAGTACCGGCAAGATACAGCTGTTATATACCTTCCTCTTGAGGGACAGTGGCAATCTACTTGTCATAATTTGAGAGTGCCTGCCGAATGTGCTCCACCCCATTCTTATTCTTCTAGTTACTTCAATCTCGTGGTTAGGCTCTGCGGTTATTACCTGCCCTAAGTAGACATAGTCTTTTACAACTTCAAGTGCACTATTACCTATCGCAAAGCGCTGCTCCTTTCCGAGGTTGTTGTACATTACTTTCGTTTTCTGCAGATTAATTTTAAGACCCACCTTTCTGATCTCCTTGTCTAACTCCGTAATCATGAGTTGCAATTGGTCCCCTGAGTTACTCAGCAATGCAATGTCATCGGCGAAGCGCAGGTTACTGAGGTACTCTCCATTAACTCTTATCCCTAACTTTTCCCATTCTAGGCTTCTGAAAACGTCCTGTAAGCACGCAGTGAATAGCATTGGGGAGATTGTGTCCCCCGGCCATACACCCTTCTTTATTGGTATTCTGTTGCTTTTTTTATGAAGCACTATGGTAGCAGTTGATCCCCTGTAGATTTCTCACAGAATGTTTATATATATTTCATCTACGCCCTGATTCCGCAGTGTCTGCATGACAGCTGATATTTCTACTGAATCAAACGCCTTCTCGTAATCTATGAAGGCTATGTATAGTGGTTGGTTATACTCTGAGCATTTCTCTATTACCTGATTGATAGTATGAATGTGGTCAATTGTTGAGTAGCCTGTTCTAAATCCTGCTTGTTCCTTTGGTTGATTGAATTCTAATGTTTTCTTTACTCTGCTAGCAATTACCTTTGTAAATAGCTTGTATACTACAGAGAGCAAGCTGATCGGCCTGTGATTCTTCAAGTCCTTGTCATCTCCTTTCTTATTTATTAAGATGATGTTAGCGTTCTTCCAAGACTCTGGTACTTTTCCCGTCAGGAGACACCTCGTAAATAGAGGGGCTAGTTTTTCTAACACAATCTGTCCTCCATCTTTCAGCAGATCTGATGTTACTTGATCCTCACCAGCAGCTTTGCCTCTGTGCATGCTCTCCAAAGCTTTTCTGACTTCTTCTATCATTACCGGTGGGGTGTCGTCTGGGTTACTGCTAGTTCTTATAGTATTAAGGTCGTGGTTGTCTCGGCTACTGTACAGATCTCTGTAAAACTCCTCCACTATTTTAACTATCCTATCCATATTGGTAGTTAATTTGCCTTCTTTGTCCCTTAGTGCATACATCCGCCTGTTGCCTATCCCAAGTTTCCTCTTCACTGCTTTGACGCTTCCTCCGTTTTTCAGAGCGTGCTCAATTGTCTTTATGTTATACCTTCTTACATCGCATACTTTACGTCTATTAATCAGCTTCGAAAGCTCTGCCAGTTCTATTTTGTCTGTTGTACTTGACACTTTCATGATTTGACGCCTCTTAATTAGGTTCTTCGTTTGCTGGGAAAGCTTGCCGGTGTCCTGTCTAGCTACCCTGTCTCCAACTTCCACTGCACACTCCGTGATGATAATCGTCAGATTATCATTCATTGTATCTACGCTAAGGTTGGTTTCCTCGCTAAGAGCAGAGTACCTGTTCTGCAGTGACACTCTGAATTCCTGTACTTTCCCTCTCAGTGCTAGCTCATTGATTTGCTTCTTGCGTATCCGTTTCTGTCGTTCCTTCTTCAAGTCTAGGCGGATTCGAGCCCGTACCATTCTATGGTCACTGCATCTTACCTTGACAACCACTTCCACATCCTGCACGACTCCTGGGTGTGCAGTCATTATAAAGTCTATTTCGTTCTTATTTACGCCATTAGGGCTCCTCCATGTCCACTTGCGGTTTTCTCGTTTTCGGTAGAAGGTATTCAAAATACGCAGATTATTGCGTTCTGCGAATTCTACTAGTAGCTCTCCTCTGGCGTTTCTAGTGCCGATGCCATAATCTCCTACTGCCTGGTCTCCAGCCTGCTTCTTCCCTACCTTTGCATTAAAGTCGCCCATTACTATAGTATACTGTGTTTTCACCTTACTCATTGCCGATTCCACGTCTTCATAGAAGCTTTCAACTGAAGGGTCATCATGGCTGGATGTAGGCGCGTAAGCCTGTACTACCTTCATTTTGTATCTTTTATTCAGTTTAATTACAATGCCTACCACCCTTTCATTAATGCTATAGTAATCCTCTATGTTGCCAGCTATGTTTCTGTGAATTAGGAACCCTACTCCCAGTTCTCTTCTGTCTGCCAAGCCCCGATAGCAAATGACGTGCCCATTCTGTAGCACAGTACAGGCCTCGTCTGTCCTCCTAACCTCACTCAGCCCTATTATATCGCATTTAATGCCTTCTAGCTCCTCGAATAATACAGCTAGACTTCCCTCACTAGATAACGTTCTAACGTTAAACGTTGGTAAGTTCAAGTTCCAATGGTGGCCTGTCCGTATCCAGAGATTCCTAGCACCCTCTGCTGCTTTGCAGATCTGACCGCCGCCGTGGTCAGTTGCTCCGCAGCTGGTGGGGACTGCGGGCCGTGAGTTAATTGACGAATGCCTACGGGAGGGGGTGGCCCAGATACTGCACCAGGGTGGCCAATCCTTCTCTGGTGAGATCATCGGTGCGTACCAGCTTTAAGCCGGTACGATCAGACAGTAGTGGGAATGCTCCATGCATGTCTTCCTTATAGTTGTTCAGCAGCGTTGGCGGCCACCCACCACGGAGCCCAACGAGGGGACGCTACAAGGTTACAAATGCTGAAACCTGCAGACGCCAGCCGTACACTGCCACTATAACCCAATGCGCCTAGACCAAGGTAGGCTATTTGCACAGGGTTAACCCTAGCCGCCAGGAAGTTTGGAAGTAAACGGAAGAGAGTAGAAGACAGGACAGATAAATAGTAAGAGATAAAGACGAAGATGTAGGGAGAGAGAGATAGGAAAAGGCGACTGCCGATTCCCCTGGGTTGGTCAGCTCAGGGGTGCCGTCTACGTGAAGCCGGGGCCAAAGGGGTGTGTTGCCTCTGCCGGGGGGCCTTAATGGTCCAATCACCCAGCGTCGGCTCAACCCCCAGGATCCCCTTTTCCTCGGACACGGCAAAGCCACGCGCGGCTAGGCGTGGGAGGGAGTCGAAACTCCCCCGTTAGCTCGGGTTCGTGGTGTCGCTACACACCAAACGCCTACTTGCGCAGGCGCCCCTGCGCTCATGATGATTGCACATCATTCTGAACATTTCGCTTTGATATAAGGGGATAAAAAGTGAATGAGTTTTGCGCACATTCTTCACAACGCTTCATCAATTATTTCTTTTTACTGTCGCCCAGCTAGTAGCAAAGTCACCTGGTTTTAAAAAGTTTGTCTTTTACGGTAAAATATCTCCACTTAAGCAGAAAAAAAAATCGACGTCGTGCGTGCCACAAGAACGCTCGGATCAATGCCACTTCCGTAGAGATACACAATGTATTGTGAGTCTCAATGCAAATATAAGCTAGAAACTTTCGAGAAAATATCTCACACAAGTAAATAATTGTGCACTTCGCAGAGCTAAGGAAATTACAGCACAAAAAAAACCAAAACAAATTGAACGTAAACTATTCGTTGATTCATTTCAAATAGTGCATTGCAACCTAAAGAATCACAACATCCAGGTATGTGCCTGATTGATAAGTGCATGAAATTAGACTGTTGGCAGTTTGCGTTTTGTCTGTATTTTGCATCTGGTAACTTGTGAGATCAGCAGGATGACCAAAAAAAATGTCTTAGAGAAGCTTTTGGCTGACGTTTGCATACGAGAACTTATATTTGCCTTTCAGGGTCCTTCGCCTTAAACAATTAGAGGTCCTGTAATCAAAACGTCAGTCAAAGCCTTGTATGAGGCACTTATCGTGTTCATTCTGCTTATCCCACAATACTTTACCATTTTGCTGCTTCCGCTTTGATATTTCCGTCTTTCATGCGTGTGCTTCGTGTGCATTATGTGAACTTTGTCTGCTTGTGTATCTACATGCACACACACTGGCGCGCGTTCCGAAGCAAACTCGTCCACGTACACACACACGAATGTTTCTTCGCTCATAATTCTTAAGCCGATGCTGAAGATGCATGAATCGCCAGCAATATGCGACAGCATCTAATAAAAAGTTTTAAAGATGCTTTCCCAGTCTTATGCGGAGACTAAATTTGACTATTATAATATTGGCTTTAGCCGGTAAGTCTTGAAATGACAAATTGAGCAGGATTCTGACGTTCTTCCCAAGAAATGCTCCTTCTGCGGAATGGCGGTAGAACGGGACTAAAAACAGAGCTACGCACATATTCTTATCTTGTGAAAATATAGCTGACGGCAGAAAAGTAACATTGTTCCGGCTCCATTAAGGGAACATTCGCTCGCGCGCTTCATAAAAAATGCTGACGTCTGGCCGACGTTCAACTCCTGTTACGGCGTGAGGATCACTGAAACGTCGACGAGGTACTTTTGTGTGACTACGCGTCAAAATCCTAATGAAGCTGTGCGAAACTGCATGCTGTGCTTAACCACAATTGTGAAAGAGCCTGAAAATGTTTGGAATGTGGTTGTGAGTGCTCGCTTTCAAAGGAACAGGGGCTGTTGGAACGGGGTTGTTGTGAGCGAAATGATGGAGATGAGGAATGTTTTGCCTAGACTTGTAAGATGCCTGCGCATGAAACGAAGGTGGGCTGCTTCCTCGGACAAAATATTGCAGAAACGCAAATATTTTGGTTTACACCATGGGGCGTTGTGATTTCGTGTATTTTTAGGTAACAGTTGTTTTTGCTTGCGTTGTGGTGTACGTGATCCAGTTGATAAATTGCGACTGTCCTCTCAAACTTGTCTGTTATTCGCCAGAAATTTTCTGCTCTAGAAAAAACCCTCAGGGACAATAGCGTCACTTACTAAACTAAATACTAAAGTAGCTTTCGCTTCACAGAGGATATGTTTTAACCTATTATGAAAAGACAGCGCGACAGTACAGCTACCACAGCAGTCATACACGCCACGCAAAAAAGAAAAAAAAGAGAGAGAAAGAGAAGAAGGCACTGCAAGTTTCATACAACATGCAGCTGTGCAATACAGTGCATCTGAGTTAAAAATCAAACACATTGTTAATGTTGCTTCAAGAAGAAACATCGTATGTTTGAGGCCAGGTAACAGTAATCCTTGCAAGTTTTCAAGGAACAAATAATTGTGTACCATGTTGCGGAGGCCAGTACCAAAAGACTGAGCTGGGGCACAAACACAACTTCAAGATTTGAACTAAGTCAATCCCAGCAACTGTCTGTTACTTTAGGTGCAGCTCATAAGCTGCGGTAACAAACAGAAAAACACCAGGCCGGCGTGGCAGGCTAGTAGAGACACAGCAAAAGTTAGAACAACAGCCTTTCAGAGCCTTTTTAAACACTCATATGGCAACCGCTGCTAACACACTTGCTTGATGCCCACTGCGGCCTTAAGAATAAAAAATTTGGGCTGGTGGGCCGGCAATCGCTACGCTAATTTTTGTCGTTCTTCTGAGAAGCGTGGTATCCGCTAAACTATTGCGAGGAATTTTGTGCCAATTGTTCATGAAGCGGCTGACAACACTGAAGAATTATGCCTGAAGTGGGTAGGCGACGCAGTTGATAGCTGAATGAAAACAAGCTTTTATATAGAATTGGAGCATTGGACAACACAATAATTACGCTATTTGCAATAAGCGACGACTGGTTGCTCTTTCACTTTTTTAAAATGCTTTATAAATCGTATTAATGAAATTGCTTTTCCGACATCAAAGCTGCCTAAGGCAAGTTTGCCAACAAGTCCCAAGCACCGGCCGAGAGTTAACGGACTTAGGCCAATATCGTTATGTAATGTTGACAACAAAATAATCGCGAAATCGCTGACGAATCGGCTACAAACAGTAATCTCTAAATGTGTAGGTAACCACCAAACATGTTCAGTTCGAGGTCGCTCTATACAAACAAACATACTTATAGCACGTTCAGGCCTCTAGTGTATTGATGTTAGCATGGACCTAGTAGCCCTCCTACAGGTAGACCTTGCTAAAGCAGTTATTTATTCAAAATACTGTCAATCCCGTAATGGGAATATTACAGGAGTGGTGTCGTATTGTTCATTGTAAAAACAAGCAATACACAGACTAAAAATACCTGTTGCAAGCACTAGAAATTTCAAGCAAATATCTCAAACATAGTGCTAAATTCGCCGTAGTGATAGGCCAAGAGTCTTTATGAATATGAACATCAGATCAATTGCTGGGTCAAGCAAAAAACAAATACAAAACGTAATTGTACAGACAGAGTTAAAACATCAGATGAATCGCTGGGGCAAGCAAAAAAACAAATACAAGACGTAATTGTACAAACAGAGTTAACACTTGCGTTTTAACTTTGTCTGTAGAATTTTAGTTTGGTAAGGTACAGCATGCTTTTTTTTGTTCTGGCTACTAAGACACCTGCAGTTGGGTGGTGTAGTGCACAATATTATTTCACTCTGTTATAAGAAGTGCACAACAAATATAATTGTACAACGGACTCTGTTCAATACAATGGAGTTGAATTCCTCTGTACGTCAGGGATGCCCGCCCTCGCCTTTGCTCTTTGCATTTTGTCTAGAAGCGTTATGTTTAAGTGTGCCTCTAAATTCTAGCATAAGAGGATACCAATATGACTCCGAGGAAGTTAGATTTCTCGCTTATTCAGATGACATTGCCTTCTTTTACGTTCATAAATCAAGCGTTCAAGAAGCAGTCAACACTACTTTATGTTTCTGTGAAGTCGCATGTGCCAGCGTTAATTTCGATAAAAGTAGAGGATTCTGGCTTGGCATGTGGGCCCAAACTCCTTCAGTCTTCTCACATATTCATTGAAATGCGACTCCTATGAGGTATCTTGGTGCGACTCTTGATAACTATTTTAACAGCGGACCACACTGGACCGCTGCGATTACTACGATCCGCCGAAAGCTGGCAACATCGAACGTACGAGAGTTTCCAATTTTTTTTTTTGTGAGAGCTAAAGCGTGCAACATATTTCTTGCATTGCAGCTTATTTATGTCCGGAAGGTTTAGCACTGTTCTCGTGTGTACATTCAAGCCTTTCATTGGATATTTGCCTGCTCTATTTGGAGCTCTTTTAGGGAGACCATGAGAAGAGACAACCTTTTTCTTCCGCTTAAAAAGGGTTGCATCGGCCAGGTGGATTTGTTTGTGCGACAGTTGATGTCGCAACTTTTTCTACCTCAACGATGTGTACCACCCCCTTATTTTAGTGGTCTTTCGAAACCGTCTGTGTTAACATTTTCTTTATGTCGCAACAGGCCAAGGAATCGCCATTGTGGGGACTTGTAAAAGAAATTGTTGATATTGTGATTTTTTTGAAAGCTAGATTTAGTTTGGATTATTTCTATAGTATTGACAGAACAAAATTGACCGCTGCGTTTGTCAATAACTTTTTTCCTGACCCCGTTTATTGAATACCGTCTTCACTTTTGTCTGGTCACGATTTATTATTTCGTGTACGTAGAGCGTGCATATCGCCCTCCGCGAAAACATTTTTTCTTAAACTGCACATTTCCACTTTGTCAGTGAAAACGTGGCTGAATGAAAAATCAATATACGTACCCTGGACAGTGAATTGTAGACTCTACAACCAACCCGAGATGATAGAGCATTGTTTCTTTCATTGTCGTGGCGCATTTTATTTTTGATACATTCTAAAAAGAACCATACACTCTTAAAAAAAGTTAGTAAAAAGGTAGAAACTGCAGGCAAATAGGTAGTAACTTCAGTGGTTACTACCTTTATTCGACCGTTACTACACTTTTGCTACCTGTTTACTGCCTACGTTAGTAAACGGTTACTACCTGCAACCGTTACTAACTTTTCGCGACCTCTTTACTACCTACGTGAGTAAACAGTAGTAACTGAAATGAAAGCGGTAGTAACTGCAGCCGTTACTACCTTTATTGCCCCGTTACTACCTCTTTGCTACCCGGCTTTTGAGTATCTATACTAATATAGTGTGTGAATGCGATTCTGATAATTTATAAGAGTAGTCGCCTCGACGTATAATCATTACACAGAAAAATGACGCAGAAGGTATTCATAGATAAAGAAAATACATTTTGTTTTAAATTACGCAACCGAGATATGTAAATGTCATTCTGATATTGTCGCAACCAAGAAGTACAAGTTAACGAACCATAAGCAAGTGCTACACGTATCGTAATAGACAATCACAACAAACTTTGTAAATTACAGCACATATTAACAAGACCAGCAGATCAAATTAACCACATGGTTACAATTAGCCTCGAGGACAGTCACAGTTAATCCACTGTGGCGTGTCTCCAAATATTATCATTGTTTTGGCACGCCGAACCCCTAAAACGGTTATTACCTTTTAAACGCAGTTATATTAGTCGTGTAAAGCATTCAAATTCACTGGGAATGAGTTCGGTACATTGCTCCAGCCACTGTACATAATACCTTTTTGTGGTCATTTTATAATGAATAAATATGATATATAATTTTTATAAGCATGTCTGATTTAAAGTCTTGTGCTACGTCCCCAAACACACGTAACCAAGTAGTGTAATATAGTGCTATAAGTTTATATTTGTAAAAATTTATCCTGAACCGCAAGTGCTCCCTTGTGCCAGACATGCCCCCGTAAAGTAGGGGCTATATATACCCCACGCTTACTTCATACTACATGTATATGTAAAATAATAGTGAACTTCGCTCGCTCTCCGGCACGCCGATGATGGTCACAGTGTAGCAGGGCCACGAAGATTGAATAATGGGAAATCCCGGATTGAATCTGCACGTGTTTCGAAAAAGTTTATCGGCCAGCCGTTCCGAGCATTCCAAATAGATATGACTCCTGACGTGTGACCACTCACAATTACATCCCCTGATGTCTTGAGGCACGTCACTTGTTGTTCTTTAAAAAGTCTCAGGTTGCGAATGTGATAGGAAAGCTTTGAAACAACCCTTGTGGTGTACCAACACTTATATACACTGAACCAGTCAACTTGCACAGGTCGAGATTCATCCTTTGGACATGAATCAACGAGCAGTTCATACATAACGTCATGGTGGATTTCTGACTTCTATATCATTCTCCAATTGGCATGGCCGCATTGCAGTATCGTTTCCACCAGAGCCAGCCACCACTTGCACCTGATGAGGCTCGCGCCATCCACTAATGCCAAGATGGGCAGCAGAACCTCGTTTGGCACAACATCCATGGATGCTTGTACTGTTGTCGTCACGTTTCGGCGTGATCGCTTGCTGGCGTGCGAAATAACCTAGCAGTAATGAACAGATTTGGAGTCTACAAGCGAAAATTAAAAGTTGAGCTCGTTTGCGCCTAAGTTGTGCAAGTGTTCAAATCGTCAGCATCGGCGCGCCGGAGAGCGAGCGAGCGTGACAAATAGTGAACTTCTTTGGTCTATGCATTCTTCGCAGTCATGGCACAGCCCGCTTTTTAAGCGAATTTGTCTAGTTGTAAGACATTGATTAGCCAACAATAACTGTGGAGAAATAATATGCCAAAATGCATGATCTGCGTAGTATCGGTTACTACTTTTTTCTTTAAACCTTTGAAAGTTACTACCAATGGGTGGTAATTGCTAGGGTAGTAGCAGTTACTAACTGCTGGTAGTAACAGCAGAGGTAGTAAATGGTACCACCCTCGCCGTTACTAACTGCGCTTACTACCAGGGTTGTAACATATGTGACAAACTATTACTACCCCAAAGTTAGCAAGTACTACCACCTTTTTTCTAAGAGTGTAAGAAAAGAACTTCTAATGGCACTTCATGGTACTAGGCACCTGCCTTTCAAAAAGAGGCTGACCAATAATACTCCATATGACTTGTTTATGTTGTTCGGACTGTATTCACTATGGAAAAGTACATGATCGATCGACACGCCGAGCCACCACGGTCGACGAGATCTGTTTTCCGAGAAGCAGCTGCTCAAGTGCGCAGTGTTGTGGAGACTTTTGAGCCCGTTCCGCAGTGGCTTCCCCTTCTGGATGCTTGTACGTGTTTACCTGATTTCTGATGAAGTATGCTGTGCATAGCTCACAATTACTAATGAAGATTTTGTGCATTAAAGAAACAAAAAACCGGTTGGCTCAGTGGTTGACTACCGGGCTGGCACTCAGTGGACCCGGGTTCGAGCCTTGCTGCGTTATTAGTGCTAGGTGTTTTTTTGCTAATTTCGCGCGATGTGGTTACGGACACTGGTGGTGGCGGACAAATAATACTGTGCTGCGTGAAACCGCAGTTGTAATTTCATAAAAACTTTCGCTGTAAAATTACATTACTTAGACATGCAATCGCTCCGCATGTGAATCCTACTGCGTTAGGAGGTTTTTAGCAGAAAAAAAGAAAGTTGTGACAAAATAACCTAAAAAATGAAACTATTAAACAGGGGTGTTTTCTCTATTGTCTAGTCATTGAATCTTTGAATCTCGCCTGATATGCTGTGACGTTTCGAATTTCGGACACCTACGCAAAGTAAGCTGACGCACTTCCTGGAATGGTTTATCGGTGTCACATTCTGAGTGTTCTTTTCCTTCATAAGTACGTTTCATTGAGTCTTTCATCGCATACCTTAAATTCCAGATGTTTAACTGTGGAGTAAAGAACTTTTCACTCCAGCAGGCCATGCATGAGAAATAAGCGTTTCTTTATGCTTCGCAAACAACCTTACCCTTCACGCAGTGATTCTCAGCACTTTCTTTTGGTTGTCAAGTCGCGGCCGGCAAAAAACATCTTTATTAACGCTGTACAATAGCTCCCATTCGCATCATCTGCTATTATTTTTTCAGTGCTACTTTTTTCCTTGGCAGATAGCCTCGCTTAGCTTTTTTTTATGTCCAACAAGCACGTTTACATACATGCTTGAGGCACGTGGACGACCTTAGAAAGAAGCTTGATAAGGCTATAATGTTCGTTGCATGCATGTCTTGAAACACCGGGCAAAAAGACTGAGTAAACTTGTTAGAGAGTAGTTATATGCGGTAAAATCTTAAGAATCAGTGAAAGCAGCCCTCTATGATGACAAGTATGTTGTACAGCCACAATATGAAGCCGTGTTTGGTGCACTCTTAGCTGTTATATAAGGAGAACAATACTTCTTGAGTGAGTGTTACAATAAACCAAAAAACTTCATTGAGTCATGTTTATAATATAGAGAGAAGAGATTGCTGCATTTTTTTAGTGATTTGAAGCTTATGAAAAGAATACTGTAACCTATGACTAGAGCTCCGTGTTTTAGGGTGAATGTTAAATCATCTGTTACACACTTACCATTAAAAATGTGGAATATTAGGAGTTATATACTTACCTTCAGTTTTAAAAGGCCGTTAAAGCCGAGAGTCATGAATCGAATAGAATGAACCTCCGTCAGCAGTAGAAACTTCATAATGTATGCTTTTGTATATTAAAACAAGCTTTAGGTTGTAATATGAACAAACATATACGTGTTTTCTATTGTAGTATTTCTGCACATAGCTATAAGCGTTTGTGGGTTAAAACCTTCCGGATATATAAAATACAATAAGTGTCTTCGCATATTTCATATTGAGATATCAATTTTACCTCAGATTTAGGAGTATTAGGAATAATTATCGATCCGTTATTTTTCGTCGGGAAATGAGAGAAGCTGGGCGAAAAAGCTGAGACGCAGATTCAGTAGATCCTAACCCTCCCCCCTCCCCTCAATGAAGCACGAGTCCACAGCATTGCATAGCAATAGTTTCATTAGAACTTCAATAAAAATGAAGTGACTGGATATGAGAGAATGAAGATAAAGGGTTATTAGAGACAATGCAAAGCATGTTGACTGAAAAAAAGCAGTAACAACACATCGCAAAAACTTATACTGCAAAATTAAACATCGAACTCAGGACATTCAGAGAATTCCAAGAAATGAACTCCAATAAACTCCGCGCATCTCCCACCCCCTAAAAATAATATAAAAACATTATCCAAATCACAAGAAAATTACGTTCAGAAAACACGGAGCCCTGCGTATAATCATGGGTGTCAAATGCATAACTTATGAGATAGGTGTGTAACGCACCGCCGTTCATATTGTACCATAACGACTGGACTTTATACAAACATACTGTAAGTAATCCATGGAGGATCCGCAGCCAGCACAGTTCTCCATAAGGAAAACGACAGAATCGCAAATAAAGAAAGGTGTAAAGCAGGGAGACACGATCCTTCTACTGCTATTCACAACGCGTTTACAGAAGGCTTTCAAGGCAGTGAAATTGGCAAAGTTAGGGATAACAGTTGATGAAGAGTACCTTAGAACCTGCATTTCGCTGGTGACATGGCACTGACCCGTAACTTCAAGGCTGGATCACAGGTCATGATTACAGAACCGGACATAGAAAGAAAAGAACAGGTTTGAAAATGATTGTGCATAAACTAATGTAACGAGCAACAATTTTGGCAGAGAACAGTGCTTTGCGATAGGTGGTAAGACACTAGAAGTTGTAGTGGAATGCCTACTTAGAACATGTAGTATCCGCGCAGCCGAACCATGAGAGTGACATAGCTAGAAAGTATAGGTGGGGTGGGGCACATTCGGCAAGCATTCTCAAAATATTAATGGTAATCTACCACTAAATCTCAAGAGAAAGGTACATAACAGCTGCACCTTGCTGGTACTTACCGAGGGTGGAGAAAAATGGAGGCATACAAAAAGAGTTCAGCTTAAACTAAGAACGTTGCAGCAAGTGATAGAAAGAAAACGATAGGAGTAACCTTGAAAGACAGAAAGAGGGCATAGAGTGGCTAGGAGAATGGACAGAAGGCAAGGATAACATAGATGTTAATAATATCATAGATTGAGCTACAAGTTTTTAGTTGCTTGCCGTTATTTACATGACAACAAAAGTCGTCGATATAGCATTTATTCATTTGCCCTTGTGACGAAATAAAACAATCCGCCAAAAACACTTAACAACCTCTGTGAAGACACACTTCACTTCCGTCATTTAACGGTCTCTATGTCAAACAAATCAGCCATGTATAGTTTTCCAAGTGTTAACATGGCTGTATTTTTCTACCAAACCAAGGCGCTTGAGTGCGCTTTGTCTGGGAGCCCAAAACAAGTTCAAACAATAAGACAGTTCATACTTTGCCGAACATGTCACTGTGAGTTATTTAGAAAACGTAAATTTCTCTTCCAGCATTATTACGCAGGGAGAACGTGATTTTATTCTTATCACTTTGAAAACAAAGTACCTAATGTTTTTGTTGGGGGGGGGGGTTATGATAATTTATCTTGCAGTTTTCTGCGACGTCACGAAGGCAATAACAATTTCTTAAACGCACCTGGCGCGCCTAAAGCATGTCACATGTCCAAGCTTTGAGGCCTATGTTTTGTGAATCTCCTGCGGTGTTATGCGACACCTGAAATGGTGATGCATACGTACTACCTCGCGCGCATACAAAAACTCACGCTCTCTACAAACTCGAAAATACACCAACTCATTCTCTCCGTCAAAAACTGGACACTGTCTTCATCCAAACTTCCGCGTTCCACCTCCCACGCATTCATATTCACTTCCGGCTCGCAATCGATTCAGACTCCTTAGAAGACTCTCTCTAATGAACACGTACTTTAAGCGTATGCCATGAGGGCGCGTAGGCGGGGTCAAATCCTGCTCCGGATTTCGACTTCAACGCGATGCGATTTCTCAAGATTCTCGCTGTCAGGTTATGTGTACAGGTATTCTCAAACAACATGGACTTCCTCGCTTCATTCTTGTGAAACCTCTCCTAATTTACACAACGTACTTCGACTTATCAAGCACTGACGTTGATTGGGCACGCATGTACGTTTCATAACTTGGTGGCTAATCTGCCTTGGTGGCTTATTAGCCTAGCTGCCCATCCACGCAGGCACTCAATCAGCTCATTAAGTTCATGGTAGAGGGAAGGAGCAAGAGGGGGATGCTAAAAATTGTAATAAATGTGCTGAAGGGGACGTTATGAAAGGCTCGAAAATGATCTATTGAAGTGAAAACACAAATGAAAGGGCGTGACACTTGCCAGCTTAGTTGCAATAATACACTGATGCATTCATACACTGATGCGTTCATAGAACAGTTGTACCCTCGTCTCAAATTTTCTATTTGTTTTACCGCAAATTCTGGGAGCTGCTGCTCCCTCCTTGCGAGAATGGATGAAGAAGCCTCTCAGGATTTTCGAGAAGGACAACCGCTACGTCTGGCAGCGGCTAGGAAACGTGGGACCACCTCAAGTGGCACAGACAGCGAGGCAACGGAGCTCTATTCCGACGGTTTCGAGCCATCGGATGACGACTACACAGTCGTTATGAGCCGCAATGCAAAAAGAAGACTGCTACGAACATCGTCGACGACGAGTATATCCACCGTGCAGGCTACCGCGCAGCGTTGGCCACACACTATACTCTTCATGGCTGTGGACCCTTCAGCCAACCTAAGGCGGCTTAACAGGCAAGTCCTCTCTGCATACCTCGAAGGACTCGCTCCAAATGAAATGAAAGACGTCAGGATCAACTCACAGAAGAATATTCTGGCAGTTGATGTTCTACACCGTAGTGCGCTGCAAAGCCTACAGAACATCTCGGAAATCGACAGAGAGACAGTTAAATCAGTGATCCCCACTGACTGTAAGGGCAGTGTTGGTGTCATTTATGACGTGGACATTTCCGTTCCCGCTGATGATTTCCCAATCTTGATAAAGCCAACTACAGACGACATCCTCATCAAGCACATAACAAGGCTTGGTCAGTCACGATGCCTGAAGATTGTTTTTGAGGGAGACAGTCTTCCCCCACACGTCAAAGTTGGCCACGTTTGCCATCAGGTCCGTCCATACATACCGAAGCCACTACAATGCTTCAGATGCTTCAAGATGGGACATGTCAAAGAAGTATGTACCAGCAAAGTCGTGTGCCCGCGGTGTGCCGAACCTCATTCAGAAGACACCTGCCACGCAACTGCGTTCAAATACTGCAATTGCCACGGCGCTCATAAAACGTCGTCTAAAGACTGCCCGCTCGAATGGTGGTTTTGGGACGTTAAACCCCACAAATCAATCAATCAATAAAGATTGCCCGCGAGTGACAAATGAACGCGCGGTGCTGAAACGCATGGTGCGCGACAATTCCACGCACAGGAAAGCCGCTGCTACTGTCAGGCGACGTCGGCGTCACTACAGAAGATCATCACGCAACGTAGCATCTGCCGATAGAGACCCGTCATCTCAAGCAAGAAGAACTGGCCCCCTATCTTCAATCTCTGCGAAGACGGATAAACCGAAAACAAAATCAGGGTCAAGACTCCCACCTCGTGAAGAGTGGCCATCACTTCCACGAACACAGCCTGTTTCAGAGGTGCATCAATCCCCGCCAACCTTGATGCCATAACGAACCACTGATGAAAAGACAACTGAGGATCGCCAGGTCATCAACATGTTGCAGACCCTTATGAGCGCAATGCGCATACTTCTAAGCAACATGAACACCCCATCAGCGCAGACCGCACTCCAAGTGCTGGACACTTTGAGTCCGGTGCTTGCAGCTCTAAGGTAAAACGATGGCCCGCAACATGTTATCCTTTCGCGAGGAGGTCAAAAGCGCATCTGTCCTTCAGTGAAATGCCAGAGGACTTAGGGCGCGTATGTCCAAGTTCCGGCAATATGTATTCACGAACCAGTTCTCCATAATTGTGATTTGTGAACCGAACCTGTCAGCCCAGATGAGACTGTCTGGATATGAGTGCTTTATGTCTTCTACCCACGGAGAGCGCAGCAAGGTCGTTGTGTTCATACGGCGCGACTTAACTTATGTTCATCAACCTGTACCCCCTGACGAAGAAAAGCAGTACGCTTGCCTAACAGTGAAAAACAAGAAGACCACATTCACCATCATCGGAGCCTACTTACATCCATCAAGTCGTCTAGACCGAAAGCGCTTGCGCGGAATTATGAATTCGACTCTCCAGCCATGGGTGATAACTGGTGACTTCAATGCCCACCACTACTATGGGGAAGCTCCAGGGTGAACACTAGAGGTCGACAGTTAGTGTCTTTCGCTTCTGAATGTGAACTTATCCTCGTGAATGACGGCAGCCCTACTTATCTGCGCGGATCGGCCTATATCAGTTGCCTGGACCTCACTTTCGCCTCACGCTCATTCACACGCAGAGTGCACTGGTTTTCGGATTCGGAAACAAGGGGTAGTGACCACATCCCAACATACCTGAAGATTGACGGCTTTCCAAGTCTCAAGTCCTCCAGAGCCGTCCAGTGCACCGATTGGCGAAAATACAAGTTAATCATGGAAGACTATGTTGGTGCCTCACCTTTCAACCTAGAGGACGCAATGAAGAGTGCCCTACAGTCAACGACGCGTTCGCTTCCGGTGAGCTTACCTCGCACTGATATGAACATTGATCTCGAGAAACTCCGAGTGATTCGTCGTCGTGCAGAACGACGTTATAGACGCACGAGGTCACTTGATGATCTGAGAGTGGCCAGACGCACACAAAAGAAAATACAGCGTCACATGGACAAGCTGGACAAGCAACGATGGGCATCTTTTTGCGAGTCTTTGGATCCCAGAAAGCCTCTGTCACTAATCTGGAGAATTGTCCGGGGACTTCGTACAACCATTACTCAGCGCTACCCATTAAAATCTCTAGCACTTCACTTACGCTGCGAAGAGATTGATGTCGCAGATTCCTTTTGTCGAAGGATTGCCTGCGGCTCAAATTCAACTGGGACAAAGACGCCCGACTTTTCTGTATTTTCACGTGATCTCCGAATGGACATTTCGTTTTCAATGGACGAACTAAAGGCTGCGCTTGCTTTGTGTAGACGTTCTTCAGCGCCAGGACCATACGGCATCACTTACCGCGCTCTGTGTCACCTAGGAGATCAAGCTCGGCAGGCACTCTTGCAGCTGTACAACGACTCCTGGCAAACTGGCATGGTTCCACAGGAATGGAAGTCAAGGCGCCTGATTCCACTTCTCAAAGCCGGCAAGTCACCCTTGAACATTTCCTCTTACCACCCGATTGCCCTCGTGAGCTGTGTGGGAAAAGTTATGAAAAGGAGGATTTTAACGCGTCTGGAATGGTACTTAAAGTTCTACGAAATATATCTAGATGCCATGTCCGGGTTCAGACGAGGCCGCTCGTCAATTAATATATCTGGTGTTCTACTTGGTGACATATGTAGAACACCAGAAGGCCTGCAAGTGGTTATCTGCTGCTCTGTTTCTTGACGTTAAAGGGGCCTACGACAATGTCACCCACGAATCCATTCTCAGCGCACTATAAGGAGTGGGACTCGGTGGCAGGATATACACGTGGGTTCAGAGATACCTACCCAATAGATCATTTCACGTGCAGACAGAGAATGGCCTGACACCCGAGTATTACTGCAGCCGAGGAGTCCCGCAAGGCGGAGTGCTGAGCCCGACGCTGTTCAACCTAACACTCATTGAACTAGTTGGCAAGCAACCAGCAGTGTACGACTTTCCATTTATGCTGACGACATCTGTGTGTGGACATCAGGTGTGACTCGACTTCAACTTCGCGCTCGACTTCTGAAGGCAGCATCAGTTACATCGTACCACTTACGCAAACAAGGGCTTGTAATCGTAAGTGAGAAGTGTGCAGTCGTGGCCTTCACCAGAAAACCAATGTCCGCTTACGGCATACCAATTAACGGACAGTTGGTGTCATGCAGCCGGAGTCATAGGTTCTTGGGAGTCGTAATAGACCGAAACCTGTCTTGGACACCCCACGTAAACTACGTGAAAAAGCGGCTGACTGCCATTTGTCACTTATTCAGGTTTCTTGCTTAGAAAAGTTGGGGGATGTCTGTCGAGTCTATGTTGCAGCTGTAGAAGGTATTATTTACAAGATTCCTGCGGTATAGCCTACCTGTTATTTCTAACACGTGCAAAACGAACCTGCGCACAATCCAAAATATTCAAGCCCAAGCGCTTAGGATATACCTTGGTTTACCCCGCTGCGCATCGACAGCTGGAAAAATTGCCATTGCACAAGACTACTCGATCATGACGCACATGCTAGCATGCTAGGAATCCTTCCCATCACTTGGCAACCCTCGCTACTGAGAGGCCCCGCACGAAATTTAGTGCAATTGTCTGTGCTCATCGTGCGTCGTTTACGTCAGATTTTACGCCTGCTGAGAAACTGGTTTATCCTCCGTGGTGCCTGACACTTCAACAAGTACGTGTTTCAATTCCAGGAATACAGAAAAAAAATCAAATTTGCCTTCATCAGCCCTAAAACAATTGATCTTGAGCTATCTGCACAAAATGTACAACAACAAAGTGCACATATACACCGATGGTTCAACCGCAGCGTCTGGTTCTGGTGGTGCGATGGTGATTCAAGCTAGAGGAATCCCTCTGCGAATCAAACTGTCACAAGTCACTACGTCCACAGCGACAAAACTTGCGGCTTTGCGTGGCGCCATAGAGTACATCAAATCCCAAAGACCATAGAGTACATCAAATCCCAAAGACAGGGCTGTGTTTTCCGACTTAAAATCAGCCCTGCAGAGCATGCAGTTAGTCCGACGAGGTTGCCATGAACAATTACCTTACGAAGTTGTCAAGCTCGTTCACCACATCACAGAAGCAGGCTACGAGGTCAAGTTTCAGTGGCTTCCTGGCCATTGTGGGATCAGTGGCAATGATTCCGCAGACAACGCGGCTCGCACATCGGAGCAAGAAGAACACATCCTTCCGATTTCTTTGTCAAGGACTGACGCTGCAAAGCAACTTCGTCACCTGGCACGTAGTCTGAGTCTGCAGGAGTGGAACACCCCAAGCATAAGACATACGAGACTATACCAAATAAACACTCGACTGGAACTTCGACCTCCATCCGGACTTCGTCGACGTGAAGCTTCACTTCTTTGTCGCCTTTGGTTGGGGGTTGCCTTCACAAAAGCATATAGAACCCTCATCGGATTGACCGACAATGCGGAATGCGACGTCTGCTGCACCAAAGAAGACATCGACCATCTGATATGCCATTACCCTCGATTTGCCTCTGAAAGACAGAAGCTTTCGGACGCATTGCGACAATTGGACGATCGGCCACTCTCTGTGCAGATGATACTGAAACACCGTCATCGCCTTTCGTCGGCTCAAAAAGCAGTCAAAGCTGTCTTGTGCTTTTTGAAAACTACAGGCCTATGTGACCACCTTTAACGTTTGTGTGGTGCCACCGCTGCATATGCGCCAGCCGATTGACTGACAATCCTCCTTTTTTTCTTTTTTTCTTTTTTTCTCTCTCTCTTTCTCTTCTCTTTCCTCTCTCTCTCTCATCTTTATGCCCCCTTCCTATTCCTCCAGCCTAGGAGGGTAGCGAACCGGGCATGAGCCTCCTGCCTTCCCTCTCGTTGTTTACCCCCCCCCCCCCCCTGATGCAATATGCGTGGTCAAATATATACTATGAGGTTGGTCTTGACTGCAACTTATCCACCTTGTTCAACACTTTTTTATTTTGATAGATGTTTTTTCTTACGTATAGTGCTTTTCTTACTTATAGATGTTAGCCCAAATGTAGCCTTGCGTATACCACTTGGTTTGCCACTTCGCTGGCAGCCTCCGTAATATGCTTACGCAGCAGCAGGAAGTGGTACCGATGTGTGCAACAAAGCACCACCTTTAGGCTAACACGTCACTTTCTTCATAAATAAGGGACGAGTGTCTGATTGTTCCATTGAGAGCTTTCAACTGCTCCACAACTATGAATACGAAACCCTCACTTCAACATGCCCTAAAATCATGCCGTGGTCAAGGCAGTTGCTACTTCGTAACTATATTTAATCCCCCGATTGGCCTATACTGCTGAACCACGTGAGTCGTCAACTCTGCATACGATGACAGTTTCTGTTAGGTTGATTTCTCAGCTTGATATAATAGCCAGGTGGCACGATAGGACGTACTACTGCACAGCGATCAAGGCGTGAAACAATGGTGTGGAAGCATGGACTAGGAGGGGCACTGAGGCATACAGTTCCTGGGCGTGAACTTGCGGGGCACATAATGACCGGCTTGGGTAGGTGATGCCTCTATTCAATGGATCCGCACGACAGCGAGGAAGTGACGTTACCGGGGTGCCAGTGGCAAGGCTCTATTGTTCCTTCGGCAAGGCGCAACCACGGAGAAACATTAATGATCTGGGCAACACGCTTGTCTTTCCCGTTCACTATGGCACGTGGTATAAACGCAAGCATTGACTCTCCAGATTTATTCTTTTGGCCTGGAATGCTACTATATTTCAGGAGCACTACGGTGTCTCTCATAATTATATGGTGGTTTTTGGGCGTTAAACAGCACCTGTCACTCAGTGCATCAAATCTGTCTCAAAGAACCCCCTTTCTTCCTAGAAAGGATTGAACAAATGTATATGTGCATAATCCAAGGCTTTTCTGTCATTTCTTTTTATGTAATCATCTGTCTGTCTCTCCAACCATTTAGGTTGTGCCATCATTGATTGGCTTTCTTAAGAACGCTTCGCTCCTCAAAAACTTTCCTAGTTAGCTCTCTCTCTCTCTTTTTTGGGTGCTTTGTTCACTTTTGTTTGTGTGCTATTCTTCTTTTTTATGAAGTGTTAATTAACCTGGAAGCAACCTTGTCAATTCGTGAGACCGTTCGCGCTACAAACCACCCATACCTAAAGAACCACGCGTTCTTATCATACTCATTAACAAAGAGGGTGTCTTGAAGGGCCAGTTGGTACATGATACTGAGCATATAACAGTACAAAAACAGGGCGAAGAAAGAATACCATACAAGTAGCCCAACACAAGCGCTGGTCTTGTGTGGTCTTTTTCTTCATACCGTTTTTGCGCTGTTTCCTCTTCGGTATTAGCAACGAAAAGTCGCCTAACTACATTGTTTACATGTGCAAGACCTTCTTCAATGAAAAATAATGCATTTTCACCACGTTGCGATCTCAATATGAAAAATAGTGAGGACAGTGTTAATGCAAGGCTTTAAAAGTCTCGATCTATATTAATAGGCCACAGAAGTTTGGCCCACTGCGTAAGCATAACTTCACTAGCGAAGCTTCATTAAGGCCCTTGTTTCGCGAAGATTATTAGGAAACTTCGAAAACGAGGTGCATGCAAAGTTCTTTATCGAGGTATCGAGGAAGCTGCCCGAGAGAATGCAAGCTCACGCAGTCGACAGATCATTTATTCGGGTTTCGATTATATCACGGATGCCGATTGTGCAGAATAATTAGGTTCTGCCTTTGTCCTTTAGAACGAGTAAATGATTCCATTCACAGCGAACTGTTAGCCAAGTGCGCCATGCGTTTTTCAGCTGAAAGTATGCGCTGCTATTTTCGTTTATAAAAATTCACAGCACATCATTCTTAATTATAGGTAGTTCATTATTCCGCCACCTTCAAGGTCTCTCTTGAATACTCATTTAGAGATGTCGTAATATAATTTTTAAAACTCAGCAGCTGCTCAACTTTAGAAAATGACTTTGGCGTACTAGAACACTTTAATTCCTGAAGTATATTCTTGCAAAAGCTTATTAGTGATTTTAGCAGGTGGAAATAGCAATGCACGTTTCACGTTTCGTATATGTAAGCAAACATTTTTGAACTACAAGACCACTGTCTTTTTTTTGAGAATGATGCATATCAACTGTTTTCAGCGTTGCCTACCGAAAGTTCAGAATTAAATTAAGCTCATTGCTTTTAATGTCAGCAAAATTCAGCTTTTTCTGCTTACCCTAATGGGTGCTAAGCAACTCATGGACTAAACTTGTCAATGTGTCACGGTCCTGGTGTGTCGTGTAGTCACGTTCTTTCGTAAAACATTCATGTGCCACGGAAATTCGTTGAGTCCCTGTACCTGTTACTGCTCCACTAGAAATTAGCAACGCAAGAGTAAGCGAACGACGTCAGCGGAGCTCAATCACCCTTCCCTGCTTGCAATGGAGAACTGAAACCGGGCCTGTAGGGTGGAAGATTAATGAGAATCACCACCTTAGGGTAAAATGCACTTAGCCGTGGCTTGCAGATAACGATGGTAGAGCGGAAACACGCTTCCTTATATGTCCTATTTCAAGTTGACAGCGCTAGTGTCTCGTCAAAGAAATCTCTAAAGCACTGCATGGTTTTCTCTTCCCCAGGATTAGTGTTGGTTGCACTGAGAAACACCCTTCCCCATCTGCACCGCCACTTATACTTTCTCATTTATGGAAACAGCATTATTGAACATGACACTTTCTTTGCTCAAGGACCCGTGTTCAGGTGAGAACAGATTTAGAACGTATTATAGTCTACAACGCTGTCGGTTAGTTAGCAAAATTTTGCATCGATGTACACCAGCTGAAAGAGAAATATTACCATTTGTAAGGTATTACAAAAATGCACCGACTTCTTCTGCTTGTATACAGGTAACCTTTCTCTTTTTATATGTTGAAGGGAAAAAATATTTCGTATTCTTGTATATTTGACTAAGCAGTGAAATTGCTAAGGTGAAGGTGTAATACATTTTCTTGAAAAGAATCCTGGCCTAGTTAACTCATTTCTTTAGGTTTAAGATGTACGGTAGTAATTACAATAAGCCTAAATATTACCACTAATATTAAGAAGTTTGGGCGCCCCTACTTCCCAAAAGAGTGCTATCACTTAGAAACAGGCATACTTCTGCTAGCGCAAACAGGAAAAAAGTGACCAATTGATGCATTTGCTTTTAGATCCACACACACACACACATATATATATATATATATATATATATATTACTTGCCACTAAGCCGCTAATGATTTTTTCTAACGAATAAAAGATGACTTTTTATTGCTTATTTGTTTCTTTCTATGCGACCACTTGACTGCAATGCGTTCTCGATTTCTTCTTGGTAGTGAAGAACTCCTAGACGTACATGAATTGTGCATAAATGCAGCGACTGAACTTGAAGATAATTAGGGCAGAGCTTCTGCATCGTTTGCCTAGTCTAAGTAGTCGTTCTGTAGTGTTAGTTCGTTTCCTTATACGGTTAGAATATAGGTGTCATAATTTTTAAGGTACCTTTACGCAGGTGTATATACAGGTGTAATAATGCATTCGCTATTGCTTTAAGTAACTCTTTCAATAGAAGTAGTTGATTATTGTTTTCGTTTCATTTTTCAAGTGAAACGCCTAAGTATCATAAAAAGAAACCTTTAGTCATTGAATGTCAATCCATAGTTAGTAATTGCATTGTGCTCGTGTTTCTGGCGATGATACCATCACTAAGGTAAAAAAATGAACAAATTGCACGTTTCAGGCTTTAACGCATCGCCACTGCAGCCTTAGTTGTCATAGGAATAACCTTTCAGACCTTACCGATTTATGTATATTCGCTACAGAACACTGCGTGATTACAACAAAAACGACAACAACACCGAGAATATGAAGAGATATTTTGATATCTTAACCATTCATTAGCGATTTCAGTATCTCTGCCTGTGTGCATATGTCGTGTTTTCTTGCGTTCTATATGGGCGTGTAAAGGTACGCAGGTCATGATGATCTGCCACATGGACGGCTCCTCCTTGTGGCGTTTTGAATAGAGTAATTACAGGTAACTCTTCTCCTCGTAACACGTTTACTACAAATTCAAACGTCGTGAGGCTGAATAGAGCACAAAAGTTTAGATGTTACAACGCGCTTCGGCTTGTGCACTAGCGCATTCTTCTATCAGCATGTAAAATAGAAAGCACCTAGAGATTTCCCCCTTTATAACCGTCGAGTTGGCTTTCTTTAACATAAACGAGAAATACGCAAATGAAGCACGGAACACCGTTAAAACTTTTCAAGATATGGTCATTCCCTGAAAAAGGTTGCCATCGGTTTTCTAAAGCGGCTCCACACCAATAAAAACTAGTAGTGCAATTTAAAGTCAACAAGGGAAAAAAAACTGCCGGCGATCTCTCCGGTGATGTTCAAGTGAAGCGATGGCGGAAAGAAAAATAACTGCAATGACATTTTCGCCTGGATATCTGCCAGTTCCCTGTCAACTGGGGAGGCGGACGCCGAATTTTGCGGAATACATAGAACGCATAGTGTGTCTACAGCTGCTCTGTGCCACTGTCACACGTGCTTCGAAATGCGAATTCTACTCGTTCTTGTTCCACGTTCTGTCGTGGCAGCTGTCACAGGAAGAAAACGGAACGTGGTCACTTTATGCAGAAAAGCAATGGGTTTATTGACAGCGTACAAACTATGCCACACATCAGGTGGGCATTTAGGATTGGTGTAAAAAGCAAAAAAAAAGCAAGAAAAAGATTTTCATAAAAAGTATGTGCTTTTCTGGCTGGGTTTCAAATGAAAGTAGCAAATGAACAGCGTTACCAATGCGTATGTGAGACAGTCGTTTTCTAAAAAAAAAAACGTGATGGCAATGTGAGCAAGCAAGGACACAACATTGTTGCTCGTACCCACCTGGAAATTCAAAAAAGATGCTAAAACACTACGACAACATGGTACCTAGACTTCACCTGAAAAAGGACGGAAAGATAGCAGCGTGAGGAAGCGATGGGTACTTCTTGTGTGCCTTCGGTGCCTTTTGTGCCTTATCTGCCTCTTATTTACTTACGTTATGTTTTTTTAATCAGCCTCTTTAGGATATAACGCACCTTCACTTTTGACAATTTAGATACAGGGATCCAGTGTATATTTGCAGGAGGTATGTATTTCTTGTAAGAAGTGATATCAAAAATAACAAAAATGAATATCTTGCAGTGTACCACTAAAACCACTGTTTCGAATAGTACACAATGATGAAAGGTGAAATATTTACAAGAGAAGCGTACCTTTTTTCTAGTTTAGTTACGTGTGCACACTTAAATCAACAAGTAAAGCATCTTTGAGAAAACTGTCACCAAAAAAATTCTCACTGTAGCGTCACTTTCGAGTAACATGATGCTCTTTGTGTTTGGTTTTTACTTGCTAGCAAGAACAATACACAGACTTTGAAAATACGTTCACTTGTGCTAGAAAAGATACAATTGGTCAATAAAATAGTAAGTTTAAGGCTGGACAAAAATATCTTGTCATTTATGCTCTGCATTACTGAATGTCTATTTTGTTTTCTTATTGTTTTTTATTAAGACCAAACTAGCACTTTTATGGGTTTCCATGCTGCAAATTAAGCATTAGCTTCCTTGCTTACGCGGAATTGCCATCTAGCACAGCTTGGTTTATCGTCACTTTCTAAAAGACGAGACATCGAGTCTTGATACTTTTTCACTCTTTATTTAATTCACAACAATATTCACCACACAACTACATAACACCTGCCAAACCATCATCCACCAGAAACAGCCACGCACTTAATGTATCCGTGTTTCATCCTCGTACTGCTTTCTTCAAATACACCTTTTTTCCTCGTTGTATTGAAATATAGAACCTCATACCAGGTCACATTCGGTCTTTGCAGAAAGATGAATTTTTGAAGGCATTAAAAGACGGTGTGCTGTAAACCTTTTATTGCTTGTATAACTGTGTTTGTAAAATTTTGTTGTACTTGTACTTGTGTATTCAGCTGTTTTGTTTTGTACCTTTTTATTTTTTCTTGCTGTGTACCCCCTCCTACGATAGCCCCATAACGGGGCTGCAGTATTTCAAAATAAATAAATAAATAAATTGAAAAGACCAATTAGTGCAAATTACTTCTGTTTACTCTTCATTGTGAATGAAGAAAAAATTTCATACATGTGTGGGTGTATTTGTTTTTTTTTCTCTGTGACGTGGTTACTGCAGGTAGTGATGTTACACTTGTTCTCACTTGTCGTAAGTTGCGTTTTTGGATCCGCCACAAGTCCCCTCAATGCTTACGGTCGTTTTAATGTAAGTTGTTACATTGCTTGCACACTCGAGCACAAGAACCCTACATACGTCATCGTACTCTTGATACACTGTCACGTTTCCATGACTTGTGTATGCATACAAAAATCAGTGCAAGAAGCCTACGGATTAAGAGATACGAGAAAAAGCTGCACGTTGGGGGTGATTTGGCAGATAGCTGTCAATTGTCATCTCCGGGCTACTCTGTAACGTACTTACATTACATGCTGTGCAGTAAGACCAAATATATTACCGATTTGCTCGGAACTTCAAAGTTATCGCACGCCTTGTGGTACCTAGGTTTGTATGCCGCCAGCACAACAGCGTTTTGACGTGAGGCATGTATGACACATGTAGTGCATGTAGTTGTCACAAAATGTGCAGTGTTAGTCATAGTGCCGAAAGTTTTTTCTTAATACGTGGCTCATACGGCTTTGTCGTTTTCAAGAAAAGCAACTTTCATTCGTGTGTTCAAGTCGGGATTCGACAAGAAGCATGAGGCTAAATTAATTGGTACATATATGCTGACGTGCTCCGTCATTTTTTCAAGTGAAACGTTAAATCAGCCCCCGATTGTTATTAACGATTCGTTAGCCTTATTGTGATGAATTAAGCAAGTTTGGGTTGATTCACAGAGAAGCACACGCTCAAAATCAGTTTTTAGAATACCGCTCCTAAGCTTGGGCACCTATTTAACTTCTTCACAATACAGATTGGGAAAGATTAGTTAAATTTTTTTGAGGCGCTTCGACCCTACGTTATGAATCTTACTATGGTAAGTACCTGATCTCACTAATTTAATTTTTCATCAAAAGGAGGGCGACAAATAGTTGCAAAATCAGTCACAATGAAAATATATGATGTCTTATACTGCTTGTTTTCCAGAAACATCAAAGTGTTGTTCTCAACTGAACTTACCTGTTGGGCGTTTTTTTTACTTTCCATGCTTATATTCTCCACAGGAGCACAATTAAAGGACAATTTATTATTACAAAATAATTATTCTCGAATGCACTAAAATTATGCCTCTAATGCAGAAGAATCATTCTCAAACAATATATTTACTACAAGAAGATTACTTTAAAGATTAGCCCACACTCTTCTTATCAAGTGGAAAAGTAGCCACATATTGCTGATGTCAAATCAATTTTTCCCAACCAGAATAACCTCGTGTAGCAAGCTTGACAGCGTTGCAACTTCTCGCTCAGATCGCAAAAAATTGACGAAGGCTTGAGCTTCACCTTTAAGAGTATGTCGCGATCGCGTAAACTGATCGCGTGTGCATCGTTTTATTAACTGATGACTTCTTTCGCTTATTGGTGATAATGATGAGTGTTTTATAATGGCGCAAGGGCCAATTGAAGGCCAAAGAGCGCCATTTTCGCTTATTGGTACATGCCTGAACCGTGCATCCTGTAAGGAACCAAACGACTGTGCGGGTGACATTCGCTGTTTCAAAGTGCCATTGAATGTGTAGTTTCCAAGTGCCCACCATGCCATAATGTTCCTTTTGCGAATTAGTGAAGGGCCCACCACTCGTCCGTAGGGCCAAACGCTAACCTCCGCAGCTATTGGCTTTGCTAATGGCGCCGCTGCTTATGATGATTACATATGTCTGAGCGCTTTGTAATGAATGGGCATTTAAAGCCCCTATTTGTTGATCAAATCACATCTTTTTTTCTTGCCTGATGCATTTCTATGCCTCTGCCTCCCAATGAATGATGAGTTGTGGAGGCTGCTTCTGCTACAAGACATCCATATATGAATGTCATGTAAAAATTATTATATAGAGGATTTTTTTAAATAGTTTCACTAAAGATCCGGAATCTATAGAGAACACTTGCTTGTCACACAGACAGCCGGGGTAAAATTTTGTTCTTAAGATAAACTGTCTATGAAATAAGTTTTTTTAAACAATATCCTCAGTCGAACCCGGAAACTTCATTATTTTTTCATTGGCATGTGTCCAGATTTTTTCATTATGGACAAGATAAGGATTTTCACTCAAAACTAATGGCTCCAGTGGCTATGCCGGAATTTCAGCGAGAGAAACTTTTTAAAGCTATCGCGTTAATACTTTGTGAGCATTTATCTCACTATTTTTTCTTCGAACATATAAGCCCACTATAATGTATTGTGTTCACATTTCTTCGAACTACGACATAAAAATTTGTTTGTTCAATTTATTTTGTTTAATATGGCACCGTATCCTCTTTATCACACTGTTTGAACCTCTATGTATGCCGCCCTTTATGTAACGGCTTCGGGCCTTTGATGAATAATAAACTAAACGAATTTTTATAAAACCACGTAACCATTAGGTAGCCCTCCGGGCTCTTCACGAACAATGAAACTACTCCGTGCTGTGGATAAGTACTTCGAGATACATCAATGGAAGAGCGGTCAGCAAGTCTTGAATGAGGTGTCTCCGTGTATAGGAGAGAATCGAAATGGGAAGCGCGATTTGCCATGCGTAAGTGCATTAGCTTTTGCGCACTCACCGTAAGTGATCTATATATGCGGAACGCGTGTAGAAGTTTCTCGCGGCGAGGCTGTGTTGCCAACGTGCTCCTCAGAATCTAAGGGAATATTACTTCAGGTATGCGCAAAAGCGAGCTTATCGCGCGTATGAAAAGTAAAGCCGCGTTTTCTTCCATCCTTCGTCAAGAGATTAGAAGCAGCCGTCAATTCGGTGTGACCAAAATTCTATCGGCGCAGTCTACAAACGTTGTTCACTAACATGTATAATCGTTATTTGATAAGCTACGTTTTACTTTCTTTTGTGCTATCAAAAGGAGAACCGGTAAGCGGCAAAGAAAATTAGGTGTATCTGGAGGAATAACGCTGGAAAAGTCGGAAATGATAGAAGAGCTGTAAGTATTCTGGAACGAGGTGTCCCCGTGTACAGGGGATAATCGAAATGGGAAGAAAATTAGTTGTATCTGTAAGAATAATGCCAGAAAAGAAGGAAATTATAGTTCCGCCACTACATGAGAAAGCAATCTTGAGTTCTAGGAATGCCTTATAAGTTTTTAGGAATGCCTTATAAGTTAAGTTTCCCTAAAAAATGTTGTTCCGTTTTCTGGTTTTTCCCTGACGCAAATTCCACTGCAGTCTCTTGCTTCTTCATTGGAGTGAAACATGTAATACGCGCTAATAAATTTCACTACTGTACAAAGGACAGGCATTGTACCGATACTAATAAACGACCTTGGATTCGCAGCACGTGCTATTGTATTATTATTGTGGTTACAAACAACACAAAAGTGTGTACAGTTTGTATAAAATATTGTTTTGCGAGAAAACTGTGCCAGCATGTATTTTTTTTGATGAAAGCTAATTTAATTGTATCGGGAGGAAATGCTAGACGCGCAGGGAATAATAAGTCTCCCGTTACAGGAAGGAGCATTCACGCGGCTTTAAAAATGAGTATTTTATATTTGCATATCGTTATGTTATACATATTCAGTTGTCATCGTTAAATACGAAATTGTTTCAGCCTCATTTCGTTCGCCGAAAAAGAGACAGGTGATAACAATAATTAGATGTGACCAACCAAATGACTGTTTTCCTCCAAGAACAAACTCTGAACATGAAATTTGGCGGTGGCTATTTTACTATGGTTGGTTTCGTAAAAGAATGCACAAAACTCAAGCATATTAATACTTTAGCGAAACACTTTTTAATTATTTTCTCAGAGCTTCAAGTCACTGAATAATTGAGCGTGATTAGTGACCACTGATTAGGTGACAGGTCTCCACATATAGTTCTCATTACCATCTATATGGTTTCTACCGCAAAAAATGAGCTTTGTAAATTCAAGAGCAGCATTTTACCTCTACAAGTTAAGTGGAAGTACCAACAAAATTCATAGAGTGGCGTGCGAGTCATTTTCTACGAGTCATAGTGAGAAACAATGCTATACTATAAACATGGTAACGTAAGGACACATGACTACCTCTATGTGTGTCCTTAACTGCCTGAGTTCAGTTTGAGGTTGTTTGAATGATGAACGTAATATGTTTGGTAGACACGTTGTTGAGTGCAGTCAATGAAAGACCAGGATATATAAAATTGTTTGAGAAAATTTATATTCGAACCTCTCTGAACAGCCTCGCATGTCTACCTTACATTTCACAGTTTTGTTTGCGTTAGCTTTTTTTCTTGTCAAGTGACAAAACCGTCGCATCATGCAGTCAATCAAGACTATGAAGTTATTGATGGCATTTTTGTTGTTTACTTCAGTTTTGGCGTTAAACTGGCTAAATGTCATCCACATTTGCATTGCATTGGCTGCAAAGTCCCATTTTGTTATTAATGGTTTTTGTTTGTCCCGCACTTTCAACGCGTATGCGAATAGGAGCCAAATTTATTTATTGTTTATTGTACTCTTTCATAGTTGCGTTAACTGCTGGGGATTGCACAACATATCTTCCACATGTGCTCTATCTACCAATTTCTATACTTAGGCAGCGTCCTATTGAAGAATCGCTGGTCCAGCATTTATTTATCGACTGAAACTGAAACCTAATAGTTTTATATCCCCAACTGAAAAACAACTGAACATACTGGTCTGGTAAGTTTCACTATTCTTTTCCATTTCTGGTATTAGTACGTCACTACTTGTGTTCAGAATTTCGTTCATTCACTGTCACAATCACTGGTAGTTGGCAAGTTTAGTATGTGTTTCCTCTTCATTTGGTCTATCACGGTTTTCCGATACCCTCGTGCTGCTCATCTTTTCCCCAAATATATATCTCTGCGGGCCTGCAAGTTTCCCAGACCATAAAAACACAATTCATATGTGACTGGCAGATAGAACTTTCCGCTGTTTATGATTTTGTCTCTTCTGCATTTATTCTCTTCATCCTGTGCCTCTTAAGCCCGTCACGAACAATGGCTCTCGAGCAATACCGCTAATGTATTTCTGCCAGCACACATACCGACCATCGCGTGAAGTAGATAACTGCTGCACATGAGAGACATGTTCCGACATTTCTGCTCAAAATGTTTGTACTACCAGAGCTGCGAATGACAGCTTGAAAAGCACAGAGAAAAAGCGTGAATGATGGGAGTGGTGCTGATGGTATCTTTATTGCTCGCAGTCTCTCAGCATTATATTGGTTATATGTTTCGCTACCGAGAAGTGTTCGTGCTGCTGCAAATAAAATACCTCTGGGGCTACGTTCGAACGGTATCGAAAATCCAGACTTATTGGTCACAAAACGAGGCACTCACGCCTGAAAGAGCCTGCCGCCAGCAATTGACAGTGCTTACACAGCGAATCAGCAAACAGCACAAACACACACCAAATCTTTCCTTTTACGGTGAAAGCTGTTAGAATACCAAAACAGTGAATTTTGATGGTGTAGCTATGCTTGAGCTCATTGCTGCAGTCACACAAAACGAGAAAACAGAATTCTGGTAAATCCTACGCATTGTAAAAAATGATTCAACCAGCCAGTAGCTTGCTAGGCAACATTTTTTTTTCTCTCGAAAGCTAATTGTTATCAAAAGCCAAGGTTGAAAGCTTTTGTAATGAGTAGATGGGTGCATTGCGGGGGCCTCACAGGTCTCGTCAGTTAAAATAGCGCTTAAAGGGCAGTGGATTGCCCATGTAACGACGGCACTTACGTAACACACATGTTCTTTTACCGAGCCTGTATATAGAGCCATTCAATGTCCACGAGGAGGACATTGAATAGGGAAAAATTCACTGAACATAACATATGCTTCACCAAATACAGACGTCATGTATACATGCTCTACAATGCAACATGAAATATTGCAGTATTATTGCGTGATACAAGCACACATTTCCATCGGGAGTCAGAAAACAATATTATCATAATGACTTCCTCGTTTAAAGCCAGTAACCAGCTACAAAGGCCACACACGCTACTGCACCTGTTTTTTAAGGCCACGTAATGGGTGCACAGCAAGTTCAAATACTTTCTTGTACTGAAAGTCTGAAGGACGCCCTACGAACAGATTATCGCTATCGCTTTCAACTATTAAAGGACAAGCTTTAAGGTTCTCTCATTTTTCATGAAGCTACATGCACTTTTTGCACTCGGTTCGATGCAGAATACTTTCGACTTTTCGGACAACACCAGAATTAGCACCATTTCGTTAGCGCACCATCATTACCTCATCAACGTGCCTAATCACCACTTACGTCAAGTGATTATATTCGGTGATAGCATCAGAAGAGAAAAGGCTGCAATTTTTCCTGGCGCAATGACCGTGACTGCAGTTTTTCTTAGCGCGATGCGAAGCTTAAAGTGTTTGTTGCGAGTATTGTAATGAACAATCTACAGACGTTACATTGTCTTGTGAAGTGGGATGTCGTAGGATTGTATAAGGTTGTCTCTCTACAATGATTGGCTTTGCCTAACTAGGAAATTCACACTCAAGTGATGTCGCAACTGCCGCAGTTACCGGCAATGAACTACGTTGACCGCATTATAGTGTGGGCACCCTGCAATATGTATATATTATGACGACTCGGTTGTAACGAGGTTTATTGGTCGTGAACTCGGGAACGAACAAGCGCAACGGACCCGAAAAAGAAGCGCACCTTCCAAGAGGATGATGATTGTCAGCCAGAACATATGATTGACTGCTGTTCAGATGAGGATGAAGCGCATTATAGATGCCTACATTAATTCCCCCCCCCCCCCGTGGAAGCGGCCAGCCTGGCCGCTGCGGGCGGGTAGTCAAGGTGACGAGGAACTTCGTGTGAAAAGCTTCATGCGGGAAACGTGTACAATTTGGGTGCTGCGGTAACGGCGGTCAGTTGGCACGACAAGAGGCGTCACATGGTAGCTGACAGGTGAAGTTTGCTCTAAAACAACATATGGGCCGATGAATCGAGGCTGGAACTTGTCGCAGAGACCAGGTGTGCGAAATGGTGTCAATAGCAGCACCTCGTCACCCGGTCGGAATGATACCACACGATGAGAGGTGTCGTAGACGGCCTTCCTTGCTTGTTGCGTAGCTTCTGTGTTCATACGAGCGCGCTGGCGGCACTGGGCAAGGCGAGAAATTTATTCTTCGCAAGAAGATGGTGATGGAGGCCAATTGCTGGTGAAGAAGGAAACATCGATAAAGAAAGTAGGTGAACGTCCGTAAACGAGATAGAACGGTGAGTAGCCGGTTGTGCGCTGAACAGTGGTGTTGTAGGCGAAAGTGAGGAATGGTAGAAGTTTATCCCAGTCTCTGTGATCCGGTTGAATCTATACGGCGATCATGTCGGCAAGGTTTCGATGAAATCTCTCGGTCAGACCATTTGTTTGAGGATGGCAGCTAGACGCGATTTTGTGTGTGGTACCAGAAACGCGAAGAACTTCACCTAAAAGCTGTGATAAAAACACCTTTCCACGGTCACTTAGAAGTACACGAGGAGCACCATGACGTAGTATTATGGCCTGAAGGACGAAGGCAGCAACTTCCGATGCTGAACAGTAGCTACTGAAGTTGTCTCGGTGTAGCGTGTCACATGGTCTACGGCGGTGACTATCCATCTATTTTCAGCACCAGTAACAGGAAGGGGCCCATAAAGATCGACACCGACGACCTCGAAAGGTATTGTAGGGCACGTCATTGGCTGTAACTGACCAGCCGGGAGAGATGTCGGAAGTTTGCGAAGTTGGCATGGAGAGCAGGAACCCACGTACTTTGCTACGCTGGTAGAAATCCCAGGCCAATAAAAGCGGCTTCGAATGCGGTCGTATGTTTTGTGAAAGCCTAGGTGGCCAGCAGTCAAATCGTCATGAAAGGCGTTAAGTACATGATGTTGAAGAGCGCGTGGCAGAACAAGTACCCAGCGTTGGCCGTTAGGATGATATATGTGACGATACAGCACACCATCCTGAATTTTGAAGTGCTCGAGTTGTCGACGAAGGCGTGCATTGGGTGGACGCGTAGCTCCTGAGAGGTGGTCTATAATGCGCCGACAATACGGGTCAGCCTGCTGGCGAGAACTGAAGGGTTGTTCCTCGTCGATTGGCGGTTGGTACAGCGAGGCGAGCAAGGCAACAGAAGTGGGAGTCACGTCCGCACTGGTGTCGTTGGAGGTGGCAGCTGGAGTGTCGAACGACGCCGTAGGTAGTGGGCAACGAGAAAGAGCGTCGGCGTCTTCATGTTTTTTGCCCGATTTATAAATAATCTCAAACTGATGCTCCTGTTGGCGTAAAATCCAACGCCCCCAGCGTCGGGACAAGTTCTTCATTGTAGAAAGCCAGCATAAGGCGTGGTGGTCCGTTACGATGGTGAATTGACGGCCGTACAGATAAGGACGGAACTTTTTTATGGACCAAACCACAGCGAGGCACTCCTGCTCAGTGATGGTATAGTTTTTTTTGGTAGAAGTAAGCACTCGGCTAGCATATTCGATGACCCTTTCCCGTCCAGAGTTATCGCGTTGGAGGAGAGCAGCACCTATACCGCAACTGCTGGCGTCGGTATGCAGGAGTTTTGGGGCAGTGTCATCAAAATGGCACAGTACAGGCTCTGACGTCAAAGCTTTCTTCAATAGGTGAAACGCCGACTGACATTCCTCGGACCACACAAAGGGTGCATTAGATGCGAGTAGTTTGTGAAGTGCTGCAGCCATTGAAGCGAAATTTCGTATGAAGCGACGAAAATATGATGAGAGGCCAAGAAAACTTCGCAAATCCTTAAGTCTTGTGGGGCATTGAAATCGAAGGACGGCAGCGATCTTTTCGGGGTCAGGGCGAATACCGTCCTTGCTGACGACATGACTGAGAACCTTGATGGATTTGGTGGCGAAACGGCACTTCTTAGTGTTGAGCTGCAGACCCGCGGCCGCACCGGCGAGGCATGTTTGGACGTCATCCAAGCGCCTCAGGTGCTGAGAAAACGTTGATGAAAAGATGATAATGTCATCAAGGTAGCAGAGACACGTCTTCCATTTCAGAGCACGCAGCACGGTGTCAATCATGCGTTCAAATGTTGCGCGCGCATTGCAGAGCCCGAAAGGCATCACGTTAATTTCGTATAGGCCATCGGGGGTTGCAAATGCCGTTTTTTCTTTGTCGTCATCGTGCATGGGAATTTGCCAATATCCCGAACGCAAATCAAGGCTTGAAAAGTGTTCGGCGCCTTGCAGTGAATCAAGGGCGTCGTCGATGCGTGGCATGGGGTATACGTCCTTGCGTGTGATGTTGTTAAGTGCCCGGTAATCAACGCAAAAGCGCACGAAGCCATCTTTTTTTCGTACCAAAACAACAGGGGATGACCAAGGGCTAGTTGATGGACGAATTATTTCTTGTTGGAGCATGTCAGCGACGTTTTCCTCGATGATTTTTCGCTCAGCGAGTGACACGCGGTACGGGCAGCGATGTACAATAGATGTTTCCTCCGTCTGAATGCGATGCGCTGCAGTGGTAGTTCGGCCAAACGTTGAGGAGCAGGTGTCGAATAAATCGGCGTGTTTCGTTAATAACGCAAGCAACTGCTGCGCCTGGATAGCTGTTAAGTCATCACTGATAAGAGCTGTGAAGGGAGAGAATGAGCCAGGCTTACTCATAGAACGGTCGTTGGTAGAGGCAGGTTTAAAGGGCGTGACGCTGACAGGCTCGGCATCCACAACACAGGCTACCGCAGTGCCCTCTGGCAGGAGAACTTTCTTTGGCGTTTCATTCGTAGCAATGACGAGCGCGGAGCCATGGTGAAAGCGTACGACACCTGATGCAAGGGCTACGCCTTTTGCGACGCAAGTCGATGAAGGGGACACCAAGACGTCACCGTGGTCGATGTCCTTAGAGATCAGGGTCACAATTCGTTCTTGATGTAGTGGTAGTTCGAGATCTTCGCGAGCGAACAGGCGTAGTGGCTTGTAGACGCCTTCGTCGAACATGGAGTCCGTATTAGTTAGGTGCAGAATCCGCTCACCACAACATATAGCGGCTGAAGAAGAAGATAGGAAGTCCCACCCTAGAATTAGCTGATGAGAGCACCGGGTAAGCACAGTGAACTCGATGTAATGCAAAATGTCATCAATAAACACACGAGCAGTACAAAGAGCAAAAGGGCGGAGTGCTCCCCTGGGCTTCGACTAGATTGGGTCCATTATAAGGTGTCATTACTTTTTTCAGGCGTTTGCACAAATCATACCTAATCACAGAAACTGTAGCACCGGTGTCCACATAAGCGTCCACGAGAACTCCTTCCACCGTAACAGAAACCATGTTGAACGGGCGTGCTGGAGGAATATGAGTCCTACTGTTACATGCAGTTTCTCCTCCGAAAACTGCATCATTTAGTTTTCCGACCGATTGTTAGTCGTAAACGAGGCTGGCCAAAGAGGAGAGGAGGAGCGACGGAAGGGCGAAGGTGATCGGCGTCGGCTTGAACGGTAAGTGTTTCGCGTCTCAGTCGACGCGGGCGGAGATGGAGACCGCTGCTGTCCAGATGAATAGCGCCGAGCGTAAGAATCCCCACTGTAAAAGTCCCGTTCGCGCATGTCGTACCCGCGACACTTGTCCTGCTGGCGCTTGCGCAGAAGCGCGATATATGGCCACGATATCCACAGTAAAAGCATGTTGGGCGAGACGGGCGCCAAGGCGGGTAGTAGAGGGCGTTCGGCGCACCGGGAGATAGCACACTCAAGTGGACAGACGGAGGGTCAGGTGGGATTGGCCGGAAGTGGACCGGTGGTGCAGCAGCAACCGGCGTGAATGATGGCAGTGGCTAAGTAGAGTTTACGTTGCGAGGAGGCGCGGCCGCAACTTGCGCGTACGTTGGAGGACTAGACGGAGGTGGCTGTACGTAGGCTGGACCAGTGAATGATGTTAGTTCCTCCCTTACGATGTCACAGAGGGCAATGCTTGAAGGCTGTGTGACAGATGGAGAAGGTTGTGAGGTGCCCATTGATTGAAGTTCTCGTATGATCTCCCGTATCATGTCACGCAGGTCCCGGTCTGCTGTACGGTGTTCACTATTGCCCGACTGAAGGCGAACAGAATCAAGTTCGTCGAGACGCTGACACGTAGAGACGACGTCAGTGACAGTAGAAGGATTCTGGGCAACAAGGGCATTGTAGGCAATGCTTCCGATGCCCTTCAGGATGTGGCGCAGTTTGTCCGACTCAGATATCGAAGAATTGACGCGCCAGCAAAGCGCAAAGACATCCTCGATGTAAGATGTGTATGACTCGCCGGGATGTTGTTGGCGAGTATCTAGGGCCCTCCTCGCTAGAGCGGATCAAACGGCTGGCGTGCCGAATACTTGGCGAAGCTGCTGCTTGAAGGCAGGCCAGTCGGTGAGGTCGATCTCATGGTTCAAGAACCATGTCTTGGCAACGCCCGTGAGATAAAGCAATACTCGGCGGAGCTTGTTAGAGTCGTCCCAGTGATTAGTTGCGCTTACTCGCTCGTAGTTATCGAGCCTGTCCTCCCCATCTTCGCCGCGGAGACCAGCGAAGATCGGAGGGTCACGCTGGTGGTTTACGATGTAAAAAGGAGGGGCTTGCGGCGCAGTGACAGCTTGCGGCGCAGAGACGGGAGCAGAAAGGGCATCCACCCACTCACTCTGAGACATGTTGGCGGACTGAGGGTCCAAGCGGCGGCCTTAATGGAGCTCCAGCGAGTAGGCGTTGTAAGGAGAGGTACAGGGAACGTCAATCTACCTCCACCACGTATGACGACTCGGTTGTAACGAGGTTTATTGGTCGTGAACTTGGGAACGAACAAGCGCAACGGACCCGAAAAAAAAAGCGATGTTCCAAGAGGATGATGATTGTCAGCCAGAACATATGATGACGATTGACTGCTGTTCAGATGAGGATGAAGTGCATAATACATGCCTACAATATATATACATATACATAGTTGTATCATCAGTCTTTCATATTAGACCATTCTAGGGGCGTTACGTATGTGGTTGTATTGCACTTTTGGTCTTCACTATATTGAGGCCTTAAATTCCGTTCGCTAAATAGCATGATTTGGGATTGTTCAAATGATGAGTTTGTTGGGGTTGTCTGGAACACCTAAAACCCCTGCAGAGGGCTAAGAGTAATAGCATCTCGATTTTTGCATTTTGAAACAACAATATACTTTTGAGAGACACCTTAGTGAAGAAGTTTGGCATTTTGAACGTATCTGGTGCTGCTTGACGTGCACTGACCTCGAACAGCACACAGGCCATTGATATTTCACCTGTATTGTAATTCGAACACCGCGGCCCGTATAGAAACTATGATATTTGGGGCTGATGAATAAAACAAGGGATTAAGTTGTACTTAATCACTAAAGATGCTATTTGACCAGGGTGCCTTCATTTGCTGAGATGTCAAAACTAGGAATCGGTAATGCATAGTCGGCATTCATATGACTTTGGAAGGGAGCAAATTCCTGATATTAAGCGAATACGAGTAACAGTTATCCTGGCGCACCTCTAAGCAGTGATATGTATACCAATATTTATAAAGCATTAGACTGGGTGTCTTCTGTAAGTACGTATAAGAAATTTGGGTACGGACATTTCATTCCCGTTTTTTCATTGTAAATTATTGTTCAAAGTTAGTTGTGTTTCTGTTGGCAGTGATAAACAAATAAATAAATGTTTTGTCAATTAAAGCGATATTTTCATATAAATACAATGGTGGTTGACATATTTGTAATGATCCCAAACATGATGCTGAGAGTATCATCTCCATGGGTAAAGAAGAAGACATGCAATCCACTCTGCCGGTTTCTACATCTCTCCAACCTAGAGCACCAGGACTAAAACATTCGAATGTTTTGATCATTTCGGCTTTCATAGGAATGCATTGCATCACTTGATAGATTATTCAATTCTTGTCACCGAATGCAAGCCGCAACGATGGCGTATGTGAGGGAGGATAGCAAGCGTTTATTGGACTGTCACCAAAGTAGCAGGCCAGCACAACTGACCACACGCACTGAAAATTGCCTCGAACGACAATCGTAAGAGATGTGAGGATATTGTTTCATTAGCACACTGTTATGATTACCTCGGCCACCAGCAGAAGGTAGCGAAGTCTGATGCCGCAGACGTGTCCCGATATTGAGGCAGGTACTGTCTGCGTCTCGTCAACGCGGAGGCAGCTAATGAACTCTGAGTGCAGCTTTTGTGCGCATTTCAGGCCTTTCGAAACTACTTACTGTCGAGTGCCGCCTAGAATTCCTTGTCTTATCACCTGTGTAGTGGACATTCCGTCACCATGGTGCTATGCCTGTCTGTTGAAGCATCATTGGCTACAACATATAGTCGTTGAAACATTTGTCAGTAACTCGTTAGTAGATTGTCAGTAGTTTGTTGTGTTTAATTCCTTCCTTGTTAGTAGAGCAAGTCTAAGCATTATGATGAATCACAAGATTGAGAAGAGAGTTAGGCTATAATTAAAGGAGGGATGGGCATTGATGTTCCAATCAGTGTGGTGCGTGCACATATTTTTTGTAAACACCGAGGATACGTCGTATAGGGTTGAAAACTAGGCTCACTGTAAATTTTCGTGCAATAGTTTCTGATTCATTCTCCTTATAGCGGTCTCTTGTTGCTTTCAACAAAGATCATCATCATCATCATCATCATCATCATCATCATCAACCTGACTACGTCCACTGCAGGACAAAGGCCTCTCCCATGTTCCGCCAGTTAACCCGGTCCTGTGCTTGCTGCTGCCAAATTATACCCGCAAACTTCTTAATCTCATCTGCCCACCTAACCTTCTGTCTCCCCCTAACCCGCTTGCCTTCTCTTGGAATCCAGTTAGTTACCCTTCATGACCAGCGGTTATCCAGTCTACGCACTACATGCCCGGCCCATGTTCATTTCCTCTCCTTGATTTCAACTATGATATCCTTAACCCCCTCTGCTCCCTAATCCACTCTGCTCTCTTCTTGTCTCTTAAGGTTACACCTACCATTTCTCTTTCCATTGCTCGCTGCGTCGTCCTCAATTTAAGCTGAACCCTCTTTGTAAATCTCCTGGTTTCTGCTCCTTAGCTAAGTACCGGCAAGATACAGCAGTTATATACCTTCCTCTTGAGGGATAGTGGCAATCTTCCTGTCATAATTTGAGAATGCTTGCCAAATGTGCTCCACCCCATTCTTATTCTTCTAGTGACTTTGATCTCGTGGTTCGGCTTCATGGTTATTACCTGCCCTAAGTAGACATAGTCTTTTACAACTTGAAGTGCACTGTTACCTATCTCGAAGCGCTGCTCTTTTCCGAGGTTGTTGCACATTACTTTCGCTTTCTGCAGACTCATTTTAAGACCCACCTTTCTGCTCTCCTTGTCTAACTCCGTAATCATGAGTTGCAATTCGTCCCCTGAGTTACTCAACAATGCAATGTCATCGGCGAAGCGCAGGTTACTGAGGTACTCTCATTTAACTTGTAGCGAGGAGAGAAGAGAGCTGATGCTAGCTCGAGCTGCGCGAGGATAAGAACGAGCTGAAACGCCTGGCGTGGCGGACGCTGGTAGCCGACGTGGCTACGCTTCAGGCCTGGAATAAACTGGCGAGATCGGCACGGCCCCATCGGCCGCCTTCGACGTCATCTCACGTCCCTCTTCTCTCGTCGCTACATTGGTGACCCGGAGAACACGCCCTTCGCCGAGCGGCCCGCTGCCATGTTCCCGCAACTCTGCCCGGCAGTGCCGCTGTTCCAATCGACCTACCCCAAGGTATGGTTCATGCAGCTCGATGCCGTTCTGGCGTTGAATGGCGTCACGGACCAGCCTTTGATGCACGCCATTCTTCAAGACGCTCTTCCGGTAGAGTTGCGTCATCTCTCTGGCACTTCAACCTCCAGCCAGCAGCCTTACGATGACCTCTGCTCGGCGGTGCTTGCCAGAGATGGCCTCACCTACCACCCGCTGCCGTTCACTCGCGACTTACAGGTTTCATCGGCGTTGCAGCGTGCGGTACCCTCCGGCCCGAAAGTCTTCACTGACCGGGACCTAACTTCCCCGACTACGTCTCCTACAACATCTCGTCCGGCCACTAACAACGCGAGTCCCGTGTGCGAATGCCCATCCGACGAGGTTCAGAACATTCGTGCTGCACGCGACCAGTCAGCCATGAAATCCGACGAGCTTCTTCAATACGTTCCTGTAGCCAATGACCGGGTCGCCACGAGGTGCATTTTTTCGAAGTCCTCGGCCGATTGTCCCTCGGGCACTCACGCCACCCGCATGTCTTCTCCGGTCTACACAGACCACGATTTCTCAGACATGTCAGACTCCACGACGGCTTCATCGCCGCATGCCCCGGAGTCTGCCAAGACTACGGAAATCCTCACGCTCACTATTCGCCCCTTGGTCGCGGAGACTTCAGCGTCGACGATGTCCGAAGGCGCCTCCCCACCCACCTCGACGCTCTCTGCATCCTGCCAGCAGCGACCATCTTCAGCCCCGCAGTCTCCCGCAGCCTAAGTTAAAGTCATAAGCCGTCAACCACAGCCAAACTTCCGAGAGGCTGCGACTATGACTGACGCAGCTGAGGACGACGTACCTGGCGCGCCTATGGCACTGCAGACTACATATGCCACACATGCTGTAGAGGTTGTCATCGATCATGCAGACCTGCACACCAATCCTCATGCGCGGAGAACCGATGGTCTTTCAGGTGTGCCACCCGATCCTCCTTCAAAGCTCACGTCTTCTGAGCTTCACAACTATCCCCCAGAGCATTTGGCGCCGTATGCAGTCCGCCACGCAGGCTGGTTGGTAACAACAGCGACGACGTGCGGTCCAACTACATATCTGCCGCCCCTGACAGTATGCCAACGAAATCATCACGTCCGGCATAATACAGAAAGACCCTTTTTCAAGCCTCTCGCTAAACAGTCATGTGTTCAGGCCTTGGCCTTCAAGACGGCGCAAACACCTACGAGGTTTTCCCGACGCAAGGGCCAACCACTTGCCGTGCACATGACTAGCCACAATGCACGGCGTTTCCGCATCCGTCGACTCAGCCACACGCCCCGGCATGCCGGTCGCAGTGCTACGCAGAGGCCGGTGTTTCATCGACAGAGACGTCCGCACCAGCACGACCGCGACGCTGCTCCTCGTCGACAGCATGCTCGGCACCCTGTGCGCTGTCCGAGACCCCGCTGTGGCTGTGAAACTTCAGTGCTCGGTCATCATGGGTGCGTTCCAATCCTTCACACTATTTCGCCCACATTGCCGGCGCGAGCTCTTCAGCGCCTGTCCACAGTCCCAGCTGTGGGCACGTTTGCTCAGCCGCGTCTACTCGAAACGGCGAAAGCGCATTCGAATGGTCCCGCCGCATAATTGTGGGATGGACGTGTCTATGAACACAGCGACCCGGCACTTCATTCTTCGTCCCTTGCGCTTCTCCCAGAGTCGCCCACCGGAGACACACTGCCTACTGATGGCCCATAAACGTTGACAACCTGGACTTACCAAATGAACACTTTATGGATTGCCGTTCATGTATATAGCATTTGTCGCTCTCTTTCTTTTTCATATGCCTTCAGATCGCGCAAAGCGCTAGGGGGGAGCCCTGTAGCGCCATCATCATCATCATCAATTCTCAATCACCGCGCCGCGCCTCTCGCACAGCTGATACTAGCTCGAGCTGCGCGAGGATAAGAACGAGCTGACACGCCTGGCGTGGCGGACGCTGGTAGCCGAGTGGCTACGCTTCAGGCCTGGAATAAAGTGGCGAGATCGGCACGGCCCCATCGGCCGCCTTCGACGTCATCTCACGTCTCTCTTCTCTCGTCGCTACAAACTCTTATCCCTAGCTGTTCCCATCCTAGGCTTCTGAAAACCTCCTGTAAGCAAGCGGTAAATAGCATTGGGGAGATTGTGTCCCCCTGCCTTACACCCTTCTTGATTGGTATTCTGTTGCGTTCTTTATGAAGCGCTATGGTAGCAGTCGATTCCCTGTAGATTTCTTCCAGGATGTTTATATATACTTCATCGACGCCCTGATTCCGCAGTGTCTGCATGACAGCTGATATTTCTACTGAATCAAACGCCTTCTCGTAATCTATGAAGGCTATGTATAGCAGTTGGTTATATTCTGAGCATTTCTCTATTACCTGATTGATAGTATGAATGTGGTCGATTGTTGAGTAGCGTGTTCGAAATCCTGCCTGTTCCTTTGGTTGATTGAATTCTAATGTTTTCTTTACTCTGTTAGCAATTACCTTTGTATACAGCTTGTATACTACAGAGAGCAAGCTAATCGGCCTGTAATTCTTCAAGTCCTTGTCATCTCCTTTCTTATGTATTAAGATGATGTTAGCGTTCTTCCAAGACTCTGGTACTCTTCCCGTCAGGAGACACCTCGTAAACAGGGTGGCTAGTTTTTCTAACACAATCTGTCCTCCATCTTTCAGCAGATCTGATGTTACCTGATCCTCACCAGCAGCTTTGTCTCTTTGCATGCTCTCCAAAGCTTTTCTGACTTCTTCCATCATTACTGGTGGGGTGTCATCTGGGTTACTGCTAGTCCTTATAGTATTAAAGTCGTGGTTGTCCCTGCTACTGTACAGATCTCTGTAAAACTCCTCCGCTATTTTAACTATCCTATTCATATTGGTAGTTATTTTGCCCTTTTTGTCCCTTAGTGCATACATCCGATTTTTGCCTATCCCGAGTTTCCTCTTCACTGCTCTGACGCTTCCTTCGTTTTTCAGAGCGTGTTCAAATCTCTCCATGTTATACCTTCTTACATCGGATACCTTACGCCTATAAATTAACTTCGAAAGCTCTGCCGGTTCTATTTTGTCTGTTGTGCTTGAGACTTTCATAATTTGGCGCTTCTTAATGAGATTCTTCGTTTTCTGGGAAAGCTTGCCAGTGTCCTGTCTAACTGTGCGCAACGAAGATCACTGTGCGCTTATGTCAGATGAATAGCTCTAACCCTTCCGGCCCTGGCAACATATAAAAAAGACTTAAGGGAATCTTGCTGCCAAGTGGGACACAATGAAGTCATATACTGAAAAAGGTGTGCGAGCTATCCTCGATGCACCTGCGCAAGCATAGAGAGAGAGAGAGGGAAATAAACGATTATTTAGAAAACAGTGTTCTGAGTGAGGCCTGGTGTCACACTTAGGCGGGAGGGTCCCCCAGTTCAGAAATCCTTTGGTCTCGACTGCCCTCTTAGCCCTGGCAACGAGTTGTCGCTGGTATTTTAGGTCCTCGAGGACGAGGTTGGCCTCCGACGTTTCCATAAAGTGGTCGTCGTTTATTCTTGGGGCTTGGTTCCACTCCAGTTGCACGTCATTGTTCGCATGGCACTGGCATTCCAGGAGCAAGTGTGCCAGTTTTTTTTTTGAACTCTGCAGAGTAGAAAATTATGGTGGATTGTGATAACTCTGACACTCGCCACAACCAAATAATGAATGACATCTCACTGGTTAATTATTATATCAGTAGCTATAGTATTTTTATCTTGTTTTTAAGATGTCTCACTTGCTATTTACAAAGTGGGTGCTTCCTATCACTAACATATCACCCGCAGCAGTGGACAATTTTCATGTCCTAAATGTAGGACACCAGGGCTCAGTGCATGGTTGTCAGACCTCTGAATACGTGCAGGCTAATTAAGATGTGTAGCTCTTGCAAAAGCTCCCGATTTTTTTTCTCTAGTTGAGAAAGCTGCCCACATCATTTACATAATATGCAAGGGGTGTCTAATTGCGAGATAATGTGTAATAAATTTAATTTGTTATATGAACTATTGTATTGGTGCGTCATCATCATCATCATCATCATCAGCCTGTCTAAGTCCACTGCAGGACAAAGGCCTCTCCCATGTTCCGCCAGTTAACCCGGTCCTGTGCTTGCTGTTGCCAATTTATACCCGCAAACTTCTTATTCTCATCTGCCCACCTAACCTTCCGTCTCCCCCTACCCCGCTTCCCTTCTCTGGGAATCCAGTTGGTGACCCTTAATGACCAGCGGTTATCCTGTCTACGTGCTACATGCCCGGCCCATGTCCATTTCCTCTTCTTTATTGCAGCTATGATATCCTTAACTCCCGTTTGTCCCCTAATCCAATCTGCTCTCTTCTTGTCTCTTAAGGTTACACCTACCATTTTTCTTTCCATTGCTCGCTGCGTCGTCCTCAATTTAAGTTGAACCCTCTTTGTGAGTCTCCAGGTTTCTGCTCCGTAGCTAAGTACCGGCAAGATACAGCTGTTATATACCTTCCTCTTGAGGGACAGTGGCAATCTACTTGTCATAATTTCAGAGTGCCTGCCGAATGTGCTCCACCCCATTCTTATTCTTCTGGTTACTTCAATCTCGTGGTTAGGCTCTGCGGTTATTACCTGCCCTAAGTAGACATAGTCTTTTACAACTTCAAGTGCACTATTACCTATCGAAAAGCGCTGCTCCTTTCCGAGGTTGTTGTACATTACTTTCGTTTTCTGCAGATTAATTTTAAGACCCACCTTTCTGCTCTCCTTGTCTAACTCCGTAATCATGAGTTGCAATTCGTCCCCTGAGTTACTCAGCAATGCAATGTCATCGGCGAAGCGCAGGTTACTGAGGTACTCTCCATTAACTCTTATCCCTAACTGTTCCCATTCTAGGCTTCTGAAAACGTCCTGTAAGCACGCAGTGAATAGCATTGGGGAGATTGTGTCCCCCTGCCTTACACCCTTCTTTATTGGTATTCTGTTGCTTTTTTTTATGAAGCACTATGGTAGCCGTTGATCCCCTGTTGATTTCTTCCAGAATGTTTATATATATTTCATCTACGCCCTGATTCCGCAGTGTCTGCATGACGGCTGATATTTCTACTGAATCAAACGCCTTCTCGTAATCTATGAAGGCTATGTATAGTGGTTGGTTATACTCTGAGCATTTCTCTATTACCTGATTGATAGTATGAATGTGGTCAATTGTTGAGTAGCCTATTCTAAATCCTGCTTGTTCCTTTGGTTGATTGAATTCTAATGTTTTCTTTACTCTGCTAGCAATTACCTTTGTAAATAGCTTGTATACTACAGAGAGCAAGCTGATCGGCCTGTAATTCTTCAAGTCCTTGTCATCTCCTTTCTTATGTATTAAGATGATGTTAGCGTTCTTCCAAGACTCTGGTACTTTTCCCGTCAGGAGACACCTCGTAAATAGAGTGGCTAGTTTTTCTAACACAATCTTTCCTCCATCTTTCAGCAGATCTGAAGTTACTTGATCCTCACCAGCAGCTTTGCCTCGGTGTATGCTCTCCAAAGCTTTTCCGACTTCTTCTATCATTACCGGTGGGGTATCGTCTGGGTTACTGCTAGTTCTTATAGTATTAAGGTCGTAGTTGTCTCGGCTACTGTACAGATCTCTGTAAAACTCCTCCGCTATTTTAACTATCCTATCCATATTGGTAGTTAATTTGCCTTCTTTGTCCCTTAGTGCATACATCCGCCTTTTGCCTATCCCAAGTTTCCTCTTCACTGCTTTGACGCTTCCTCCGTTTTTCAGAGCGTGCTCAATTCTCTCCATGTTATACCTTCTTACATCGCATACTTTACGTCTAATAATCAGCTTCGAAAGCTCTGCCAGTTCTATTTTGTCTGTTGTACTTGACACTTTCATGATTTGACGCTTCTTAATTAGGTTCTTCGTTTCCTGGGAAAGCTTGCCTGTGTCCTGTCTAGCTACCCTGCCTCCAACTTCCACTGCACACTCCATGATGATACTCGTCAGATTATCATTCATTGTATCTACGCTAAGGTTGGTTTCCTCGCTAAGAGCAGAGTACCTGTTCTGCAGTGACACTCTGAATTCCTGTACTTTCCCTCTCAGTGCTAGCTCATTGATTGGCTTCTTGCGTATCAGTTTCTGTCGTTCCTTCTTCAAGTCTAGGCGGATACGAGCCCGTACCATTCTATGATCACTGCATCTTACCTTGCCAACCGCTTCCACATCCTGCACGACTCCTGGGTGTGCAGTCATTATAAAGTCTATTTCGTTCTTATTTACGCCATTAGGGCTCCTCCATGTCCACTTGCGGTTTTCTCGTTTTCGGTAGAAGGTATTCATAATACGCAGATTATTGCATTCTGCGAATTCTACTAGTAGCTCTCCTCTGGCGTTTCTAGTGCCGAAGCCATAATCTCCTACTGCCTGGTCTCCAGCCTGCTTCTTCCCTACCTTTGCATTAAAGTCGCCCATTACTATAGTATACTGTGTTTTCACCTTACTCATTGCAGATTCCACGTCTTCATAGAAGCTTTCAACTGAAGCGTCATCATGGCTGGATGTAGGCGCGTAAGCCTGTACTACCTTCATTTTGTATCTTTTATTCAGTTTAATTACAATGCCTACCACCCTTTCATTTTTGCTATAGAAATCCTCTATGTTGCCAGCTATGTTTCTGTGAATTAGGAACCCTACTCCCAGTTCTCTTCTGTCTGCCAAGCGCCGATAGCAAATGACGTGCCCATTCTGTAGCACAGTATAGGCCTCATCTGTCCTCCGAACCTCACTCAGCCCTATTATATCCCATTTAATGCCTTCTAGCTCCTCGAATAATACAGCTAGACTTCCCTCACTAGATAATGTTCTAACGTTAAACGTTGCTAAGTTCAAGTTCCAATGGTGGCCTGTCCGTATCCAGAGATTCCTAGCACCCTCTGCTGCTTTGCAGATCTGACCGCCGCCGTGGTCAGTTGCTCCGCAGCTGGTGGGGACTGAGGGCCGTGAGTTAATTGACGAATGCCTACGGGAGGGGGTGGCCAGATACTGCACCAGGGTGGCCAATCCTTCTCTGGTGAGATCATCGGTGCGTACCGGCTTTAGGCCGGTACGATCAGACAGTAGCCGGTACGATCAGCTAAAAGAAGACGACGATAAAGTATAGTTCAATCAGTTTGCCCATGAAAACATGGGTGGAATTATTACTGGCGCCGCAAAGAAGGATACGGCTATTTTTATGAGTTTGGATCTTCCAAAGTTTTCAGTATGTAGACGGTGGCCATTCACATGCTATGGGGAGCTGTGTAACACACGCGCAAAGACTTGCTGTTGGAAAGTTAAAATGCTGTAGCTAATACGTGATTGCTGTATGTTAGTTTCACCAAGATAACTTAAGTTAACAGTGTTAAATAAATGAGTGTATAAAGTTCATCATATTTCCCTTTACAACCACTAAGCCCTGGTTTCTGATTTTTAGGTCATAAAGCCATTTTTATTGCATACTGGTGGCATTCTAAGAAAGAAAAATATTTTCGTGTTCTTCAGGTTGTAGTGACTTCAAATGAACGAGAAACAAAAAAATTGCCCGCAGCTTCCCTCGGGGGAACACTGAGGAGGATGCGGAGCATATAATTGGTTAACGGGGTGTTAAAGTGCGACTTACTTGGGTCGATGGCTAAATTGGTTAACGTGGTTGTGAAATGGGGTGTTAAATTGCGACTTACTTGGGTCGATGGCTAAATTGGTTAACGTGGTTGTAGGAGGGGGTGTTAAATGAGTGAACACGTACACACGTATGGGAAAGGACGGCGCTGGTCGAAGGGACGTCGATCATTGTGGATTCGTTAGAATTCATTTCACCGCGACATTGGACGTCGACGCGCCGTACAAACCAACCGACGAGCGGCAACTGAGCGAGCGAGCGCCGACCTTGAGTATATATACAGCACGACGGCGCATGCACTGTCAGCTGTTGAATGTTCTCGAAGGAGAAGCGCGCGCGCGGCACAGATGGCGACGGCGCGACGGCGCGACGGCGCATGCGCTGTCAGCTATCGAATGTTCTCGAAGGAGAAGCGCGCGCGGCACAGATGGTGGGCGACGGCGCATGCGCGCGCGTCAGCTGTCGAATGTTCGAGAAGCGGTGCGGACGGCTCGGACGGCGCACTACAAGGCGCGAGTATAAGATGCTTCCGCATCTAAAAATATGTGCCGATATAAAAAATTGAGGACGGAAAGGGTGAATATTTTAAGCAGTTTCCTCTCTAACCGTGCGTTGTTAATACCGTAAGCATTTGTTGTGTTCAGTGCTGTTTTCGTTACTCTGTGCATTGCACTTGAAATGTGTTGAAAGTTTAACTTAAAAGTGATTATTTCGGCGCTGGCACTAGTTCGGGGATAATCTAGTGTGTAGGTCGGGACACGAGATGTTTATTCGCTTCTACGGGTAATGCCACTGTAAAGTTTAAATGCAACGGTTGCAAGTATCATGTCGAAATCAGCAGCAGATAAGCTGAAAGAAACGTTATTCACGGTGGTACAGCATACATGTAAAAAAAGATCGTAATTCACATCCTAAAAAACACGCGGCCTTGAGAAACCATTAAAGACTCGCTAAAGTAAGACATTCTTGTGTGAAGTTCAGCCCACAAGTCACGTACACCACACGGACAGCCTAACTTTCACTCATATTGAACGACCGTTGATATAGTTCAAATTATCAATAGGGATTCTTGCGCTTGAATGTCCAGGAAAGCCCCATAAGCTCTTTGAGGGCACTCTGATTGCCAGTGATCGTATTACAGAGTGAAAATTGTCGAGATATTTTAAAGAGGGCACTATAAAGTGACAAAAATAAACATTAGTCTATGGAGCTTCGTCAAAAATAATGCATACAGAAACACGTTTTTTTTCATAACCATAATTCTTCGGAACCAGTTTTTTTTTCGGAATAACTCTTCTTTTTCAGGTAATCTTACGCTTGTTTTATGGATCTGGGATGCGGCTCTGCTTTTAATCATTCCACACTTTACAATGGCACTGTCAGCATTTGCACAATAAAGGACATTTAAATAGGAGCGGAAGAAGAAAAGAAGAAACACTATTTTGTCAGATATAAGTGGTTTGCGAGTCGCTAAGCTGTTAAGCCCGCGTGTCGCGACAAAGTCGTTTGAGGATTTCCAAGAAGCTCGTCTCAAGATAGCTGCCAAGATTACTGTTTTCTCGGTGTGCTGGCTACATACCTTACTGCAGTCGTTTCTTTTGTTTGCTTTCTGTACTTGATACACAGATACAGCTTCCTGAGGCGACAGTTGTAGCAAATCCACATTCTGCGGACTCCATATCATTGCCATGCGTGGTTCAGAGAAATCTGTGAAGCATACGTAACGAAATATACACACCACGATTTAGTTTCTAGGAACACTTCTGGCACGGGATTCAATACAACCTTCAGAGGATTTACTTTGATTGTTTCTTTTCATTTAATTGTATCTCAGCGGTTTTTTGGTTTGTCTCTTGCGCATTGTTGGCAGTTTTCCTCTCGTAAGTGTTCGTCTCATGCGCACTTGTAGGCTTTCTTCTCTGAGAAAATGGGGACTTTACGAAACATAGCTGACGCTTTGCGCTTATGTTTGAAAGCGTGGTGCATTTCCTAAAATTACCAAGTCAGATTCTAGGATAACTTAAAAAAAAACATAAGTCATATGCGACAGAAATAATGCGACATGTAAGAGAGTAGAACATACAGAACCGTGTCCTGTTTGTTAATTGCAAAGTATTTTGCCCTTTTTTCAGTCATAAAACAACAAGCCCAGCTGAGTACACCTTCGATAAAAAAGGCACAGTTTCATCGCAAGGACGGAAAAAACAAATTCTGCAGCAAGAAGTTAGCAGCATCCCGCTAGAGCGGAAGCTGCGAGTATCAGAAGAGCAAAGAGCAATATACGAAAAGGAAGCGCAGCTATGCACAGGCAAGCGTGAACTGACAACTATATCCCAGTTCTTACGATTTCATGTTTCAGCAACGCGCCGGAAGCGTCGACAACGATGAAGACGACGTGCTTAGTTATTAACTCTACTTTCAAAATGCGGCGTGTGCAATGAACTCTCTGCGTCTCCTGCCACGAGGTGGATTCTGCCGCTATGTGTGCATAGAGTTACTGTATATGCTACCCTTGGGTAGGTGGGATTACTTTTTTTGTCTTTTTTTGTTTATTACTACAAGTGGCTTAGCTAATGAATAAATAAACTTGTATATGGCCCGGCTAAATGCGCACCTGGCTAATCCTACGACGGCACCGACAGGTCTATTTAACAAGGCAACTATTTCGATTTACGTCGCTTCCGGGAATTCAAGCGAGTAGTGAAATTGACTAGACAAACTATTGACAATAATTCAGTGTTTGTATAGTTCGTTTTAGCGCCACCAAGGGGCAGCACCTGCCTACTCTGAAGTTTGCGGCCGTACAGTGACGAGGTGCACTAAATCAAAGAAGTTTGTCAACAAACAAAACTTCTCTCAAGTCGCCACTTTAGGTTCGCGGGACGATGCAAAGAACTTTGCGAAATGTGAGCTTGTTTGGCCAGTTCGGCCTCACGCCGGAAAAAAAAAGAAAGTTGAGAAGCTTCACAATAGAGGTACCAAGCCTAACGAAATGCGACAGCTTTATGTGTTTGTTCGCTTGTTTTTTTTTACAATATGGCACGTACCGACTGCGGGGCATTGGCAAAAAATATGGCGTTGAGACTTTAAACTATGATTTTATGAAATTGAGGCAAAGCAAAAAAATAAGATTTCAATAATACGTATATATTAAATTTAAACTACAAGTATTATGCTATTGCGCTTTTATTCTAGACTGCCGTGTGAACAGGATGGAAACAATTTTGAAGGGATTAGTTAGCTTTTGCTTTAAAGAAATCACGCAGAATTTCAGACACCAGCCTTTTAAATGCGAAGCATTTCTGAGCGAACTTCGGTGACTTGGAGCGTATCTATCTATCTATCTATCTATCTATCTATCTATCTATCTATCTATCTATCTATCTATCTATCTATCTATCTATCTAATCTGGCTGCCTACGACTTTTAGCTCTCCTGGCCCTTTAGATAATGGTATCAATACCAAACTTGGTATGGCATAAAATGACTACATGAAGAGCATAATTGACTAGTCATAACACAAAAATCATGACATTTATGCCATGAATGTCATGATTTACATTTCATGGTCCTGCAGCTCTTGCGGCGATTTCGTTCGCATGGCATGTTCCAAAACTGGTATGGTATTGGTATGACATGATTGCATGGCGAACACAAGTGACAGACCCTAACATGAAAATCACGACATGCGTGTCATGTAACAACATGACTACGTTCCACGCTCATGGTGTGCTCTCGGCCATTTCGCTAGCGTCACACATACCAAATTTGGTATTACGGTACGTGAATTAGGGACGAAGGTATGTGACTGGTGCAAACATGATGATCATGAGATGCGTATCATGTAATAACATGACAACATTACACGCTCATGATGCACTTGTGGCCGTTTCTCTAGCTTCACTTATACCGAATTTGGTATTACGGTACGTTAATGCATGACGAAGGTAATATACTGGCGCAAACATGATAAACATGAGATGCGTGTCATGTAACATGACTACATGCTACACTCATGATGCGCTCACGGCCGTTTCGCTAGCTTCACATGTACCAAACTCGGTATTATGCAATGGCAATGGATAACGAAGGTATGTGACTGGTGCAAAACATGATAATCATGAGACGCGATAATCATGAGAACATGACTACATGTCAAAGTTACGACGCCAACACATTTCAACGTGACGTGGTGCGCGTGCTCGCCGGCATTCATTTCGTCGCGTTACGCCAGCGTCGCCACGCCAGGCGCTGTTCCTGCCATATACACGCAGGCGCACGCCACGCTGCGTTGCTTTGACACATGTGCGTTTCAGCGCGTCCGGCGTCCCTCCGTGATGAAAACAGGGAGACGCAGTGTTTTCTGGGTAACATGTTGGCGCGAAATGCAGCATGTCCCATTTCGCGCTGGTTGCCGTCGGGCCGCGCCGACGGACGCTGGCCACGCCTGGCGTCAGACTATAAGCGCCCGTCTTTTGCAAACGTGGCGTCGCTGTGCCCAGCGTGCGCGCGCGTCAACGCTACATAGGAGTGTATTGGCCCCTTCATGACGCGCTCGTGGCTGTTTTGCTAGCTCAACATTTACTAAATTTGGTGTTACGTGACGTCAATGGATGACAAAATATATGACTGGTGCAAACATGATAATCCTGACACGCGTGTCTAGTATGAACATCACAACTTATCACGCTCATAGCGTGCTCGCGGCCGTTTCGCCAGCTCGACATACTCTAAGTTTGGTATTATGTGACGTGAATAGGTGACGAAGGTAAACGTCACATCCAAACATGTAATCATGGCACGGAAGTCATGTACGACATCATTTACCTCCACCTCGTAACGTTGTGCTGATTTTAAAGTGATATATCAACATTTCTCATTCGTGCTTCGCTTGTCATCGATTGACACTGTACTTGGGATGTGCCGATTTTTTTACTTCTTCATTTGTTTTCGATTTCTTGTTCTTTCATAGTTTGTCTTCTGGTTTTTCATCCCAATTCTTTCTTTCTTTCTTTCTTTCAGCTTGTCGCTATCAATAAATATTGGTTCCTATCATTTTTTTGTTCATTACTTTCTCACTCTTACATTTTCGATTTATTCTTTAGCACTTAGGCTCTTTTTGGAAAAAAAATGGGACAGAGTGTAAGCGTTTGATGTGTCCAACACTTCGTGACGAGTGCCGTATTACGTGCGCAGCACTTCAGGGATCTGGTCTATTGTATGCTGTGATCGTACTTTCTTGTTTTCGCTTGAGTAACATGGCGAAACCCACAAATACTGTATGCATGTTGAGCGCATGTTCTCGTCAGGAAGGTGGCTTCATAGTCTTCTACGAGTGCCTTGATGTCGATAAGGGCGAAGCAGTAAGGCTGCCGTGTGGTTTCGTCACTGGGCGTAATGCATAACGCATGCGAAACCACATATATATATACCGTATTAGGTGAGTCAGCTCGAAATGGAAAGAAAAAAAAGATAACAGGAAATATATTGCCATGAGCAAGAAACAAATAAAGGAAGAGGAACAAACAAATACCAATAAGAAAGCCAAAATATTCAAGAAAGGATATAGAGAAACGAGAAAAAGACCAAAAAAATAAAGAGAAAAGCACAGAAACAAAAAGCGAAGAAAATTGAACAAGGTTGGCCAGCACCACACTTCATTCAGGTTTGGCAACTTCAGTGCAAATATCTTTTAAATTTTTATGCAGATGTATCCTACAACAGTCTCTTTATGACCTGAAATTTTTCCTTAGTCTATCAGGGGGGCGTCCTTATATAGTTTTTAGGCGTAGCTGATACAAGACCACGATCTAATTATGTCGTGGTAGCCAGCGAAATATGCCAGAAACGACAATCTTATCTTTCCTTACATTATGTGAGTTAAAAAAAACATCCTCGGTTCGCATAGCAGGCAGTGCCAATTAGAAAAGAAAAATGAACAGGACAAAACCAAGTGAAATTTCGAGGGTGAAGGACGTGAAGGAGAAGAGGGCTCCAGCACCCCAGTGTAGCCTGTCAAAAAAAAAGCTCTTAGTTTGGCATACAATTTTGACCTTGCTGCTGAAATACTTAATCTTCAGTGGCTAATCTTGCGATGCACGGCTCAATGGGGCTGCCTTGGAGGTCTTTCTTTTCTGCCGGTTGATATAGGCCATCTATGCAGTAGTGGGTTTTTACTGCGAAAGACGTTATAAAATTACAACAAGGGTCGCATGCGCCGTATAGTATAGTCCACCGCCAGCGCGCCGCCAGAGTCCGTAAATAATATTCCTCAAAATTATGGAAGAACTGAGTAAATAAGACCACCAAGTTCAAAATTCGATTCGTACATGGGTCCCTGCATACCAACCTTGCATCCTACCGCTGAGTCACGTCGATGCTTGGAAGTCCGTTGGAAATTGGCCTTGGGGGAAGGGGGGGGCTCATGGTGGGAAAGAAATGACTTTAAGACGAGTAATGAAGTGTCTCATAACAGTCAAGAAACAAACAGGCGCCACACAATGCGAATTGTTATGGAGTGGGTCATCGAATGCTCCAACAAAAACTTCATGCGTAATACTTCATCGTCGTCAGTCACAGACTTAAAAAAACACCACAAATGTTTTGCAAAGGAGTAGCGGGTACCACACTTCTTCGAAGAGTGACGAAAGATGGCTAAGTGAACGCCACTTTACTACACAAACGTTTTAGTGATTACTGGCGTACTGGGTACCCAGCAAGTGTGCTCGTAGCAGACAGACAGACAGACAATGAACTTTATATGATCCTGAGGAGCTTTCGCGGGAACCCCTATCGGGGACCCATGGAAGCCGCTGGCCTCGTCCAAGTCGGAGCTGGGACACCGTGATGTTCCGCCCTATGTTGGGCCCTCTGGATTGCCTGGATTTGTGCCTTGAGCGACTGGCTCCAGAGTGCCTCTTCCCAGTTGGCTTCGCTGGACAGAGGGCCGTTAGATAACGCGGGGCATTGCAAAAGCACGTGCGCTAAGGAACAATAAATTTCATTTCATTCCGGACAACTTGAGTCAACGTTTGTGGAGATACGACTGAGAAGACCCCGTGAGGGGAACAAGCCCGTCTGGAGCATTTTCAGTTTAGTTTACTGAGACCTATCTAACTTCAGGTGAGGAAGAGAATAGGCCCTTCTACTTAGCGGATAGTGAGATGTGATTTTATTAAAGGTAAGGAGTGGATGGTTATGCTTGATTTAATCCTGACCCCATAAGGCCTCCATGCCACCGCGGCGCGTTAGGTCTCGCGCACGGTCATGGGCAAACTCGTTGAGGTTACGTATGTGCTGATGAACGTCCATACCCATATAGGCTGGAAACCCAGAGATTAAGTAAGTGCCAAGGTCTGTTCTTTTTCTAGAATGAAGGCAGCCTCTCGCTCTAGGTTACCCGACTCAAAGGCTTTGATGGCCACTCGTGAGTCTGTTAACACGGTGGTGTGTGAGTGGTCGGCCATGGCCAGGGCTATGGCGACTTGTTCTGCAACTGCGCTCGTAGCTAACCTGACCGAGGCTGAGGAGCGTAATTCCCCGTGGCCGTCAATGACTGCCAGCGCGAATGTGCTAGACTTGCCGTACTGAGCCGCGTTGAAAGAGACAGTCGATTCTTGATTCTCGGCGGCGTTCTGTAATATTGCCCGTGCTCGGGCTTTTTACCTCCCTACATTGTATTGCGGGTGCATATTCCGAGGGAATGGGCTGACCACAAGGGTTTCCCGGACCTCCCGGGATAAGGTAATTTCCTGTTCATCAAGCATTCTGGGAGCCATGCCAGCCTCGTCCAGGATGCGTCTTCCTGCCCTGGTTGACGAGAGCCTGACCACCTGGGCGGTGACCTGCGCTTCGATCACTTCATCAATCTCGTTGTGCACACCAAGTTGTCTTAATTTGTCAGAGTACCGGTAACCCCAGTACCTTTTTGATGCTCTTACGGATGAGAGTGTCTAGCTTATTTTTTTCTCTTCTAGTCCGGGCAAGGGCTGATGCTACATAATAATGTGGCTCATTAGGAAGCATGATGAATCTGAAGTAGGTTGGCTTCACTCAGTCCCTTTCTGCGTCCTGATACTCTAGCAACAAGTCTCAGCATGCTTTCTGTTTTGGCCGTGATGTTCGTCAGGGTTTTGGCGTTACACCCTCTCACGTCAATAAGTAGTTCTAGGCTTCTGATTGAATCTGCTCGTGGAATGCGCTGTCCATTTCCTGCAAAAAGGGAGATGGGAATTTGGTCCATGTGTGGAAGTCTCCTAACGTCTTGCCTGGCCGGCCTGTACAGTAACAGTTCTGATTTGTTTGGAGAGATTTGGAGGTTTGTGCCTTCTAGATAGGACTCCGTTCCGTCTAGGGCTGTGCAGCGCGTTTTCAACTTCTGCGAGTAATCCTCTTGGGCACCAGATCGCTATATGGAGGAGGAGGAAGAAAGTTTAAGCGGAAAGACAGGGAGGTTAGCCAGTTCTTAGACCGGCTGGCTACCCTGTGCTGGAGAAAGGGGTGAGGGGAATGATAGATGTTAAAAAGAAAAGAGCCGAAGAGAGGGAGAAATTACAAAAAAAATTGCGACACAGGAAAGGCAACATCAAAGAGTATAAGACACAAAAGTCTGTCTCTGAGGCCAGTTGTCCGCAAAAAGCGCAGCAAAGCTTTCAAAGCCTTCTGGGCTGAGGATGGGCTTGGCCAATGACCCAGAATCCTTTGTTCCGACAAAGGCCGATTGTTAAGTCTATCCAGAGCTGCAGTGAGTTCTTGTCTTTGCACGTTGAAATAGGTGCACTCACACAGAAGGTGCGCGATGGTTTCTTGGTAACTGCAGTAAATGCATGTAGGAGAGCTGGCCATCCCGATGAGATAGAAGTATGCGTTCGTGAAGGCCACTCCAAGCCACAGGCGGCATAGAAGAGTCTCCTCAGCTCGAGATATCCTTGGTGGAAGGCGAAGCTGCAGATCGGGATCCAAGTTATGCAGGCGCGCGTTTGTGAAGTTTGTCGAGTTCCACTGTACCAGTGTGAGGTCACGTGCAAGCGAACGAAATCTTGTAGCTGCGTCGGTTCTTGAGAACGGGATGGCTGTGTATTGGGTACCATAGTGTGCAGATCTAGCGGCCTCATCTGCGCGGTCATTGCCATATATACCGCAACGGCCTCGTATCCACTGGTACACTATGCTGTGCTGTTTTTCGAATGCTTGGTGATGAATAAGCCTTATTTCAGCTACTAACTGTTCATTAGGTCCATGGCGAAAGGGTGATATAAGACATTGAAGAGATGCCTTCGAGTCCGATAACATCGACCGAATTCCCGTAGGTTCTTTCACTATAAACTCCAGAGCTGCACGAATGGCTGCAAGTTCTGCAGCTGTCGACGACGTCAAATGCGATGTCATGAATTTAATTGTGATGTTCCTCGCGGGAATAACCACCACCCCTGCAGAGCTTGCTGAAGACACCGAGCCATTCGTGTGAATGTGAAGGCGTCCGTTGTGCTTCTCTTGCAGGAAAAGTAATGTGGCCTGTTTCAGGGCTAGATGCGACGACTTTTTCTTATTTTGGATGCCAGGAATTGTAAGAAGGGCTTTGAGTGGGTGTAGGCACCATAATGGTATCGGCGGCTGTGCTGCATGCGTGAAGTGCAATGGAAGCACTGCGCAATGCTGAGCTACAGTTGCGCTGAACGCTGAGTGGGGCCTGGAAGTTCGAAGTGAGGCTAGGTGATGAGATGGAAGCCGAGCGAAATGTCTTATGTGCATTCTCAAAGCGTCTACGCAGATGTATGCGTTGACTGGATAATCACGCGCAATGATGACTGTCGCTACTGTAGACGCGCATCTCGGGAGACCAAGGCATATCCTAAGGGCTTGGGCTAGGATCGACTGGAGGATGCGCAAGTTTGTTCTTCGGATCCCGCAAAGCACGGGTAAGCTGTATCGCATATAACCGAGGAACAAACCAGTGTAGAGTTGGAGCATTGCTTGTACCGATGCACCTCACGTTTTTCCAGCAAGAAACCTCAGTACGTGGGTGATCATGGTGAGTTTAGTTTTCATGTGGGCGTTGTGAGGGCTCCAGGAGAGGTCGTGATCAACTATGACTCCGAGGAATCGGTGGGTCTTCACGTAGTCGATCGTGTGTCCGTTGATTTTAATAACATATGGGCTCATAGCCTTATGCGTGAATGCTATAAGCGAGCATTTCTCTGATGACAGCTCTAGTCCCCTTTCTTTCAGGTACTTTGTCGCTATTTTTGCCGCTCTCTGAAGCCGGGCACGCAAATGAAGGCGTGTTACGCCTGACGCCCAGATGCAGATGTCATCTGCATATATTGATAGATGGACAGATTCTGGAAGTGCATCAACAATAGCCAAGTAGCGCTAGATTGAAAAGTGTGGGGCTAAGAACACCGCCTTGAGGCACACCTCGACGGTTGCAATGGTTCGTTGTTGTGCCATTTTCCGTCTGTACAAAGAGAGTTCTGCCTTTCAGATAGCTGTGGATTCATTGGTAAACCCGACCCCCTAATCTAACATTTTCCAAGACATCCAGAATGGCTTCATGTGATACGTTATCGTATGCACCTTTCACGTCCAAGAACAACGCCGCAGACAAACGTTTAAGTCTTTTTTGATGCTGAACTGATGAGACCAGGTCTATAACGTTATCAATTGCGGACCTCCCACGCCGAAAGCCCGTCATAGCATGAGGGTATACCTTGTGGCGCTCCAGGTACCATTCTAGACGAGTCAAAATCATCCTCTCCATCACTTTCCCGAAACAGCTGGTAAGCGCGATGGGGCGATAAGAGGTCAAGTGCAGAGGAGATTTACCTGGTTTAAGCACAGAGACGAGGCGGCTGGATTTCCATGAATGAGGGATAAATCCGCTGCTCTACGAGTCGTTGTACACGGATAGAAGGGCCCATCGAGCTGCTTCTCCGAGGTTGCAAAGAGCCATGTACGTGATCCCATCCGGACCAGGCGATGAAGATCGTTTGCATGCCGTCAAGGCCGCTTGTAGTTCCTCTAGAGAGAAAAAGGTGTCCATTTTTGAATCTCTGGAAACTGGAGCGTTTTCTAGGTGGCGCGTGGTGCACGTGTACGCATGACCGGCAACTTTAATGCACAAATCTTCTGCTACTTCAATTTCGGTGCGTCCTTGGTGGAGAGAAAGGCACTTGAAGGGACGATGTTGATGTGGCGATGTTCGTAGGCCACGGACAATCCTCCATGTCTGCGTCAAAGGCTTGTGTGGATCCAAAGACTCACACAGATGTTTCCAGCGAAAGGATTGAAGTGAAATGATTCACCGCTGAATTTTTTTTCTGTAGGCGCCTTGCCTCCCTCAAGTCGTGAATGCACTTAGTGCGCCTATATCTTCTTTCTGCGCGACAACGCATCGCTCTGAGCCGTTCTAATTCCGCTTGATATTGACAATAATCTGAAGTTTGTTGAATATGATAGGTCGCTTCTTGAGTAGCACCTCTAATCATATCCTCGAGGGTGTCAAGAGGAGGCGTTTTATTTTCTTGACACCCTTTTTCCGTCAGTGACGTGAACCGACTCGCATCGACTGCTGTCCAGTCGATGCGAGTCGAAGTGTCGTAGTTAGGCGATTTTTCCAGGCCCTTGATCTTCAAATAAGTTGGTATGTGGTCGCTTCCATGAGTTTCATAGTCTGCGAACCACTTGACCTTTCCATTTAGGCTTCGTGACACAAATGTCAAGTCAAGGCAGCTGCTGTATGTCATTCCCCGTAGAAACGTTGGGCTTCCGTCGTTTACACAAAGCAGCTGCTGCTCCAGAGCAAAGGAGAATACTTGCCTTCCGCGACTGTCTGTCTTCTGACTTCCCCATAGTGGGTGGTGAGCGTTGAAATCTCCGGTGATGATACATGGTCCAGGTGTGGCTGTTAACAGTGCACGTAGTCTTTCAGGTTCAAAACGGTTCGAAGGTGATATTGTCACGTGATCAGAGAACGACCACAACGTCTGTTCACAGGAGCAGCACTGGACGTCGAGCCGAACCGAACGTTAGAGCACGAGCACACACCAACCGTCCTCTTCTTCTTTCACACCATGGCACATACTCGCATTGGCATGGCTAAACCTCGTTCCATGCCTGTGGCATTACCCCCCCCCCCTTCGAAAAAAAAAGTACCACCCCGATGACCAATGCCGAATAAAAGTTAAAGTAGTCGCGTACACGCACAAAGACGCGTGAAGAAGCAGTGTCAGGTGGCTTCATCCGTGACACATGAACAATGTCGGGCTGCTGGGAACATTGAGATCGCTGAGCTGTGCCTTCAAGCAAAATTTCGTAGTTGACATCTGTGAGGCGCCGTAGTACTCTATAGGGACCGAAGTAGCGGTGAAGTAGCTTTTCCGAGTGGCCCCTTTTGCGAACGGGGATCCACAGCCAGACCAGATCACCGGGTTGGTAAATGACATGGCGATGACGGGAGTTGTACCTCTGCGAGTCGATTCGTTGTTGTTTTCGGATCCGCTTGAGTGCAAGCTGGCGGGCCGCGTCGGCGAGCCGGAGAAAGTCGCTCGCATCAGTAGTAATATCGGTCGTGTCAGGCAACAGCATGGCATCAAGCATCGTAATTGCTTCTCGGCCGTGAAGCAACCGGAATGGGGTGAAGCCCGTAGTCTCTTGAACCGCAGTGCTGTAAGCGAACGTTACGTATGGCAAAATTGCATCCCAGTTCTTGTGATTACGGTCGACGTACATAGATAGCATGTCAGCGAGCGTCTTGTTTAATCTCTCCGTCAGACCGTTGGTTTGTGGATGGTATGCGGTTGTTTTGCGATGAGCTGTTCCACTAAGTCTCGTGACGTCTTGCATCAATTGGGCTGTAAAGGCTGTTCCACGGTCAGTGATAAGAACAGTTGGCGCTCCATGGCGGAGGACAATGTTGTTGATAAAAAAATACGCAACCTCATTGGCGGTGCCTCGTTGTAGGGCTTTCGTTTTGCAGTACCTCGTTAAATAGTCAGTAGCGACTACGATCCAGTGGTTGCCATCATGTGACTTCGGGAAGGGCCCGAGCAAGTCCATGCCGATTCGTTCAAACGGTTGTGACGGGGGTGCAACAGGCTGTAATAAACCAGCAGGGCGCACAGGTGGGGCTTTACGGCGCTGGCAATGATTGCATGTTTTAACGTAATGCTTGACATCCTGGGTGAGCTTTGGCCAGTAGTAGCGAGTCCGAATCCGGGCAAGGGTACGTGCGAATCCTAGGTGGCCGGAGGAAGGCTCGTCGTGGCAGGCAGATAAAATGTCAGCACGTAGCCCTGGTGGAACGACGATGAGGTACTCAGTCGCATAAGGTTCGAAGTTCTTTTTGTAGACGATGTCGTTGCGGAGACAAAATGAGCCTGAACGTGCAAATGCCGATGGTGGACTCGAGCTGCGACCTTGAAGGTATTTGATAAGTTGTTGGATCTCTGAATCATTTTACTGTTGTTGGGCCAAGTCGGATTCACTGACTGCACAAAGAAAATGGCCATCGGTATCATCGTCCCTTGATGTCGTCGCGAGGGGTGCGCGCGAAAGGCAATCAGCATCAGTGTGCCTGCGGCCCGACTTGTAGACGACTGTAACCTCCAATTCTTGAAGGCGTAAGCTCCACCTCGCGAGGCGCCCTGAAGGGTCCTTGAGATTGGCCAGCCAACAGAGGGCATGATGGTCCGTAACTACTCTGAATGGACGGCCATACAGATACGGTCAGAACTTTGTTATCGCCCAAATAACAGCAAGACATTCCTTCTCTGTGGTCGAGTAGTTAGTTTCCGCAGATGACAAAATGCGGCTAGCATAAGCGATGGGACGTTCAGCGCCGTCTTGCCACTGGACGAGTACTGCACCAAGACCGATGTTGCTTGCGTCAGTGTGAAGTTCGGTGGTGGCATCTTCATCAAAGTGCCCTAGTAAGGGTTCACTCTGAAGGCACTGCTGAAGCTGTGAAAAAGCGGCTCTCTGCTCTGGACACCACACAAAAGGAGTATCCTCCTTCGTTAAACGGGTAAGGAGTTCAGCGATGTTGGCAAAGCTCTGGACAAAGCACCTGTAGTAGGCGCAGAGACCCAAAAACCGGCGCAAATCCCGTTTGTTCGAAGGTGGTGGAAATGCCGCAACAGCCATGGTCTTTTCTGGGTCTGGTCTAATGCCATCGTGACTGATAAGGTGGCCGAGGAACTTTAGTTCTTCTTAGCCGAAATGACACTTCTCCGGTTTTAGAGATAGGCCTGCGGATCGAATAGCGACGAAGACGGACTGAAGTCGTTGTAAATGTTGCTCAAATGTTTTGGAAAAAACAACGACGTCGTCTAAATACACGAGGCAGGATTCCCACTTCAGCCCGGACAGGACGGTGTCCATCATCCTTTGGAACGTTGCCGGTGCAGAGCACAATCCAAATGGTAACACTTTGAATTCGTAGAGGCCATCGGGAGTTATGAATGCTGTTTTTTCCCTGTCCCGTTCATCGACCTCGATCTGCCAGAAGCCGCTGCGTAAATCCATTGAGGAAAAATATCGGGCATGTCGAAGTCGATCCAGTGAATCATCTATGCGTGTGAGAGGGTAGACGTCTCTCTTCGTCACTTTGTTGAGCTTCTGGTAATCGACGCAAAATCGAAGAGTGCCGTCTTTCTTTTTAACAAGTACGACAGGTGACGCCCATGGACTGTTCGAGGGTTAGATGACGTCGTCGTCGAGCATCTGTTTCACTTGAAAACGTATTGCCTCTTGTTCTTTTTGCGACACGCGGTAGGCGTGCTGTCCTACAGGCCGTTCGGTAGGGTCCGTTATAATGCGGTGCTTCATGGTTGGGGTCTGCTTGATTTTGGAGGTGGACGCAAAGCAATCACTATACGTACGTAAAATCATGTGTATCTGCTTTTGCTGCGCACAGGATAGCTGGCAATTTACGTCAACCGTACTGGCTATATCAGAGTTACCTTCGGCAGCAGTGGCAATCGGAGCGATAGTGGAACATTCTGCGTCATCGATGGCTTCAAAGTTCGCGATTGCTGTTCGCTTTGCTAAGTGTTGGTACTGGCCGCTGAAATTCGTGATCAGAAGCTGAGTCCGCTCCATGCTCGCGGAGAAAATCCATTCCGAGAATCAGGTTTTGGGAGCATTCGCGCAATACAACGAAGGAAACAATGTACGTCGACTCACGAATTCGGAGGCGGGCAGTGCACATTCCTAGCGGTGTCAATAGGTGACCTCCCGCAGTCCGGAGGTTGGTTCCATGTCCCCAAGGTGTCGTTACCTTTCTTAGCTGTGCAGCGAGGTCAGCGCTTATAACAGAATAATCGGCACCCGTATCTATCATAGCGGTCAGCGGGTGGTTGTCGAGAAGAACAGAGATACGAGCGGAGACCTGTTTGTCGTCGATGGCACACGTCCGTGAAAGAATGTCGTCGGATGTCGGCAGGCAAATCGGGGGAGGGTCTTGTAACGGTCGATCAACAGCGGCCTCACCCCCAGAGGTCGCTGTTCTTAGTTTCCCCGGCGCGGGCTTGTGGATCTAGGTGATGATCTTCCTGCAAGGACGTCCGCAAAGGTTGATTGTTGGCCATTTGACGTGGAACGCCGTGGAGATGGTGAGTGGCGCCGTGTTATCGCCGAATACTTGGCAAGCCTACGATCCTCAAACCTTCCGCGTCACCAATCCCGCTCACCATCTCTGGGTCGACGAGCATCCGGACGAAAGCCGGGAAGACCCATGTGCCTGTAGGCGCGCTCACGGTAGATGTGACCTGGTTCACCACAGTGATAACAAAGAGGCCGGTTGTCGGGAGCACGCCATACACTGGATTTCCGTGTAAGAGGTGGGTTGCCGTACTGCGGTGGTCCCGAGTAGAACGACGGTGCCGTCTGCAGGGTGGACGGACGGGACGGATAGCCAACAGCCGGTGCAGGAGTACGCAGTGCTTCCGCGTACGTTAATAGCGGAGTATCGGCTGGACGCGGGGCCATCATGGGTTGGACTTCGGCTGCACGCAGAGTCGTCATGGGGTGCACCAGCTGCCGGACCTCTTCGCGAACGACATCCGTTAAAGCAGCAACATGGGGCGGAGAAGACACCACGTGCAGCTTTTGCAGCTCCTCGCGCACAATACTGCGCACGAGCTCCGTCAGGTCTTTTACAGTCGTGACGTCAGGTGTTTGTAGGGCCGACGACACTGACGAAAGACTGCCAGGATGTTCATACTGGTACGAACGCTGCCTTAGCATTCTCTCCATTGTCGTGGCTTCGCGAAGGAAATCCTCTACAGTGCCGGGAGGGTTCCGCACTAGTCCCGCGAACAGCTGCTCCTTCACTACCCGCATTAGGAGGCGCACCTTCTTTTCTTCCGTCATTGAAGAGTCGGCTCGCCTGAACAGCCGCGTCATGTCCTCAACGAACATGGCAACACTCTCGTTCGGACGCTGGTTTCGAGAATTGAGGAGCCGTTCCGCTTGCTCCTTTCGGTCAGAGCTTCGGAAAGTATTTCGCAACTGGTTGCAAAACTCTGGCCAGGTTGTCATAGTGGCTTCATGGTTTTCGAACCAAGTGCGCGCAGAGTCCTCGAGATAAAAGTAGACGTACCGAAGCTTTCGCTGCTCGTTGACGCTGCCGCAACGGTTGTAGTCGTCGAGCCAGTCGTCGACGTCCTCATAAGGGCCACCGCGGAACGGCTTCGGAGTACGCGGGACGTTGAAGAACCATGGAGGAGGCAGCGTTGATGTTTCTTGGGTTTGCGTTCCCGCACTAGCCATAATACTGCCGAGTTGAGGAAATGGTCCGAATTCAGGAGGTAGGCCTAGTTGTCGCCTGCTACGCCGTAGGTCAGCTGGTACTTCCAAGTCGCGGCTAGTGTCGGGACCTTGCTGCTGATTGCAGTGCATACAACACTACCCAGCACCTCCACCAGAAAATGTCAAGTGATCAGAGAACGACCACAACGTCTCTTCACAGGAGCAGCACGGGACGTCGAGCCGAACCGAACGTTAGAGCACGAGCACACACCAACCGTCCTCTTCTTTTTTCACACCATGGCACATACTCGCATTGGCATGGCTAAACCTCGTTCCATGCCTGTGGCAATATATATGCGCCTATGAGCGTGAAATTGAGGTCTCTACGTTTAACTGTCAAGCAGACATACTGGTTGTCATCGTGAGGTGCTACACGGTGCTCGATATAGGTAAGGTCGCATCTGATATATACAGTGACTTTACTCTGTTCGTTGCAGGTAGCGGACTTGAAGGCTTCGTACCTGGATAGTCGTATTGCATTGTGTAGCCTTGGCTCACAGATAACAATAATTGGAAACTGGTTTTTGAACACAAATTGTCGTAAATCAGAAATGCGGCGCTTGAGGCCTCGGGCATTCCACTGAAATATCGAAGCTCCTTTGACCTCTTTACGAAAGGCTTGCAGAGGCGGAGCCATGGTGCCTTTTCAGACTTCCTAGCACCGGCTTCAGCGCATCCACTAACTGAAGTGCACTCTTTGCAGCCGGACTGTCAATGCTAGTGAGGAGCATACGAATGATATTCATAAGGGCCTTTACCATGGCTACGATTTCTTTGTCGCGACTATCACCGCATTCTCGTTCCGAAGTGATTTTAGACGAGCGATGCGGTGGCTCAGACGGTGGGTCTATCGTTGGCAGCGCTGGCCATGCTTCAGGCGAGCCGGTGATGCTCTTGTCTTGCTTGGAGGACTCGTTGTCGGCGTGTCTGAACGCTTGAGGTGGTATGCCGGCGGTCGTTTGGTGAAGTTCAATCCTTGCTTCAGCACTGGGTCTCCTCAGGGGCCTCTGGCGACGAGACCGTACTTGGGCAGCGGCCTCCCTGTGAGTTGAGCCATCCCGGACCATTTGCCTCAACACTTGCATTTTCTTTTTCATGATTGGGCAATCTTTCGACGATGCGTCGTGAGGGCCATGACAGTTTCGACATTTTCGAAGTTCTGCCTGGCAAGCGTCTGCGCTATGTGATTCTGAGCATAGCGAGCACGCAGCCAGGTTTGTACAAACAGCACTGACATGTCTCAATCTATAGCATTTCCGGCATTGAAGGGGCTTCGGTACGAAGGGTCGCACTGTGTGTCGAAAATGGCCGACCTTGACTTGCGATGGAAGGCTGTCACCCTTGAACACGAGCTTCACGCAGCGTGATTTGCCAAGGCGACGAGCTTGCAGTATAGTAGGTTCTGCAGACACCGGTTTGACGAGAGCAGCAAAGTCACTTTCGCTGATGGAAATATCGACGTCGTAAATGACGCCTGCCGTAGAGTCGCGGCCATCAGGTATATATGAGCGATTGTTGATGTTATCCAACATCTTGACGTTGCTCAGCACTTCCAATGTGCTTCGTTGAGTGACGTCTACGGCGAGGATATTCTTACGGCCATTGATCCGCACGTCCGTGATCTCTCCCTGGGCAAGTTTCTCAAGAAACCTAGACGTGACTTGACGAATGAGCCGGTTGAGACTATGAGCCGCATCGATCGGCACAAACAGAATTGTGTATATCGTGGGCTCTCGCGTCGTCGTCACATTCTTACTTGTTGTTGGAGACGGCATCACTAGTCTTCTTTTTCGCTGCCGCCTTGTCACAGGCACGAAGTCGCCTTCATCGGAGCTCTCACCGCTCTCCGTAGAGTAAATCAGCGTGTTTTCGCTGTCGGCATCACTCGGGTGGCCCGTACGCTTTTTCGTGGTAGCTGCGGACGACGTCGATGGTTGCGGTGGAAGCCCAGGCGAATCCACGTCCATCGTCGCATTCACTGGAACGGTGTCTTCCACAAAGTCGCAGAAAAACTTTGAAAAATTACAGATAGTGACAGCAGTGTTCTACGCCAGAATCACTTCGTCGTCGTTCCTGTATACCAGCCAGATCGTGATATCGTCCGTGTAAAGCGAGTGGCCTATATTGTGCAGGGATCTGAGCCTCTCCGATAGGCCCTTCATGACTGTATTGAATAACAAGAGGGAGATGACCACCCCTTGGGGGTGCCTCTGGCTCCTAAGGTGAACTCATCTGACTTGTGTTGAGCGATCCTTATGGTAGCCGTTGTGTTCATCAGGAATGACCTAACAGAGGCCTGAAACTTTTCTCCAAGACCTAGGCTGGCCGTGGCCTGCAAGACAATGCGATGAGATACGGTGTGAAAGGCCTTGGTCAGGTCAAGGACTAAGATCCCCCTAACATCCTTAGTGCTGTAATTGAAAATGTGCTTCTTAAGAAGTAGCATTACTTCTTGTGTGGAAAGGCCAGGCCTGAAGCCAATCATGTTGTGTGGGAATAGTTTCTTGCGTTCTATGTAGTTCGAGATCCTATTGAGGATCACATGTTCCGCTTCCTTGCCCACACAGGAGGTTAGCGATATCGGCCTTAGGTTGTCAAGATTTAAGGGCTTAGCCGGTTTCGGAATAAGCACAATCGAGGCCGCTTTCCACTCTGCCGGCACGCTTCCACTTCCCCAAGTCTTGTTGACCTCTTTCGTTAGCATGGTAATTCATCTATCATCCAGGTTCTTTAACAGTCTGTTTGAGATGACGTCTGGTCCTGAGGCTGACCTGCTATTCAAGTTGTGAAGGATGGCCCTAATTTCAGACTCCGTGAACGGGTCATCGAGCTCTTTTACCGTGTCACCTTCTATTTCAGGATACTCTTCTGAGCGGTGCTGGTGAGTGCTCGTAGCAGTCCCCCAAATAATGTTTAGAAAACGCTCTGAAAGGCCGCTCTTACTGTTCTGTTGTGCGTTACGCAGGTCTGGTGGTTTTTATGAGCCCTTTGCACTTACTTTTGTGGGCCTTAATATGCGGCGGCTCAGTTTCAGTTCTGACAGCGTCCCGCACATTTTCATTGTTGCCTGGAATCTTATTGTTTTGACGGTCAGCGATGACATGTCATACCAGCGAGTATACATTAGCATTATTTCTTAGAACGTCGTGAATGAGCTTGGGATTACCGAATGTTGAGTGCACGTTACACTTCTGTCGTTGTCTTCTTGTTTTGTATTAGACTAGAAGACAGAGCCATGTGTTTACTGCATGTTTGCGCCACTGAACTAACTGTTCAGTGGCGCAAACATGCAGTAAACACATGGCTCTGTCTTCATGGAACTGAACTAACTGTTCAGCGTCGCGAGTATTGTTTTCTATCGATCTCGACGTTCACTAAAGTTTCATTCACTTATTTTTTTAGCGCACAAAGCAGCGCCACATCCTGTAGCTTATAGACCTTCGTCTTTCAAGTAAAGCACAATTATTATGAAGTCACGGCCCTGTCACGATTACCACAGTGTCACTATCACAGACATAACTCAATGGAAGTCACACAGCATTCTGCTCCCGATCAACAGAAGTTCATTGGAAGTACTACACCTATCTGTGGTTATTCCGATGCCACCGTTCTATCAAGGGTGCTGCAAACATCATGCCTACCAACTAGTGCGCTTCAGTGGAAGTTTAGTCTGGAGTGCTCATGACAGCTCTTGGCTGGAAGATGCGAGAGTTGTAATTCTCGCAGTGGCCTTTCAAAGTTGCCTAATCAGGGGAACCAGAAGGAGAAACTAATCGTGTGAAGAATGGCGCGTGGATTTATTGCCCTATTTAAAGCCACGCACCATCACACCACTGATATTACAAAAATACAGCCATGTAAGATGTCCAGGCCTCACCTTTGTAACCACACTGCCGCTAAAATATCGATCATACAAAAGAGAAGCGAAATAAATCAGCAAAGAAGGAAAAGAAAGGGATTCAGCTCCAAAGCAAGCATTTTTACTAGCTTTTCTGTCATGATTATGTGGGCGTATCGACCGCTCGTTCCGTACTTAGCTGAGTTCTGTTATGTACGTGGGACATTGTTAGAAAACAGCGCGGAAAAGGCACAGCGCACACAGAAAGGAGACGCTCACAGGGGAGCTCTCAAAACTTCTGGTACGTGGGACTTCGTGTCATAGTAAACATAGAGCGCGAATATAAGGCAAGTACAACGTATCTTTCTCCACGCGAACTGCAATAAGACAGGAGTATTTGCGACTCATTCATCTGCCTCGTGTGCGAAGAACTTGACACTATTTGCGCCAATTTCACCCGGAACTGCTTCTATTCATTGCTGTCGCGCGTTCCTCCATGGCTACTCCGGTTGCCTCTGAGTGAACAAACATACTGTAGCGAAGAGATAATGATGAAAAGGCACACCAGCAGGGAAATGAGTCTTAGTGTCAATAGTAGGCATGGAATACGAACTCGTGTTTGCCAGGATTCAGGCTGCTTCACGCCCGTCAGACATCGACGCCCCCCGTCTTGGCGTTTCTCGTCTTCCGCTGAAGTCCATGTGTCCTTAAAACCATGTAGTAATATAAATGTTATTTTTTTGAATGCGATTATCCACACCTGACGCAACGACATCTAAGCATCGAGCTAAAGACGGAAAACCTCTCACGTCGTCTTGGAATACTGTCTGTTTATTTTAGTGTCAAATAGTTTTTATTGAGCACACTATCTAGTAAATTCCTCTAGCATTCAGTTTTCAGTTGAGAATAGCTTGCATATGTCAGATTATAAGTACTGTAGTTGTTATATACATTGCGTGTGCCTCATCATGACCATGCATGCACGATTGGCAAACTATTTTTTTACTTGAACAATAGAGGTTGATTCCTGTGTACACGATTTCAGGAGTACGCAAGAAAAAAACTGACTTGTTTTCATTGTGTGTCTAGAAAAAAGTGTTCAACGATTTTGAGTACATTGTGGTCATCTATAGTACATCAGGTTATTTCCGAGGTGCGCAGTACTGGTAGTTCAGCATAAGGCAGCTGTGCAGTTGTCACAGCTTGAATGAGATACCGACAGCGTCTACCACTTAGTCGATTTCCTCTTTATTGAGTAAATCAGGGCAGTATTAGCGTTTCTAATAGGGATGGATGAAACTTTTATTTAAAACATACTTTTTGTCGCCATGGTGAAAGAGTATAAAATCTTTGATCATATTGGCGCTTAGAGTGGGCATCACGGCATTGCACTTTTCGTGCTTCACATCTTTGTATTGCTCTAGCTATGTTACTCTGAATTACATAGAAACATTACTGCATAATATGGATCTCGGTACTATTCTGGCAATATATTATAGGGGATTGATGCTGGTCCTATACTTTTTTCTTCGCTTTGAATAACACTTGCGAACAGTACGTGAGAAAATTTTCTTGTGATAAAGAGGGACGGACGAACAATATCGGGACCTCCAAACCATTTTCTATATTATTCTCAATAAGTTTCAGCCACCCTTTCATGACATGATCCATGATGAGCCCGTAGAACATGCCATAGATGCGCATAGTAGTCAACTCGTTATCTTCGCACTATTGAAACGTTGTAGTCTGGGGTTCGACTTCCCTTTCGTCTCGTTTTCCCAGGGAGCCGCTATCTTAGTATTAATTTTGAATAATGAACGTCTCTGCAAAAATGAAGGACGCAGCAGGTTTATAGCACGACAGCTAAGCAACTACAACTACTGTGTTCTTCACAGATGCAATGATGTAACCGTTAACTACAACCAAGCCGCTGTAGTGTCTCTGTTCGTACAATATGCGTTTTTGATATGCGAGTGTATAAGGCAAGGTACATCGTTAAAACAAGAATGAAATCCTTCGATCATTAAGGATTTTGACCATGAAAAAAAAACTGAACACGATTTTTAATACTTGTGCCGAGCAATTTCGTGTATGCAAACAAGCAAACAGAATTACTAGGTCAAATTATGTTTCTTCAGTAAAGCACGCAATCAAACTGAGCAATTCTTCTGTTGTGCGCTTAACTTGACTAATCAGACCCTCGCAAAAAGGAAAAAAGCAGTGCTTCAGGCAAGGCAAGCAAACGAGAACAGATCAGGTACTGACTAACATTGACTGTTTATCACTAATAAGCTGCGACATAGAGGAAGCAGTAGGAGGAGGAAGGAGGAAGAAAGTTTAAGCGAAAAGACAGGGAGGTTAGCCAGTTCTTAGACCGGCTGGCTACCCTGTGCTGGGGAAAGGGGTGAGGGGAATGATAGATGTTAAAAAGGAATGTTGCGAAGAGAGGGAGAAATTACAAAAAAAAGTGCGACAGAGGAAAGGCAACATCAAAGAGTATAAGACACTAAAGTTTGTCTCTGAGGCCAGTTGTCCACAAAAAGCGCAGCAGAGAGAGGGAGAGATAAATAGAGAGGAAAGGCAGGGAGGTTAACCAAGCTTGGCTCGGTTGGCTACCCTACACTTGGGGTGGGGGAAAAGGGGAATAATAGAACGAAAAGAGACAGAAAAGAAGAGGAGTAAAAAGAGAAACATAAATAGTCAGCTCGAAACTACACAGCACGGCCTCGCGTAGTTCTTTCACAAGCGGTCGTGAAGTTTGGTGTTCCTTAAAAAGCACAAGAGGGCTTTCGTGGCTTTGCGCGTATGGGAAGCCGTCGGCCAAGGTCCCAGGATCTTCTCTTCTGTAAGCGGCCGTGAATCCAGCTGACAGAGCTTGGCTTCCATAATACGTCGTTCGGTCTGGTATGCTGGGCAATGACATAGAATGTGCTCAAGCGTTTCCTCGCAGGCGCAGATGTTGCATGCCGAAGTGCTCGCCATTCCAAGGAGACGAGAGTACGAATTCGTAAATGCCACGCCCAACCTCATGCGACACAGTAAAGTTTCGGCGCATCGTGGGAACCCGGATGGCAAACGAAGTTGCAAGTTTGGGTCGATCGAATACAGGTGAGTGTTGGAGAAACCCTGCGTATTCCATTGTAGGAGAGATATACGGCGAGCAAGTGATTGTAGTAGCCTTGCAGCGTCCGTTCTCAAGAGTGGTATGGGCGTGCGCTGGTCTTGGTCATGAGCCGATCGAGCAGCTTCATCTGCGCGGTCATTGCCAACGATGCCGCAATGACTCGGCAACCACTGAAATACAATATCGTGACCTTCCGCGAGCGCTTCGTGGTAGTCGTGCCTTATCTGATATACTGATTGTTCATGTAGCCCGTGCTGCAGAACAAACCGTAGTGACTGTAAGGCTGACCTGGAGTCGCAAAAGATGGCCCATTGGTTAGGTTCCTGGCGAAGAATGTACTTTACTGCACCTTGAAGTGCTGCGAGCTCTGCTGCTGTCGACGTCGTGGTGTGAGAAAACTTGTACTGAAGCAACACATTTTCAGATGGAACAACCACTGCTCCTGTGGAGCTGTTGGAATTAGTGGAGCCATCGGTGTAAACATGTATGCGGTCGAGGTACCTTTCGTCCAACAGACGCAAAGTCAGTTGCTTCAGGGCTAGCGTTGACATGCGTGCCTTCTTAAAGATTCCAGGAACTGATAAGCGCACGTCAGGTTGACGAAGACTCCATGGCGCAGTTGCTGGATGCATGGCAAGTTTGAAGCCAGGCGGTAGTATGTCCTGATGTTTTGTCACGATACCGCAGTACGAAGAATGGGGCCTCCGAGCTGTCAAACACGTTAAATGATGTGACGGTAGCCGTGATAAATGCCGAATGTGCGCTCTCAGCGTCTCGACAATGATGTGCGTTGTGACCGGTTGTTCTTGTGCAATAACAATAGTTGACACTGTCGATGAGAATCTTGGAAGGCCAAGGCATGTCCGAAGTACCTTGGGCTTGTACGCTTTGCAGTGCACGGATGTTAGTCTTGCACGTGCTGGACAGGACCGGAAGGCTGTACCGGAGAGTTCCGAGAAAGAGGGCTGTATAAAGCTGCAACATGGAGTGCACGGATGGGCCGCATGATTTTCCGGCGACGAACTTGAATACATTCTCAATGCCAATGAGCTTTTTCTTCAGGTATGTGACATGCGGGCTCCAGGTTAGGTCACGATCTACGATGACGCCTAAGAATCTATGAGTGATCTTACATGGGATTGATCTGCCATCGATGCACAATGAGTAGAAAGACATCGGTGTGCGTGTAAACGCCACCGCTGTGCATTTTTCTGTGGCGATAGTCAAACCTTGCTGGCGAAGGTATGTCGACGTCATTGTTGCCGCTTTCTGTAATCTTGCGCGCACTTGAGGTCGTGTCACGCCGGGCGCCCAAATGCAGATATCGTCAGCGTAGAGAGATACATAAGCCGTCTGTGGCAGCATTTCAGTGAGCCCCACGAGAACCAGGTTGAAAAGTGTAGGACTCAAAACACCGCCTTGTGGCACCCCACGACTTGTGAAATATTTGTTCGTAGACCCATCTTCAGTTAAAACGAACATAGATCTCTTTGTGAGGTAGCTTCTTACCCATCGAAAGACATGACCTCCAAGTTCAGCTGCTTCAAGAGCATTGAGAACAGCCTCGTGGGTCACGTTGTCATAGGCACTCTTCACGTCTAAGAACAGAGCTACCGACAGCCGCTTCTGAGATTTCTGATGCTGAACAGAGGTTACTAAGTCAATAACGCTATCAACTGAGGACCGACCTCGTCGAAAACCAGCCATAGCATCAGAATAGATGTTATAATGTTCCAGGTACCATTCCATGCGTGTAAGCAGCAACCTCTCCATGACCTTGCCAACGCAACTTGCTAGTGCTATAGGCCGGTATGATGCCATATCGAATGGAGACTTTCCGGGCTTTAGCAAAGGCACCAGGCGACTACACTTCCACTCATCAGGCACCATTCCATCATGCCAAGACTTATTGAAAATGTCCAGGAGACAGCGCTGTGCCTTCGGGCCTAGGTGACGTTGAGCAGTATAGGTCACTCCATCCGGACCTGGAGACGATGAGCGTCTGCATGTGTTCAATGCCGCATGAAGTTCTTCCATGGTGAACGCAACCTCCATTTGCTGATCTCGTGCGACTGGAACATCCTGTGGCATTAGATCGATCGGTATAGAGATGTCGCCGGCGATCTTTGCACAAAATTCCCCAGAAACATCAAGCTGTGAGCGACGTTGATGTAGCGCCAGAGCGGCGAAGGGGTGACGTTGTTGCGGATGCGAGTGAATACCTCGAAGAGTCCTCCATACGGGAGACAAGGGCTTTCGAGGGTCTAGCGAGTCACAAAAATTCTTCCACCGTTGTTCATCAAGTTTGTGCATTCGACGCTGGATTTTTTTCTGAATGCGTCTGGATTCTCTGAGGTCAGAGATAGATTTCGTGCTTCTGTATCGTCTTTCGGCACGTCGGCGGACCGCTCTAAGTTGTTCCAACTCTATGTCGAGTGCCGTGCGTCTCGATTTTTTCGAACATATCTTCGTGGAAGTCTCCATTGCACAACTAATCACTTCTTCAATGGATTCCGGTGGTCCGTGCATGCACTTGCTCTCCACTAATATCTGAAACTCTTCCCAGTCAATAAGTCTTGAATGTCCAGGGGAAGAAGAATCGTCCAAACCTCTGACTGTCACGTACGTGGGGATATGGTCGCTGCCACGTGTTTCAATATCTGTGAACCATTGGACTTTCGTGACAATGCTATGCGACACTAATGTCAAGTCCAGGCAACTGCTGTAAGTTACTCCTCGGAGATAAGTAGGGCTGCCGTCGTTCAGCACCTGAAGTCCGTGCTCTGATGCGAGATTAACTAGGTCCGTGCCTTTTCGATTTGTCCTGAATGCTTCCCCACAATAAATGATGGGCGTTGAAGTCACCCATCAATATCCAAGGCGCTGGAGTCGTTGCAAATATACCATTCCAGATTTGTTGATCTAGTCGACCTGACGGCGCTATATAAGCGCCTATCAGTGTAAACGACAACTTCTTCTTTTTAACATATAGACACACGTAGTGATTTCCATTGTGAGAATCTACTCTTTGGAGAACGTAAGTGAGTTCTTTACGGATGTACACAGCAACTCGACTTCGCTCAATGCACGTTGAAGAAATGAACGATTCATAGCCCGACAGACGAGGTATTTTTGAAAAATGCGGTTCACAAATGATGACGATGGGAAACTTATTTTCGAAAATGAATTGTCGGAACTCAGGCATTCTTGACTGTAGACCTCTTGCGTTCTACTGAATTATGGAAGCACGCTTTACTTTTTCTCGGAAAGGCTGATGCGGTCTATGGTGCGCCATCTTGTTACTGAAGTCCGGCAAGAACTGGTTCTAGTGTGTCCAAGATTTGAAGCACGCATTTAGCGGCAGGGATCTGTAGAGTATCCAATAGAGAGCGAATAACACTCATGAACGACCTCAGTACAGAAAAGACTTGTACCTCTTGGGTGGACACACTGCCTGCTGGGGGCATATTCGTTGTTGACTGTCGATATTGCGGTTCCGTAGACACGTGTACCCGCGGTAAAGTGGGCCAGTCAGAGCCGGATGTTCTCTGTAGCGCCACAGTGTCTTCCGGTACCTCTGGACGTACCCCACCTGGTGGCGGGGGCGGGGGAGGTCTCTGTGCTCGTGGTGGCTGTGGTGGTGGCGGTGGCGGCGTTAGTGAAGGCACCTTCGGCACAGGACTGCTTTTTCTTTTCTTCGAGCACCGCCGTCGACGGGAACGCCGTCGTTGAACAACCGTTACCGCTTCCTTTCGTAAGGATCCGTCTTTAACCATTTGTCTCAGAATGCTCCTCTCTTTCTTTAGTACTGGGCAGTCTTTGGACGAGGTCTCATGGTTGCCGTTGCAGTTGCTGCATTTTAGGAGAGTTGCTTGGCAAGCTTCTGTTTTGTGGGGTCCGGCACAACGTGGGCATGCTTGCTTGTTGTTGCACACAGCATTAACATGACCCAGTTTTAGACAGTTGTGGCACTGTAGTGGTCTTGGGATGTATGGTCGGACAACGTGACGAAAATGACCAACCTTTACATGTGATGGGATGCAATCACCTTTGAAGGTCACCTTGATGCAACGGGATTTGCCAAGCCGGCATACTTGCAATATGTCCGTTGCCCCAGTAGCTGGCTTTATCAGAACAGGAAGGTCTGCGTTCGGTATGGAAACATCAACGTCATAAATGACGCCTGTCGTCGTGTCACTATCCTGCGGAATGTAAGTTCTGAGATAGATGCCTCCAAGCTCAGTGACAGTTCGCAGGGTATGTAGCGCAGCCGGGTGCTCAACGTCTATGGCCAGGATATTCTTCCGTAGGTTCAGTCTAATATCCTTTATCTCCTTAGGCACGATAGCTTCGAGACGCGCTGATATCACTTGCCTGTTCATGTTCTTCAGGTTGATCGAAGAGTCGACAGGAACAAAAAGTATGGTATGGCGTTCAGAGCTGCACGCCGCCTTCACGGTAGAGACGCTAGCTGGCGAAGACGCGCCGACCATTCTTCTTTTAGCTTTACGCTTCACTGCAGGGATGAAATCTTCGTCGCTGTCTTCACTACTCGCCGTATACAGTTCAGTGCTGTCACTGGTGCTGTCGTCCTCCCGGCTGTTGCGCTTCCTTGAGGTTGACGTCGAAGGTGACGCCAAGTCCGGATTGCGTACTGTGGGGCCTGGATCCATCGCTGCCCGCAGGAGAGCGATGATCCTCGGATAAAACGTAAATTCACACAAAAAACACCAAACGAAATAGGCAACGTTCGGTAGAAATACACTTCGTCGTCGTCTCGGCTTCAAAAGCGCAGCAAAGCTTTCAAAGCCTTCTGGGCTGAGGATGGGCTTGGCCAATGACCCAGAATCCTTTGTTTCGACAAAGGCCGATTGTATAGTCTATCCAGAGCTCCAGTGAGTTCTGGTCTTTGCACGTTGAAATAGGTGCACTCACACAGAAGGTGCGCGATGGTTTCTTCGCAACTGCAGTAAGTGCATGTAGGAGAGCTGGCCATCCCGATGAGATGAGAGTATGCGTTCGTGAAGGCCACTCCAAGCCACAGGCGGCATAGAAGAGTCTCCTCAGCTCGAGATATTCTTGGGGGAAGACGAAGCTGCAGATCGGGATCCAAGTTATGCAGGCGCGCGTTTGTGAAGTCTGTCGAGTTCCACTGTACCAGTGTGAAGTCACGTGCAAGCGAACGAAGTCTTGTAGCTGCGTCAGTTTTTGAGAACGGGAATGCTGTGTATTGGGTACCATCGTGTGCAGATCTAGCGGCCTCATCTGCGCGGTCATTGCCATATATACCGCAATGACCTGGTATCCACTGATACACTATGCTGTGCTGTTTTTCGGTTGCTTGGTGATTAAGAAGCCTTATTTCAGCTACTAACTGTTCATTAGGTCCATGACGAAAGGGTGATATAAGACATTGAAGAGATGCCTTCGAGTCCGAGAAGATCGACCAAATTCCCGAAGGTTCTTTCTCTATAAACTCCAGAGCTGCACGAATGGCTGCAAGTTCTGCAGCTGTCGACGACGTCAAATGCGATGTCTTGAATTTAATTGTGATGTTCCTGGCGGGAATAACCACCACCCCTGCAGAGCTTGCTGAAGACACCGAGCCATTCGTGTAAATGTGAAGGCGTCCGTTGTGCTTCTCTTGCAGGAAAAGTAATGTGGCCTGTTTCAGGGCTAGATGCGACGACTTTTTCTTATTTTGGATGCCAGGAATTGTAAGAAGGGCTTTGAGTGGGTGTAGGCACCATAATGGTATCGGCGGCTGTGCTGCATGCGTGAAGTGCAATGGAAGCACTGCGCAATGCTGAGCTACATTTGCGCTGAACGCTGAGTGGGGCCTGGAAGTTCGAAGTGAGGCTAGGTGATAAGATGGAAGCCGAGCGAAATGTCTTATGTGCATTCTCAAAGCGTCTACGCGGATGTTTGCGTTGACCGGATTATCACGCGCAATGATGACTGTCGCTGCTGTAGACGCGCATCTCGGGAGACCAAGGCATATCTTCAGGGCTTGGGCTTGGATCAACTGGAGGACGCGCAAGTTTGTTCTTCGGATCCCGCAAAGCACGGGTAAACTGTATCGCATATAACAGAGGAACAAAGCAGTGTAGAGTTGGAGCATTGCATGTACCGATGCACCCCACGTTTTTCCAGCAAGAAACCTCAGTACGTGGGTGATCATGGTGAGTTTAGTTTTCATGTGGGCGATGTGTGGGCTCCAGGAGAGGTCGCGATCAACTATGACTCCGAGGAATCGGTGGGTGTTCACGTAGTTGATCGTGTGTCCGTTGATTTTAATAACATATGGGCTCATAGCCTTACGAGTGAATGCTATAAGCGAGCATTTCTCTGATGACAGCTCTAGTCCCCGTTCTTCCAGGTACTTTGTCGCTATTTTTGCCGCTCTCTGAAGCCGCGCACGCAAATGAAGGCGTGTTACGCCTGATGCCCAGATGCAGATGTCATCTGCATATATTGATAAATGAACAGATTCTTGAAGTGCATCAACCAGGCCGAGTAGCGCTAGATTGAAAAGTGTTGGGCTAAGAACGCCGCCTTGAGGCACACCTCGACGGTTGCAATGGTGCGTTGTTGTGCCATTCTCCGTCTGTACAAAGAAAGTTCTGCCTTTCAGATAGCTTTGGATCCATTGGTAAACCCGACCCCCTAATCCAACATTTTCCGTGACATCCAGAATGGCTTCATGTGATACGTTATCGTATGCACCTTTCACGTCCAAGAACAACGCCGCAGATGAACGTTTCAGTCTTTTTCGATGCTGAACAGATGAGACCAGGTCTATAACGTTATCAATTGCGGACCTCCCACGACGAAAGCCCGTCATAGCATGAGGGCATACCTCGTGGCGCTCCAGGTACCACTCTAGACGAGTCAAAATCATCCTCTCCATCACTTTCCCGAAACAGCTGGTAAGCGCGATGGGGCGATAAGAGGTCAAGTGCAGAGGAGATTTACCTGGTTTAAGCACAGGGACGAGGCGGCTGGATATCCATGAATGAGGGATAAATCCGCTGCTCTACGAGTCGTTGTACACGGATAGAAGGGCCCATCGAGCTGCTTCTCCGAGGTTGCAAAGAGCCATGTACGTGATCCCATCCGGACCAGGCGATGAAGATCGTTTGCATGCCGTCAAGGCCACTTGTAGTTCCTCTAGAGAGAAAAAGGTGTCCATTCTTGAATATCTGGAAACTGGAGTGTTTTCTAGGTGGCGCGTGGTGCACGTGGACGCATGACCGGCAACGTTCATGCAGAAATCTTCTGCTACTTCAATTTCGGTGCGTCCTTGGTGGAGAGAAAGACACTTGAAGGGGCGATGTTGATGTGGCGATGTTCGTAGGCCACGGACAATCCTCCATGTCTGCGTCAAAGGCTTGTGTGGATCCAAAAATTCGCACAGATGTTTCCAGCGAAAGGATTGAAGTGAAATAATTCGCCGCTGAATTTTTTTCCGTAGGCGCCTTGCCTCCCTCAAGTCGTGATTGGACTTAATGCGCCTATATCTTCTTTCTGCGCGACGACGGATCGCTCTGAGCCGTTCCAATTTCGCTGATATTGACAATAATCTGAAGTATGTTGAATATGATAGTTCGCTTCTTGAGTAGCACCTCTAATCATATCCTCGAGGGTGTCAAGAGGAGGCGTTTTATTTTCTTGACACCTTTTTTCCGTCAGTGACGTGAACTTTGTCCAGTCGATGCGAGTCGAAGTGTCGTAGTTAGGCGATTTTTCCAGTCTTTTTATCTTCAAATAAGTTGGTATGTGGTCACTTCCATGAGTTTCATTGTCTGCGAACCACTTGACCTTTCCATTTAGGCTTCGTGACACAAATGTCAAGTCAAGGCAGCTGCTGTATGTCGTTCCCCGTAGAAACGTTGGGCTTCCGTCGTTTACACAAAGCAGCTGCTGCTCCAGAGCAAAGGAGAATACTTGCCTTCCGCGACTGTCTGTCTTCTGACTTCCCCATAGTGGGTGGTGAGCGTTGAAATCTCCTGTGATGATCCATGGTCCAGGTGTGGCTGCTAACAGTGCACGTAGTCTTTCAGGTTAAACGGTTCGAAGGTGATATATATGCGCCTACGAGCGTGAGATTGAAGTCTCTACGTTTAACTGTCAAGCAGACATACTGGTTGTCATCGTGAGGTGCTACACGGCGCTCGATATAGGTAAGGTCGCATCTGGTATATACAATGACTTTACTCTGTTCGTTTCAGGTAGCGGACTTGAAGGCTTCGAAGGAAGCAGTAACATGGCACTAAAGCACTGTCCAGAGTAATGTGCATTGCCTTTTGCAGTAATTAATTTATATGTGAGGTTTAACCTCCCAAAACCACCATATGACTATGAGAGACGCCGTGGCGAAGGGCTCCGGAAATTTCGATTACCTGGAGTTCTATAACGTGCACCCAAATCTGAGCACATGGGTTTACAACATTTCCGCCTCCATCGGAAACGCAGCCGCCGCCGCCGGAATTCGATCCCCCTTTTGCAATAATCACATAGGGTTAGTTACAGAAGGCAGTGACGGAGAGCAGCGAGAAATGGCAAAAAGATAAATGAGACGCGCGTCCGATTTGCTACCCTGCGATGAAGAAGAAGGATGAAAGAGCGATAAGAGAGAGGGGATAAATAGTGGGATGGACAGAATTAAAACAACACTTGGCGTAGAATATCAAGTTTAAGGACGGTTCCATGAATAGTCATAGGGGCCCCCCAACACTTCTACATCATGTTCACAAAATGCCGCGGATCGGTGGTAGAGGATCCCGGGAAAGCACGAACCAAAGCTTATAGCACAGCGTGTGATCTGATATTCCCTCTGATTTCTCAAATACAGACAAAGAATGCTTTCTCTTCTCTTTGCTAATGATGGTACAAGCTGAAGGATGACTTATCATTACTGCCATTGGTTGATTTGAGCATGGCGCAGCTGGTCGTTTCTTGCGCCACCGCCGGAAGCTGCGGCTTGTCCACACACAAGCACGTGCTATCGCACTGAGAAGCCTTGTATTCGAAGAAACAAAAAGGACAGAAAAAGTGCTTAAGGTCACAAGTCAGGCATGATGTGTTTTCTTTCCCTTGTCATCCCCCTTGCTTAGCTTCTAGCATTTTCGTCGAGACGAGAGAAGAGAGAATGCAATTGCAGCGTACGACAAATATTTGCTACTCCGCTCGTGCTGGACGGATTCTAAATACATTTCAGACGGTGAACTTGGGAGGCATATAAGCTCCTTTACTGAATGCATTACATGGCTACACCAAAAGCGAAGCCACCTTACGGTAATGAAATTCAAGGTGAAGCTAGCATTTTCTGGGCTTTACTGGTTTAAGTTGTTATATTTCATGATTCTTCGATTAATTCTCACGGACCAACACCAAGGCAAGCGTATTAAAAGATAACAAACGTAAATAAATGTTGCCGTGTCTGTTAAATTAAATATAAACCTCCAGCATCGACGATCATATGATGATCACTCAAACAGAAAAGCGCCATCATGGGGGTAAATTACCAGTGGCTCTGAATGCTTCGAGGGCGTCAAAGGCATTTCTATGTAAAAACTAATGCCCCTGACCTGATATGAATCTAGAAGAACGCATAGCATCGTCAGAGAGCAGAATAGAGACTGCAAGACACAAAACATAAAAAAAATGTAGAGGATAAACTAAACGGGAAGTTTACTCCCACCACACTTATAATATCAACGAGCCACGCTGAGGCCACCGCTATTTAGAGAATTATAGAACAAAAAGAATACGATTATATTGCAGCTTACTTTGTTGGTAGTCTCTGACAAATGAGCAAAAAGATTTTTCTGAATGCATTCATACTAAAAAGTCCAGTAAGGAAAATCTGCGCGGACAGCTAGCGGAAACACCATTGCTGTATATCTGGTTTACCGTAATCTTACAGCTGCTAGCCTTTGAGCCATTTCAGTAGCAAAATACTGCGCCCAGGTGGCATGAGTGTGGGGTGGAACATTACGCTAAAGTGTCTTCGGCAACGCAAAACGTATCGCCAAAAAATCGTGGAAGGTAATGAACAAAAACTCAGTGCCATCGAGAATAGGGAGACGTGGGGGATGAATCAGTCGTTCTTATGAAAAAAAATTTTTTTTACTGCGCGCCTATCTACATGGGCGTGAGGGGTTACTGTTTCCCTTCGATGTAAAGGCAACCCCCACGACCCAGAGCCTGACTCACGAACTTCTGCTTACCACTAAAATACCAGCATGTAGCGTTATGGAAATGAGAATGTATATGTAATATTTCTGGCTTCAAAAAGTTTAGTAATTGGACCTTATGCCATGCGCAGTGTGAAGATCAGTGATAAAGAGTGTAGAGGTTCAAAGAAGGATAGACGAGATGAATCCGGTACAAATCAAGCGTCTACATTTTTATCGGCAGTTGCACGCTTATACATTCTTTGATCAGAACCCCGTACTCACGAGCTCACTGCTTCATTTTTCTGAGACTCGGAATACCATAAAAGAATGAAATGACATACACACAAAAAGGATTTTACTCGGAGATGGTGCAAGCGTACGTGTATGGTGCATTGCCTATGCGTTTGCGAAATAGAACGCATTGCATCATCCGACATCGCAAGCGATACAAGAAGTAGATGACCAACCTATCAAAAGTGAAATTCTGATTAATGTATGAGGTTCTATAAAACAGCTTTTTTGTAAAAAATGAACCAGTACACAACAAAAAGAGCAAATAAAAAAAGAAAGAACAGCTATGGAAATTTACGGAATATCAAAAACTTAGTCGCCAAGGGGTCGTGGGTGTTGCGAACCTAAAAAAGTGTCACAATTTTTTAGATTTTCACCGTATTTCTAATACGTTTTTGTCGCAAATTTTGTAGTTGGTAACATCAAGTAACGCATTCATTTTATTTAGTAATGCCTATTGAAATTTGTCGATTGGTACACCATGTTCATACTCGTCTGCGGTATTGCTGTCATTTTTTTAGGGGGGGGGTTAGTTCACTCTTAAGCGCCAGCAGTTTTTTAGGGCCTCCTATTTCTTTTGCGACTGCAAATGAAATGTTTATTTATTATTTCTGGTTGTTTCGCCAAAATTCAGCATCGTTGTGGGCGGCGGCTTCGTTGGTTGGGATCAAAATATCGGCGTTGTTGGTTGGTGGAAACTTTTGATGGGTACAAATAAATAATGAAAATGTATTCTGCTAGCCGTTATACATGAGACCTGGTCTTATGTGCATGAACTATGGACGCCATCTGGTAGTGGCGTCAGGAAACATGATCTTATGCAGAACCCAGGACCACTGCCAGGTAGCAGCATCATATTGTCTGCAGAGGACTTATTCGCGTATATCGTCGTATTTATGTGCAAAGGAGCGCAGTTTCAGCGCAACTTAAGAACGCTTGAGTCTTTCGAATTGTTTACCTTAATAATTTCTAGTAAAGGAACACACCCCTAAATACTTACATATGGTCGTCGCACCAAATATATGCGAAATATTGGCTTGTGATTGACGATGCCTACAAGTATGAACTCAGCTACCAGTTCGAGATGGCTGGCCGTTAAGCAAGTGTTTAAACATGGGTCGGCTACAAGCTAAAAAGACGCAAAAGAAAAAAACAAGTCTGGGCACCAGTTTTCACTTCATTTTGTGTCTTGTCTTCTTGCACCTTTCTTAACTATGAACCCAAACCAACTTGCCCAACTGCTAGTGTTGTTGAATATGGCAGGGTTACTGAATCGTGGAACAGACAGACAGAGTTTTTAGATGCGGAGCATCTAATACTCGAGGCTTGTAGTGCGGCGCCGTCCGCAAGTTTCCTCCTCCTTCTTCCACCATCTGTGCATCCCTTCCTCCTCTACACACCGCGCGCGCTTCACTCCTCCACCATCTGTGCACCCTTCCTCCTCTACACACCGCGTGCGCTTCTCCTCTTCACGAACATTCGCTAGCTGTATAATGTAGCGCGCATGCGCCGTCACGCTTCGAGAACATCGGCAGCTGACGCGCGCGCATGCGCCGTCGCGCTTCGAAAACATCGGCAGCTGACGCGCGCGCATGCGCCTTTGCGCTTCTCCCCCTTCTCGAACATTCGACAGCTGACGCGCGCATGCACCGTCACCCACCATCTGTGCCGCGCGCGCTTCTCCCCTTCGAGAACATTCTACAATTCTCCTGATTCTCCAGTGGACGCGCATGCGTCGTCGCGCTTCGAGAACATTCAACAGCTGACAGTGCATGCGCCGTCGCGCTGTATATATACTCAAGGTCGGCGCTCACTCGCTCATTTGCCGCTCGTCGGTTGGTTTGTACGGCGCGTCGACGTCCAAGGTCGCGGTGAAATGAATTCCAACGAATCCACAAACACAATGATCGACGTCCCTTCGACCAGCGCCACCCTTTCGCATACGTGTGTACGTGTTCACTAATTAACACCCCCTTCTACAACCACGTTAACCAATTTAGCCATCGACCCAAGTAAGTCGCAATTTAACACCCCATTTCACAACCACGTTAACCAATTTAGCCATCGACCCAAGTAAGTCGCACTTTAACACCCCGTTAACCAATTATATGCTCCGCATCCTCCTCAGTGTTCCCCAGAGGGAAGCTGCGGGCAATTTTTTTAGATGCCCTTCAAAATTTAAATCATTGATTACAGAATGCCGGTACATGCTGCTGTTCATGCTAGTTTCATGTTTGAATGACCTAAGATATGTGATTTGACTATTTGGTTGGCAGAGCCATATAAAATAAGAAAACCGTTACAAGTTAACGCACGTAGGCAGAGTGTGTCCAATATTTCTTGGCTATCACAATAGCATAAATTCACAATTTTTGATGTGTGAACTGTTCATTTGTCCACACAGTGAAGCTTGAGTACGTCACATTATGATTATTTGTGTATTCGATGAAATTATTGAATATATTTCCGGTTTACGGTGTGACAAATGGCTTTCCACGTACTCGCAAAGCACTCTTTGGTTTTTGTATGCTTCGCAAGATTGCAAATTGTATCCACAGGTGCCAGCTTCACAATCACGCATGGGCTAGAGTGACCTCGATCGAAAATACTGAAGGAAAAACAGAGAAGAAGCAGCATCGGTAGGGCTGTGTTCCATTCTCTTGGTATCGAATTTGCAGTGAACAAAAAAGAAATTTTGCCGCACATTTATAGATAACACTGCGTGTGAATACTTCTTTTTGCATGCGCCTTGGTACGCCAGTGGTTAAGGTAGTCGTGTGCTGAAACGTACGTCGCGGGATAGAATGCCAGCTGTGGTGGCCGCATTTTTAATAGAGGTGTTTGAGTGTTTGAGGCCTGTGTACTTGGATTTATATTTATGTTGAAGAACCCTAAGTGGTAAAAATTTTTGGACGCCTCCACATCGGCGTACCTCAGAAGGATATCGTTCTTCTGGGGCGGTAAATCACAGAAAATCATGTTGTCAACCATATTTTTCCTTATCTGTGTTGTTAGCGCACTTACCTGTTGACATATTTTTCCTCTTTCTTCATTACGAAAGAGTCAGCAGTTCACATCTAGGTAGCTGTTGCGTCTGATCCATCCTTGTTTCTTCTTTCTCATCGTGCATGTGCGTACGCATATCAAACAGATATTTTTTCACAATGAGATGGCAAGGTACTTTTAAATCCACACCATGAATATGACAGATAATGTAAAGTATTATTGAATGAATAGCGTGCTTAGCAACTGATAATCCACTATGCGCTGTGGTGATGTTGAGTGACATCAGTTTTTTCGCACGGACATGAATAGGGATGTGAAGGCAGTAACACAAAAATGTGAAGCAAATTGCTCACGCTTTCCATATATTTGCGAATAAAAAATGCAATAAAAAAAAACACAAAATAGGTCTACATTTTAAGCTCGTACGTGAATTTTTCTGTGCTTGCTTGCATGTTGCCATAAAAAAATTACGTCACTGAACTTATTGTTACTATAAAAAAACAAGGCGCAAGCCACCATCTTTTTCTTGAAGTGTACTTTTTTCTTCAATAAAATTCATGCTGCTGAGGTGTTTTGCTAGGTGCTTTCATTTTCAAAGAAAGATTAGGCAACAGCTCAGCCAGCTTCCAATATTAATCTGTACTTCGATGCAGTAATATCTTGATTGATTGATTGATTGATATGTGGGGTTTAACGTCCCAAAACTAACATATGATTATGAGAAATGCCGTAGTGGAGGGCTCCGGAAATTTCGACCGCCATGGGTTCTTTAACGTGCACCCTAATCTGAGCACACGGGCCTACAACATTTCCGCCTCCACCGGAAATGCAGACGCCGCAGCCGGGATCTAACATCTTGGCTCACTTGACAACGAAGAATAAAGTTAGACGAAAGCTACTGACAACTCCATGGAATCAATTCGACGACTCCGAGCTGCGCATAAAAAAAAAGCCACAGGAAACTTCGCCTGAGCAGTTAGACAGGTCAGAAGTGCGAGCAGCGAGCCGAGGAGGCAATGGCTCGAGGCGTGTTCGGTTAATGCATACTGGCGTACAGGCCTTGTCCGTACCAAGCAAATTGCATTCCTCGTCTACCAACTGAGGCGTGCATTGGCCGGCCTAGGACTCGCGTACATTACATCCCCGCTTGGGTGCTCTCTATAAACAGGAATAGAAGGAACAAGTATTTGGCTGCCTGCGGCAAGTACCACACTGGGCTTGAAAACTACCGGTTATAGCTTCACAGCCGGGGTATGCACCACTTTTCTTTCTACTGCGCCTTTTCGAAGCCAGCAAGTCCCTCTGGTAGTACATGCGATGGCCCATGGCCCTTAGGTTTTCGCTTTCTTCCACTCGCCTTTCGCTACGGATTTCAGTGTTCATTTTTAATGGCATAGCTGTTTTAGCCGACCGCTAGTCTATAAAGAGTGAACAGAACGGTATCATCTTCATAACCAGCGTGTGCCTCTGTCGTCGTCTTTTTTTCTCGTTCTTTATTTTTGCTCTGTCTTCTGCTTCAGTAATATGACAGGTAGGCCGATTTGCCCGGCGCGAGATTCAATAAGTTTGATAGGCGACAGAACAACTACAAAAAGAACTTGAAATGAAGAGAAATAAAGGCAAAAACGAGTATAAAGAGAAGGAAAGAAGACAAAGAGGAATATCTACTCATGTGTAAAAGAGGCAGAGAAAAAACAAATAACAGAGAGTAAAGCACGAAAAAAAAGACAGAAAGAAAAGGTTAACAGATAGAAGAGAGGAAGCGATAAAGAGAGAGAGAGAGAGAGAGGAAAAGAAAAAAAGACGAGAAAAATGAAAGGTAAAGAAGCGTGTGAAAGACAAAAATGTAAATAAATAAGAAATGATGTAGAGGCAAAAAAGAACAAGAAAGAGAGAGAGAAAAAAAGGTAAGACGTTAAATAGAACCAAGAAATACAGAAAAAAATGCCGTTAAAAGACTATAGCCTTCTCCCGGGATCTTTTTGTGCATATCATCACATTTTCGGCGCAGGATCAGGCACACTAGGTTCTTTGCAATTACGTATTTGTGTATGTTGTAGTGAAAGACCACACCACCTAAACTGAAGTATTGGTTTCTCGCTGAAAATATGCTTAATATTTGCTTTTTGATCGACATTATTCAGAAGTATGAACGCAGCCCTCAGTTCAAGGTGGCTGGGCGTTTGGAAAGTGCATAACCTATTGGCTTATTTCACGATTTCTTAGAGACATAGTGTTGTTGCAAACTTAGCTCCACGCACGCAGCCTCACCAAGGTGTCGTCTTAGTACCTTGTCTCAGCGATACTCTGGATTTCGGTTGGCTTCCTGTTCTGTCGTAGTCGAGAACAAAGTACTCTAAATCGTTAAATGCTTATTCTGAACACACAGTTTTTAGCATTTCTTGATTCTGAGGGCGTCGTCTAAGCAGGAAACTAAGCTTGGTAAAGCTGGTAAATTTTTACAATTACTGCTCCCAACTAATAAACTTGTGAAAATGAAAAAAATATATTGCTTACATCGAGAAGTTTTGCACTTAAACGTCAACCGTCGTTGTTTACAGCAACCAGGTAGCCTCCTCGACATGGCTCAGTTAGTTTCAGCTTCCCAGCAGAGTGTGCGTGTGTTCATTTTCATATAAGTTTCCCCCGTTTATCTAGCCCTGCCCTCTTTGTGAACCCCATCTCTCTATTCCATCAAGCTATGTTCTGCAGCGTCAGGTTGAAATCCCGGCCTTTACATTTTACATTTCTTCTCTTTCAAAGGTTACTTATACGAGGCTAGACATAAAGCAACAACAAAAACGATTAGACATGGCTGTTTAAACGCAGTAATGTTCTCAACAATTTTATTTCGCTTTGGATATATTTTAACATCAACCTTTTATTTGTCGACACGTTTAAAACACCGGTACATTGCGTCTCTGTGTAATGTGATACTCAGATGCCTCGTCAAACCCAAAACTCGACTGGTGGTGCTATTGTTCTCTGGTGGTGTGCCATGATGTTAGCACCAACACGATTGATACAAGGAACATCATAACCTGATGACGTCGCCGGATGACCTCAACGTGATGTTACAGCGTGCCATTATTACAAGAGCCATTATGACGGCATTGCAAACATCAGCAAATGACAACACGACATCGCCACTTTGTCAAATTTGAGTTCATCATAGATACAGTTCAAAGCCTAATATAGGGCAAGAATATCTCGGGGGTGGGGGGGGGGCACCGCGGACAGAATCGATAGATTGACTAAGAAGAAAATGATAGCCTTGCTTATCAATTATTTGTTTGCAAGCGATTGCACAAGCAGCCCTATAAGATTACTTTTTTGCTTTAATACCATGAAGTAACTTTCATAACACAATGTTCGCAAGATTAGAAAAGCTTTTAGAGCAAATGCTGTCATGAGATTACAAGGGCTAACTTTGGCGCAGCAGTTTTTCGCCACCACCAACGCCAGTGTCCGCAACCACTGTAGTGCGAAATAAAAACAAAATGCGAAAGGAAAATTGTGTCAGATACCATGGCATTCAAACCAGAATCCGCTGCGTACGAACCCTGTAATCTACTGCGGGGCCAAACCTATGCTAGAAACTCTGTCGCAAGAAGGCCCTCTGCAGGCTTCATGTAAGGAAAGGAATCGCGTTGTGTAATAAAGCATTTTAGACAAATTACATAAAAACCGGTTTAAATATGAGAATCTAACCATCAGTGGGTACTAGGATACGTCCAAACAATTACAGAAGACTTAGCGCTAATTCGTCAGCATCGTCAGCCATTGTCTCAACCTCACAGTATCAAGTTTACGTCACCCTTACAGATGTGGAGCGGGAATCACGCTATCTATATTTAGTAACAACATGCATGTTGCGTATTCCGATGGAGGCGGAAATGTTGTAGGCCTGTGTGCTCAGATTTGGGTGCACGTAAAAGAACCCCAGGTGGCCGAAATTTCCGGAGCCCTCCACTACGGCGTCTCTCTTAATCATATAGTGGTTTTGGGATGTTAAACACCACATATCAATTAATGTATGTTGAGTATTTTCGCACTTCACAGAAGTCATTATTATTCATAGCTCGGTGAGTGCCAAGCAAGTTTACTTGCAGTAGTTGCCCGGAGAGAGTTTAAAAAAAAACTTTTGTAATGCCACTCATCTAGCTTTCTCAGTAACAGTGGTGTGCGTTCCTCTCAGGCCTGTCAGTATTTTTAGATGCGGAGCATCTAGTACTCGAGGCTTGTAGTGCGGCGCCGTCCGCAAGCTTCCTCCTCCTTCTTCCACCATCTGTGCATCCCTTCCTCCTCTACACACCGCGCGCGCTTCACTCCTCCACCATCTGTGCACCCTTCCTCCTCTACACCGCGTGCGCTTCTCCTCTTCCCGAACATTCGCTAGCTGTATAATGTAGCGCGCATGCGCCGTCACGCTTCGATAACATCGGCAGCTGACGCGCGCGCATGCGCCGTCGCGCTTCGAGAAAATCGGCAGCTGACGCGCGCGCATGCGCCGTTGCGCTTCTCCCCCTTCTCGAACATTCGACAGCTGACGCGCGCATGCACCGTCACCCACCATCTGTGCCGCGCGCGCTTCTCCCCTTCGAGAACACTCTACAATTCTCCTGATTCTCCAGTGGACGCGCATGCGCCGTCGCGCTTCGAGAACATTCAACAGCTGACAGTGCATGCGCCGTCGCGCTGTATATATACTCAAGGTCGGCGCTCGCTCGCTCAGTTGCCGCTCGTCGGTTGGTTTGTACGGCGCGTCGACGTCCAAGGTCGCGGAGAAATGAATTCCAACGAATCCACAAACACAATGATCGACGTCCCTTCGACCAGCGCCGCCCTTTCGCATACGTGTGTACGTGTTCACTCATTTAACACCCCCTCCTGCAACCACGTTAACCAATTTAGCCATCGACCCAAGTAAGTCACAATTTAACACCCCATTTCACAACCACGTTAACCAATTTAGCCATCGACCCAAGTAAGTCGCACTTTAACACCCCGTTAACCAATTATATGCTCCGCATCCTCCTCAGTGTTACCCCGAGGGAAGTTGCGGGCAATTTTTTCTCACTCCTGCGTTTAAGATAGTTTTACGACCTGTTGACAATTTCTCCTGTGTCGGTTCTTTTCGTTTTTGAACTATTTGTTGCTATGACCACAAGGACGAATGGACATGTGAGGAAACTTTAAGCGGTAGTTTTCTGTGATAATACTTTTCTGCCGCATGATAGCAAATGGACCATTACGTTCACCTTATTTGAATTCTCGCTCACTTGAAAATTGCACCCGGAGACAGATCCGACAAAACTTCCCTGAACATTACCCGTGAATGTTGTATTGTGAACCGATTTTCCCTGAAATCCCCCAACAAAAACACGGCCGAAGCTGTGACGTAGCCAATTGTCACCCTTGGCAACAACATAGAGCTGTGTTTTTCTTTTCAGCTGGGAAAGCAGACGTCTCATCAAAACGTCACTCTTCTCCCGACCCTATAAATGTCGATACGTCAGATATCCTACTGATCTTTTGCTAAGGTGCTGAGTGGGTGGTGGCAGATAGGTAGGAAAAGCAAAAACGAGCGCCAATGTTTGACCACTAAATGTCAGTGACAGCTCACTTCCGTTTGACAGCGTGCGTCGCAGGCAGTCAATAACATCTGTTACAGAATGGCTTTTTCAAGGCGTTCGTGTGCAGATAACACGTGGTGACGTGCTACATACAGAAGGCGCACCATTGACGAAATTTGTCGATATCGTTCAAACCAGAATGAGTGGAATCGATTGACGTTGTAACAAACGGGCCATGTGCGTGATACATCACTTTGATGTATTGTATGCGGAAATACTGAGGTTGGAGTACATCCGACGCAATGGGCATGAAAATACAGTAAAATAAAAACAAAAACTTAGCACAAAATAGTGTGCACTACTCCTGAGCAGTCCCTGCACCGTTTATATGGGTATAGTTCACCACGACAAGGACACAAAAAATGAGACACGTACACAATGCTAATTCGCAACTAATGTTTTGTTTGCGACCACAAATGCTAATTATACAATAACAGTAGACTGATAAATCCTGGAAAAGACCTTGTTAGGTTACAGCACTGCTCATGCACGCGTCCTCACCGATTGCGACAATCTGCACTCGCCAACGTCACAGTAAAGATTCCAGGTCCTTCTTTAGCTGACAAAGCTACGGAAGCCACACTCACACATTTTTTTTTTCATTTTGTCAATTTTGTAGGAATCAATATTTTAACGCATAGTTCTGTCACAGACCTTATAAAGAATACGACTGTTTTGAAACACAGGGACGCCAACACACCTTTGACAGTGAAGACCAAATGACCAGATACAGCTTTTTCTACGTTGTACTTGAATTTTTTAAGTCTTTCGTTCCCACATCTTCCAGAGTAGACTATTTACACGCAATCACAAGTCAAAAGAGTGCAACAGACAACACCACGACAACAATTCACGAACTCTTCCCGGCGCTTCATCTTACAAACCCGTTTCCCGCTACTGTCTGCATTAACTTTATTGCGCATTCTTTGTAACCGTTCGGGAGCGGAAAATACTACATCCACACCAGCCTTTCTTGCTATCCTTCGTAAGTTATTCGAAATGACATGCATGTAGGTCACTGCAGCAACCTTGGCTGCCTTAGTGCTGGCTGCGTGGTCTCTGAAGTTTGTCCTTCTTTCCCTGCTTATACTTTTGGCGACAGTAGTTAACCCACGCCTGGGATAACCAGAGTCTAACAAACGTTTAGCTTGAGCCCACAAGGTTGCATCAGGTTTTTGGTGGCATGACTTCAGTGAATTTTGAAAACACGAATTTACCACCAGGCACTTTACCAATTTTGAGTGAACGGGCGTGAAAAAAAGAACCGGTTTATTTCCTTGCGGTTCATAACTCCACTATACTACTGCTAGCGAAAAATGCAGTTCGAGGCCAAGAAATTGTATAAAACTGTCATTTGGTACTTCAAGCGTCAGCACCAGGGCAGATAAAACTGTCATAATCAAGGTTAGAGTTTTTGTAAGAACCGCGTCAAAATTGTGATGAACATTATTTGCAACGATCAGACAGCCGTCTAAAAATTTAAAAACAGTAATCACATCAGTGTGCTTTAGACGCTCGTCAAGAATCTTAGTACGTTTTGCTAAAGAAAGGGTCGCTCAAGTACGGGGCTATGCAGGAACCTGTACATATCCCGTTGTTTTGTTTCACAGTGTTCACATTCCACAATGTTTCAATTCATTCATTATAAAGGAAAAACAAATATTAGTTGGAACAATATTATGTAATTAAACTTGAATGAATGTGACGTTACATTTCCGTTGTGAACGTCTCTTTATCACGACATTGTTTCGAACATATCCCCATTCCAATGGTATAAATAACTCTGCTGCTACAAGTCCCGGTCAGTAAAGTCATTCTGGATTATTGCTTCGAAGCACAACTTAAAGTCCATCTTGCAGTTTGCGCTAGCGAAGCACTACTGGTGTAAGCACAGTAAGAACGTCGCTTCCGGTAACGGTTGACGCACTTAAGCCCTGCTCTTTTGGAACTGACTTTCATGGTGATTTTTTTTTTGCTTGGGGCCAAGCTAAAGAAAGCGCCAAGGCGAGACAACTTGTGTTCGATCCCGTTTCGGTTGTTGCAATCGCAACTCCTCGCTGAAAGAAGATTAGAGAGATATAAGTGTAGAGTGAATAAAGAAACTTAACTAAGATAACGAGGCACTTTACCGCTTACTGACGTTCACATGACCTAACGCTAGAGCCTTAGACGTCCGTCAAAGCCCATGACCATCGTAACTCACTTTGCCGCTTCTTGTCCGAGCAGTTTCTTACTCATAAGCTATGAAAGATTATCCTGGTGCTTTTTTATTCCCTGCAGCCGTTGTTCAGTGCACCAAATGCCACTTCAGTAGCCTAAAAAGAAACCTGCTGAGTGTCGAAATGTTCAGAGAAACAGTTCAGAAAGGCGCAAAAATACTCCTTCCTTCAAAGGTCGTACGTCAAAGTTATGGCCTGTCCTGCGACCCATGACCACAATGGAACACAGAGGGACTCTTATGGTGATACTTGCAGCGAGGAAAACGTAAAATCCCCAGAAATGTGTCTACGAAAGGAATGTATAATGTGTGGATGGAGAGTAGACGCCTCGCGCTACCCTTGAACACTCCGGGTCACGATCGTAACGCGCGCTCTTTATATGAAACGCAGGCGTCATCCGGGTCGGTCCCGAAAATGGGAGCTGTAAACACGAGTTATGGCCATTAGACTCGAGGCGCACTGGAGTGCCTAGATACGTGTACCGTATGTTCACGCGTTTAGGGTGTGCGGTGCTCCAAGTTTTTTTGTCAGAACATAAAGGAAATCTGTATTACGCATGGCGTATGAAACAGCACGCAAGTCACATCAAAACTAAAGACCTACACCACTTTGCAGAAAACTTGTTTCTTGAACGGCCGTGAATTCGAATGAATAGTTCTTTTTTTTATAGTGATAGAACCCTTTAATACCTTTTTGCTTTTGTCGTGATCATAATCACTGCGTTTCAAATTATGGATTTTTTGTTCAAAAATTATATGTCTCCATTATTTGAGATTATACTGGACACTTCCGATGGTGCATAGTATTATAGAGCAACTTTATGTGATGATTATGTTGTGTTGTATTAGCCGCCATCCTCTTTAAAGGCAGATCCTTTGAGCAGTCCCAACTTCGTATTTGCCTTACAAAATTTCTAGAATACAACACTAACCCAACAAACTTTTCTTAGGCATTAATGTACTTTTGTGTGACGATTGTTAGCCTCTACATTACAACAATGTAGAAAAACAAAGAGGACAACACTGATTAGGTTTACGTTTAATATTAGGTTGGCTAAGCTCTTTAGCACCCCTGAACTAACGTAACATGTCTTACAGGCTCCTATTATACAGTTACGTAAAGTGAAATGTCGCGTGACAATGCGCGAGCGCACTCGTGCCGATCGAGCAAGATGAAGCACAGCACGCACAGCTTTCAGGCCAGTCCTCTTAGTGGTATCACACGAAATATTTGACCATGGATGTGCTAGCTACGTCGAATATATGCATTCCATAAGTATTTCATGCAACCTCGCCGCGGTGGTCCAGTGGCTAAGGTACTCGGCTGCTGACTCGCAGGTCGCGGGTTCAAATCCCGGCTGCGGCGGCTGCATTTCCGATGGAGGCGGAAATGTCGTGGACCCGTGTGCTCAGATTTGGGCGCACGTTAAAGAACCCCAGGTGGTCATATTTCCGGAGTACTCCACTACAGCGTCTCTCATAATCATATGGGTGGTTTTGGGACGTTAAACCCCACAAATTAAGTATTTCATGCAACTCGGCGTTCATCTGACGTCCACGCACATGTTGCAAGTGCACGCCAGCATACACCTGTCCCGTATCGCAAGCGTGTTTATGCGGTTGCAATTTGCCGACGTCATTGACTTTGCGGCCTTCTTTTGAAAGAGAACATTTGCGGGCCTTCATTGCAGGGTGACCCATGCAGAATGCCGGCGTCAAAGAGCAGCCAGAAACGGCCCCGGTGCCGTGAAACCACGCGAAAGCGAACGGCCAGCACGCTTTCGTGATGGGTCGTTCATCTTGGTTACGAGCACTGCGAACGGTTTTCACCGCCAAGCGACAGCTTGCGCAAATAGCCATTGTGAACAAGCCTGTGTACTGCAGGGGGGAAAAATGCTAGCGTAAGGAAAGTGGCATACGGGTTGCATACAGGACGTGAGTATGAGGCGCCACTTTAGCGCAGCTGCTAGGAAACGAGTTGCCGTTACCGCAGTTATTGGATGAACATGCCAGGCAAGTCTCGACTGCTTATTCCACAGTTGTTTTTTGAATAGCGTCTGCCTTGTTTCAAGGGCGTAGAAGTCTCTCCTTTTCACGAAATTGCTTGCGGTAGTCTCGTTCTTCGAATGGTCACTCATATACTAGGCTGCTTAAACAAAAACACATCGAATGGCATCTATTACATGCTGCTGTTGTGTATTGCTCGGAGCGACAAAAAAATGAACTAACAACTGTCAGTATAGACCTCTGATTTGTCATTTTACTTTGTCAGGAAGGAAAGAAGGATAAAATGCAGGAGAAAGACAAAGAGAACGAGGAACCCATAAACATTCTTGATTGACTATCCTACAATATGGAAGTGGGAAAGGGGAATATAATGATGAATATAATGAATGAAGAGGGAAAGGAACGAAGGATATGAGTGGTGAATGTGCTGACACGTATCCGTGCGGATTCGCGTCGCTTGTCAGAGGTCTAAGCACGGAACGTACAATTGCAGTCTTCACTGCACCTTTCGTTATAAATTGCCACACCCGTATATGGCGGTCAAAATTTGCGTTTCACATCATACTTATTTCATTCAATTCATTAACTTTTCGACCAATGTACCGCTAAAACAGCCGCTATATTTTAGGCGTTGCGAAACACGCATTCATTTGCGGCCAACAGTTGTGCAACAGGTGTTGTTGAATAACGCTACAACAGCTAGAATACACAAGCGAATATCTAGAATTCGCCATATATTTTGATACCGCTGGAGCGTCCTATTGAAGAAAAGAACGCACTAGTGTAATCGGGCTTCATCACATCGCCTTAAGAAATAGAAGGATCGTTTGTGCTTGAACAAGGACGCTTTCTAACTACACTAAATGTCCTCACACATTACTGTCTTCTGCTCCTCAATTATTCCTTTTAAAATTCACTTACTACCTACTACGGCTCCGTAAAGTACCACGCACACATGAACACTTACGCCATTTTTAAACTGTCTTTGCGAAGAAGTTTGAGCACTGATGTGGCTCTTTGGCCGAACACTTGCTTGCCACAGAGAACGCCTACGGGCGATTCTCACTTCTACGAAAATTTTGGGGGGGAATATGTTTATTTGCGTCTTTGTCACTTGCTTGCTGATGGACAAACCTAATTTTTCATTCATGACCAATGAATGACGCAAACGCAGACACCGAAATAATTGCGAAACAAGCTCCATAACGCGGTCACGTTTGAATACGTGATATTTGCACGAAACGCTCACATCTCAACTAACCCAGCTGCCTTATCTATGCGTCAGGTTAGAGTTGCACTGCGAACAAGTTCTTGTAAATTTCGGTACTAATGAAATGGTGGTCACATTGCCAACTTACAATACTGCTAAGCGACGGAATAGCAAGGATAAAAAAAAAATCTTTAGTTCGCTTTATACTTAAGCACTTTCGGTGGCTTTACCTGGACTGGGTGTTTTTTTTTTTTGCAAGCATGCTTACTCATTAGTCTTAATCTAATCTTCATTTGAAATGATTCCGGTTTTCCAAAACGCAAGTGCACAGTTCTTTCTGGATGACCTAACCCAATGCTGCACATGTCTAAGGTTACCTACTCCTACGAAAAAGTTAGATATTGGAATAAATAGGCAGGATTTACGAGTTTTGTGACTGTACAAGCGAACGCGAGCTCAGAGTATACGATGTAGAAAGCATGTCGTCGCAATTAGTTCGACAAAATTCACCCTGAATTGTCTCACAGTAATGCGCCTTGGCCTTTTGTTGAACGCCAGCGCGGCCTAAACTACGTTCCTCGTTTAGTATCCGAAAGTGCATCGTCGCGTCTTTCCTAACTTGTACAAGGAGCAGCGGCAGGCATTAGCTCGCTAACCGAAGCAGCAAACCTAACTGTAACCTGTAAACCATGGCATAATCTTGCTATACCTTGCACAAGAGCTCGTCATTAGCTAACCACTAGCTTGTAGTCGGTGCTTTTCTAATTTAGTGTTTTACCGCTTTTCTTTTTTTTGTTCCAGATTTCTATTTTGTAATATTCATGAATCCATGTTACTGAAAGCACGTTCATATACAAATCAATTTCCTCTTTGTCACTTAGCGTGTTCTATTTTGTGTGGTTTTTCATAATACTAAGGCTCATTAAGTTAACTGTACGCTGTATGTGTGGGGTCACTACATTGTCGCAATAATGTGATGATGAATCAGAGACAAGCACGCTGTGGTAACAGCATTCAACATTAAACGCTACGAGGTTTAGTGCAGCGTGATACACAGAAAGCTACATGTATGCGCTTGCGAGTATCAGTGGTATTTTTGCTGATCGCTTCTGAAACGAACGGAGATATTTTCATTGTTTTTGCTTCCTTTTGGTATTATTTGTCACTGCCACGTGGTATAATTTTTATTTTACGACCGTAGTATGCTACTGTTGCTGCAGTCATCGTAGTGTGAAATATTAATCACCAACTTCTGCATTAAGTCTTCCAGTGTTATCTCACGGAGGCACACAGAGTAAATGGCTTAGTATCTTGCTTCACTAAGACAGGTTTAATTATTGACAGAATCTTTCTGGGAACCTGCTCCAGACATACTTTGAAAGTCACTTTTTTTCTAATTATCTAGACTTAATAACTCACAGAAAATCGTAATTAACCTCGCTAATGACTTCCGGGAGGATTGCAGTACAAGGGCGACAACATGAAATGTTATTAGGTACGGAAAGGGCCGCACACACTTTGTTATCTTATCGCTCACTTTGTATGGAATCGCGTACGCCATTTCTCTGACATGGATATCAGAAGTTCATTCCCTGCAACGGGCGTGCATGAAACATCAAATATCATGCATTAGTTCACTGTAATACATGTGCGCGAGTGATTCCTCAGTCTTCAAGTGTAATTTTTTCCTCGATAAAGAATATTGCAGGTGAATCAATATTTGCGTGCACCAAACACATTCGAACACGTTGTGATATCGTCGTCTAGATTATTGTTATGTTCGCTAAAAATTCGTTAAATGCTAAAAAGCTGGCACTTTGTATTGTAATAATTTTTTTGGCCTTCATTGCTGTTTGCCCTCTACACTGTTATTTGGTGGCACTTAATTTTTGTTCGAAAAGCAACGACAAAACAGTCTCATGGCTCTCTGACCACACGTGACAAAACTATAATAAGATTATAAGACACGCCATAGAGGAAGATGCCAGATAATGTTCATAGTCTCTTCAAGAGAAAGGAAGGTAAAAGAAAGACACAGTGCAGCCTCTTTCTTTAACCTCGTGAGTCACAGTGCACTGTTGTGGCCCCCATGCGCCTGTACAATGTTCTCGTTACGCATAGCATCTTACCGTGTTGCACAGCGTATCTGCATACCTCCAGCTACCTATATATAGTGCGTATAACTTCATTCATTCTAACTGACAAAGGCTGGACCACCAGCCGAAATATATATATATATATGTATATATATATATATATATATACATCAGCAGACAAATAATATTGTATACATATATATATATATATATATATATATATATATATATGTATATACATAAGCAGACAAATACTATCTTTTTTACCAGTGTTGTAATAGATATGATGTGGACAATCTCAGTTGTTTTTTGCCTTTACCGTCACCGTCGGCGTCTTCTCCCGGATATGTACCAGTGTCTATATAGACTGATTGAGTGTATATAGACACTGTATCAGTGCATATATAAACTGATACATATCCGGAAGCTGACACTGACAAAAAAGCGCAGAGTGTTCATATCATTCTAATCTAAATACTGTTAAAAATATATACATGATTGTTTTTGTTTTGAAGAAACATTTGTGAAAAATATTTTACATGTAAAATGATGGAATCTCTTTTGGTCATTACATGTGCTCTAGGGTATCAATCTTAACCAAAAAATTACGTGTAGGTATTACCATCGTTTACATGAAAATGAAAATGTTCTGTTACTCACATTTTAGGGCTTTTTTAATGAAAAAACTTTTTTAAAAGTACAGTCTGGGGCAAGAACATGTTTTCGCTTCAGAAAGAGCTCATGATATTCATAAATAATTCACAAAAGAGTCCTTTGGTAGCTTCAGCCTTTACAGGGAAAATATTCTTTCTGACGAAAAGTGGTCCTCGGGGAAAACGCTATGCAAATGCAGAGAGCGGTCACGGGATCAGGCGCGTTTGTGGTCATTTTGAAATGATCTAATTTTCAAATTTCAAAAGATCTATTTTTCAAATCTGAAATTTCTATGTATTTTTCAACAAGCTACACAAGTTACAGTACATAAAAAAACAAGCACCTGAATTTGCGAGCTGTGTTTTCAATGCCCGCTTCATGAGCGCTACACATGCTGTCAAAATATCCTGAATTCAGTAAAAAATAGAGCCGCATTGGCCGAAATCTTCAGTCCATTTCCAAGTACTGCTAAGTTTGGAAGCATTTTTTTTTGTCTACCGATATTGTTTGAACTCCAGAGTTCGTCTCAAACAGCCGCTAATCTTTGTCGCCAACATTTCGATTGTCGTACAATGTTGTGGTCAACACCTTTCCATTTGCAGAATCCGGAAACTGTATGCGCTGTTTCGCCTAATTTTTTTGTGCGCTTGCAACAATTCTTTCGTTCTTTTCTTTTCCTACCAGGTATTTAGTACATCAAGATGTTTAAAATTATTGCGCTTGTATTCACGTTTCCCTCATCCTTCTCGTGCATCGTCCTAGGTAATGACGCCATAATCCAGTTATCCTGTGGTCTCATGGTTGTAGCTTGATCTTCTGCATTTAGTTTCTATCTTGAAACCAATTTCGTTTTCGCTTTGGGCATGGTACCCCGATGTATTGTGCCAAAATACAAAAAGAAGATTAGGAAGAGTATGGACTGGCCTGCTGCAGTGTTTACCGATCGCAACATAATGAAAATCAACGTCAATTGATTATATTTGTTTCACTTAAGAGCAATGGGTAAAATGTGTCTTAGTAAATTTATCTTAGATGTATATGAAGGCAGTCATAACGTCAAATGGTTAGAAGCCGGTAAACCAAAGCTGACAACCGAAATGTTAAAAAAAAGCCTTTTCGTTAGGAGCTATTGCAGCTTGTTGATATGTATTCGATTATCATTTGTCGAAAAATTATCAACTCCTACTTCATGAAAAAAATTGTGGCCAATCGTCCAAGGGCACATCTTTGTCACCTTTGTAACTTTCTTTCCCGAAATATCATAGTGCGGGCAGAAGAAACTTTTCGAAATGTGCTTGGACTACATAATAAAATTACATCATCTCTACAAAGGAGATCAAGGGGTGACGTGGAGCATCACAGGGAGTTTCAACGGTGTTTTTAACAGTGCGGTTTACCGGTTAGCATGTATTCACACCACGGTCTTCTGCGCGGAAATCTTTCAGCCACCCGTCCACTTGCCAAACACATCCGGACGATGGACAAAGCGAGTAGACGAACGCTCCGGAGAAAAACAAATACGGCCGCACCGTCTCAAGCGAGAGCTGCCCGCTTCCATCCTTTAAGCTCTTCGTCACGCATTGCGTGGGCTGTTAGTTAACAATTCATGGCTGTGTTGGCTTTGGGTTTGTGTCCACAAGCTTTGCTGGCAGCGTATTCATCAGAATTCGATATTCTTTCCGAAGGCCGTGCTCGTTTTCCGTGAGCTTTAGGCTTAATGAGTGCCTCTATTGGCAGAACATAAGCTCGGTGATCTGCGGTAGCACGAGTGCTACCAAATCTCAGAAGTCATGATAACGTGTGAATGCTTGCTTGTTCCTTCTTTCTCTAGTAAGCGCGAGGAGTCTGAAAATCGAGAACACATTTATCGCTAGTAAAAAAAAATATTGTAGTTTTTTCTTCCGTCTTCGTGGCAGAGTTTACGTCGAATACAGTTTGAAAGAAAGTGACGATTAGCGGTAATGGCTGCTCCGACATCAGAATTAGATAATGAAGTGCTCTCCTTTCCTGCAAAATGATATCGTTGCCAAAAGGACTACATCGCTAAAAGGCACCTGGGTAAGTTACACCAACTGTAGCGGGAGCGTTTCGTTAGTAACACCAAAGAATACAGGAGGTTGCTGCGAGTGTCATGAGAACAAATAGTTAAATTGCTGTCGCTCGTGAGCTCTCGAATAGAACAAAAGGAAACCATGTAGCGGCAAGCCATATCAGCGTAAACAAGGCTTCAGGTCGCGCTACGGCACCTTGCTTCAGGTGAGCGTTGCACGTCTGTGCATTCTTGCTGGAAACATTGCTCCTTATGTGTTGCATCTGAGACTGTTCAAATTAATCCACGCATAAACGTGGAGAGCCTCGCTTGTAGAGGCAACATTACGTTGAATGTTGGAAAACACCTGCAAAGTTTTGAAACACTTTAGGCTAAATCTACGAAACCGAATGAGAGAGATAGAAAAAAAGCTGCGCTTTTTGCCAGATTAGTGATGGCACCCTCTGCTAAACTTTCTGTGTTATTCGACGCCAATCCGAGTGTGAAAAAGAGCTTGGCATTTTCCGACCGCGTGGGTAACGGTCGGCACTAATTCGTGATGTAGGCCCACGAAGTGCGCCGTCCGCCGCGATAAAGGCGGATTTGGTTGGTTATGTGGATGGTCGGACTAATCATTCGGTAAATCGTTCATAAGAATGCTAGATGATTGTCGACATAGATATGCGTTGCACGCATGCCTAACTTTCATTTTGTTTTCGCTCATTATTCTCTTTCTACACTGTAAGAAAGTGCCGTCAATTCGACAGCCATCTCTACATCTATTTTGTCAAGTCATCGGCATCAAACGCGAAAGACGGGGGCTCCGCTGTCGTTTAGTGAGCGGAAACAAGCAGCTACGAGAAACAGAAATGAAGAAAAGCTACCAGTGCGCATCGGTTCCATTGAAAAAGCGAGTTTTAGGGGCAAAGCTCCTTATAGCGGCACCCGTTCGTCCCCCGTAGTATGTAACAAGTATACCATTTTGACCTCCAAGGTGGTGCCGGTGAGGGACTTCTTCTGTGCGTTGTTGAACAATCAAAAAGAGTGCTCAATGTACATGTCAATGGCTGCTAATGGGGAATGAGAGACAGGAGCATTCGGCTTTTAGTTAACGTGCAGGCTGCGATCACCATTAGCAGCCATTGGCATGTACATTGAGCACTATCTGACAAGAAAGGGTTGCTAGGTCATACTCGCTTGGTGCAACCTCCTTAGCTTTAGAAAGGTTTAGCGAGCGTTGAGCCGCAGTGCCATGAATACAATGAACTTGTATATACCATGAATGAACTCGAGGTGGTTAAAAATGGGAAGTGGATACGAAGCGCAAGCCGTAAGAAAGTAAAAGCCGAATTCTCCGCCTCTCATTTCCCATTAGCAGCCATCGGCATGTACATTGAGCACTATCTGACTGAAAAAGTTTGCTACGTCATACTCGCTGGGCGTAACCTCCTTGGTTTTCGGAAGGTTTAGCGAGCGTTCGGCCACAGTGCCATGAATACAGTGAACTAGTATATACCATGAATTCGAGGAGGTTAAAGGTGGGAAGTGGACTCGAAGCGCAAGCCGTAAGAAAGTGTGCGTGTGCCACCTCTCGTTTAGTCCTTGGAATGTCCGCTGGATGGCGGTGCTTCTATATGGGGAATATATGAGGAAAAGATGCGAGATGGTGGTACTCGGAGTGTTGAATAGATGGACGAACGGACACATAGACAGATGCATGGATGGACGCATGAACGGACGCAGGGGCGGTTGCATGGACGAACGCAGGGACGGACGCACGAACAGACGCACGTACAGACAGGCTGATGGACGCATGGACGGTCACACTGACGGATGCATGGACGGACGGAATCAAGAACGAATGGACGAACGAATTCTTCGCCCCACTCTCCATTATTCACTCCGTGGATATGCTGCCATTTTTTTAGCAATACAAAACCTTACGAAGCTCCCATTGCCCAACTATCTACCTGCCGCTCCTTTGTGGAAAACGAACATTCTAATTTCTTTGTGAGTATGGCTCGTAACCACGAATATTTCGCCGAAAGAGGAGTACCATAATGAAACCCTCATAGTTATTATAACCTGCGCACCAAACGTCATCTGTGGGCTTTACTAAATGGGCACAAATTTTTGTATCCTGGTTATACAATCATCGGTATCGCATCGTCTTTTCCGGGACTGCATTGTATCATGTAATTCATGTAAGTCAAGTTCACGAAGGGTAGTGAATGGGTGGGTAGTGTCAAGGGCATATGGGCCATATTTATCGCGGAAAAGCTACATCGAAAGAAGATGAGACACAAAACCCACAGCTGTTTGAGAGAAACGCGTATATATAATGATTCTAAAAATGAAAAAAATAATAAAGTGGGTCCAAGGGCGACCTTATTCTTTCGGGATATAAGTGCATCGTACATCACGTATGATAACTGATCGGAAAAACGGCTGAATAGCCAGGGCCCCTGATCATGGCCCTGATCATCCACCGTTTTCCGGTGCTCTGTTTTTCTTTGGCGTTACTTATTTTTCTCTGCTAGGCGTTTATCTCTGCTTCGCTCCCATGTATGGTTACTGACCTCCGTTATGACGTACTGCGTAAAAAGTATCGACTGCTGAATGCGTCAGCCTCATTCTGTCATGCGCAGGAAAAGGAGCCGTGTTCTTTTTGGCCATCACGTTTTCGTATTCACGATTGCAAGGATCGAATGCCGTGTTTGCACTCTCTTTTGTCTGTGTTTTTGTACTTTAGAGTATGAATTCGTGTGCGTGTGCGTTTGTCTTTGTGACGGTGATACGTGTATCACTCCTTTGATCTCTCATAAATGCTGGCAGTATCGTAGGTGTACATGAGATGTCGCCCTCGTATTTATGTGGTTTCGTAATCGCAAATAACAATACAATACAAGTAATATCGCAATATTTCATCTGTAAACAAAACAAAAGAATTTGAACTAAATTTGATGTCCAATGCAAACTGCGTCCGGCTACTTAACACTGCAAAATTTATAGCCTTACAGCTTTTATTACCACTGCTGTACAGCGGAAATTCGGTTCAAAAGACTGACCCCACTTTATCACACGGAGTATTTTGAGGTATTTTGACGCCCCAATTTTTTCTTAAACAGCAACATTCGAAGTGTGTGGGTTTGTTTTATTTTGTTCTTTGGTATCTCGTCTTGCATTGGAACTAAACCAGTACTGCTATTTCAAGTGGTGACATTTCGTTCATTCTTATGAGCGATGGAAGTAAAATTAGTTATAATTTTCATAAAATCTCTATATATAATCAAACTCTTCATAATTAAAGCAGCATCCTAGTTCACAAGCTTTGTACTGATGGTTAATTTTATCTAGAAGGAAATCAGTCATCCGTGTTTCAAGTTGTTTGTCACAGGTCCCGTTAATTACACAAATGATCGCCGGGCTGATTCTAAGGGCCGAAGTATCGGCTCCCCGAACAGCACCACGAAATCGCGGACAAGTAAAAGTGGTCCTATATGGCGCGCCAGCGGACGCCGTCTGTGGTCCAAAGAACGAGTCAGAGCCGAGAGTTGAAAAAACAAAACAAATATATAGTCTCAAGTATGGCAGATCCAACTATACACAAGTATGCACGCTCGACAATAGTTGAATACAATATGTCAACAATCAAACAACGCACTACACAGTCCTATCAGCCACACTTGAAACAGCGGACACAAGCCACAATACGCGCTATAATGCAATCATATGCATCGAACAACCAAGACACCTAAAGCCTAAAGTGTTCGAAAACTTATTCAGTACAAAGTCTTTGTAACAAAGTCTGAATGATAGTCTTTCAAGAATCACTCACTCAAAGTCCAGTGCTGATGTCGTTCTGCTGCCCCCAAAATTTCTCTTTCAGGAAACCTAGCGTCTTCAATTGGCCGCTCTCAAAGCACCAAACTTCTTCGCCGGTAACACGTCGGCTTCCCACGCGCAGCTGCTGCAACGCGTCTTCGCTCGCTCGCGGTAGACACACCTTGCTTGTAGCATGAGTCTTCACCCCTGAGGTGGAAACTCTCTTCATCACCTGCGTTGTCACTGAGGACAGAAGCCTTCGCCGACATGGCGGATTGACCCTACGCACATTTGCGCAAAACTTTCTTCATCTCCTGCCTACGCACATGGGCGTAAACTGTCTTCATCTCCTGATCTCCCTTTCCCGCTGCTCCCTTAGATACCTTTCGCGCTTATTTCAGAAAATTCTACCCGTTTCGTCGGCGCAATGCACAGCCAAGGCTGGGGAATGAGCGAGACGTTTCGAGGACCGTCCGCGACTCGTGACGCAACTCTACATCACCACGCCCCATTCCTTCCAGATCTTTCCAGGGCTTGGTTGGCGGGCGATGAGAGGCGGTTGGTCGGCGAAACAACGCAAAGAGCACGCCCGGGAAGTCTTTGGATGCCTCTTTTCTTCTTTAGCGTTGACCCGGCACCGTCACCACCGCCATAACTCGGCAGTGTGCTCCCTTTCTGAGCGCTCGTTTGTAACATTGTTTTATTAAGGGCAATGCAACAAAAAAGTGAGTTTGGTGTATTGAGACCTAAAGAAATAAATGTTCTTAAGCATTTTTTTTCAAAAAAGAAAATGCACTGGACATTTTTGGTAATAACAAGCGACTTTAGAGTCATCACACGAATCAGGTTTTTGCTTCTTTTTCATGTTTTCCTAGTTCATTTGCTTGTTTTCTCAAAGGTACAATCCTATCAATGACTGTACATCCCGCCTACTATAAAATAAAATCGCACCCCAATGATATGCTAAACGGTAAGAAAAATGTTTACCCGAGCCAATAAGCATCATAAAACTGAAAATACTCCGAAAGGTGGCAGTCCTGAGGACTTCCACTTCAATGAAATACGAATTCCGTTCTCTACGAAGGCCATGGTTTTTCTGCACTCTGTGGAGACACAGTTACTCCTAATCACAATCTGTAGAAGCTACACATCAGTCCACACACAGCCATCATGATTAGAGGTAACATTATGACTTTGGAGTGACGCGGAATGAAGACATAGCTTACCTTATGAAGTTATCGTTCTAGTGCTCCTTGTCTCACTTCTGTAAGTAGCTGAAGAGTGTTTATCTTCACTTATACTGCAATTTCTGAGAAGTGGCTTTGATTCTTCAATTCCACAATCTCTCTTGCGGTCCTGACCAAATAAACAAAGAGCGCTCCTAAATACAATACAAATGTTCAGAACTACCTCTCCATGCGCATCGCATGCTCACAAGTTAAATGGACATGGCAAATGGCACGTTTATTAAGAAACGCTGCACCACAAGTGTTTAGATAGCCAGAATACTTTCTTAATACAATCTCAGCTCAGGTACACTACCATTTTTTTATTAAAATAAATATCACTCCAGACACAAAGTTTAGGTCGGATACCATCTGAAAAAAAAAATGAGCTTGGCTTCATGTGAGTTCATTTAAGAAACGTAGTCTTTTTGGCTCAGAGAAAGTGCGCAAGAAAACTTAGGGCACACGATATTGCTCAAAAACGCCTCATAATTTCAAAGAATCAAAGAAAATGTTAAAAAACTTCTTTTCCCCTTATGCTCCTAAACGACTCAATCTCAGAAAAAGCCTGTGTAAAATGCACGACCAAGATATATGAAAGCAGCAAGAACCATGCTGTAGCATTTGCAAGCAATTCAACAGTAACCATGTCAATACGTCTAAAGAATGGCAACATACCGTTTCAATATATTTCTGTCTGCATTACTAGCAGACTTTCCGGCAGAATTTTGTTTTGTAGTGCAGTTTTTCCAATATAGACCACGCACAGAGTACTAGTGGTTATGGAGTAACCGCAAAATCTTAGAAGTTTCGTAAAAATACAAATAAGTTGATAATGCACAAGATAAATAACAAAAAATGAAAGTAAAAAAAACGACAGAAACGTTTGCCCACACAAAATAAAGAAGAAAGCAAATAGCATAAACCTGTTTCATGCTCAGCTCTGCAGGGCCCAAGTGCGATTTATTTTATTATATTATGCTTTCTACACAAAGATGTGTGGCCTTATTTCCTTTGCAGGCGTAAAGGTTTCTTGTGGAATGTGCGCTGATGTAATCAAGATCAGACTGCGCCGGCGATGACGACTTCCCCGAAAAATGGTTCGCACAGTGCGAATGCATTCCAGTGGTTAGCCTTTTAATGCTATATATTTTTCTTGCTCGAGCGCGGTTTGATTCTTGCTCCTCGACAAACTCTTTCAACTCCATTTACACCCGCCTAGTCCTGGGTTCGGTATGTATCTCCATAAACCAGTAAGAAGTAAACGTCAGATGGCAAGAACAAAAATAGACGAAAAGTAGGGAGGTTAACCTGTGCTGATACCAGTATAGGCTACACTGCACTGGGGAAGCAAATGCCAATATGAATTATGCATAGATGGGGTGAGCATACAAGGGTACGTGAAGCTAAAACAAAAAAAGCCGTTACCTTTCTCTATTTCTTCTCTTGAATGCATGTACCGTATAGAAATGCGTAAGTTGGTCTAGTATCTTCCCCAAAAAAGCGTGCGGTGCCGCTCTCGACAACGCTCAGTTCAGGGCTGTTTGCGGCAAAGTTAAATAAAACACAACGTCCTATGAAGGCTGGTTTTCCTGGAAGAACCTATAGTTTCAATGTCGTTTTAACGCCCCGCAGCGTTGGTCTGGTGGCTATGGTACTCGTCTGTTCACCCGCAGGTCGCAGGACGGAATGCCGGCTGCTGCGGCTGCATTTCCGAAGGAGGCCTAAATGCTGTAGGCCCGTGTGCTCAGATTTGGGTGCACGTGAACAAACTCCAGGTTGCCTAAATTTCCGGAATGCTCAACTACGGCGTCTATCATGATAATATGGTGGTTTCGGGAACGTGAAACCCCGCAGGTAAATCCGTGTTATTTTAAGCATATTTGTATGCGTGAAATGTGTCCAAAAGTCACAATGGTCCCAAGCTTGCATGGAGAACCAAAACAAGATAGCATGCGTGATCACAGCTCGATCGATTGCGCATGATGGCACACATAAAAGGGGACTCGAGAGACACAAACGGAAATAAACAACACACACACACACACTCACACACACAAAAACGCAATAAGACATGAAACAAAGAAACCGGAGTATGCCCCAACGATTTGATCGGATGAACCTAACGTAATCAATGTCTTTGTCAGTAACAGCAATTCATGGTTTGTTTTGCGATAGGTAAAGTTTCAATTATGATGCGCGTGCTATCGTGATGATTCCCAGCTAAACTATGCCTGCTAATCAATGCTAGATTATGCCCACATTGTGGAGAGAGAGATGCAAGCAAAGTTTTTGTCTGTGTGCTTACCTTTTCTGTCCTTTTGCGTCTGATGAAAATAACGCGTATAGAGGCGAAGGCGTCGTATTGCCACAGGGACTAACTACATGGTCCGGCATTATGAATTAAGGATCAGCGTTCACGGTGTCGCACACGCTCGTGCTTCTGGCAGCGCCACTCATTCCTCTGGTGCACGGGCACGAGGCAGTGTGGGCTTGACCTGCGAGAATGAAGACGACGTGCTCGATGATGAACAGTTCTGTTTTTGAAACGCTCTAGCAGACTCATTCACTTTTTGCACCTAGTTTTCAGGGCACAAGTTCGCCCGTAATAAACTAGTTTTTGGTTTATCTCTTTTTTAATCTGTTAAAACATCTCTAAATGTTGCCACCCGTGAACAACACAACCTGTGGTGTTTTACGTGTCAAAACCGGTACTTGATTATGGGGCACAATGTAGAAAGCGATCGCAAACTGCACAAACCGCATAGCGAGCGCGTGTTTCGTAGCCGATCCACAGCGGGCGTCCAATAATCGCTGCCGTGACGTCCCCGATGCATCCCACAAGGCGGCGCCACCCCATTTTCTAAAGGGTAATCTGCGCGCGCGCGCGCGCGTGTGTGTGTGTGTGAGTGTGTGTGTGTGTGTGTTTGTGTGTGCGTGTGTTTGTGTGTGTGTTTGTGTGTTTGTGTGTGTGTTTGTGCGTATTTGTGTGTGTGTGTGTGTGTTGTGCATGTTTGTGTGTACGTCTCTTGGCTCTCTATCCATGCCCCGCCGCGGTGGTCTAGTGGCTAAGGTACTCGGCTGCTGACCCGCAGGTGGCGGGTTCAAATCCCGGCTGCGGCGGCTGCAATTCCGATGGAGGCGGAAATGTTGTAGGCCCGTGTACTCAGATTTGGGTGCACGTTAAAGAACCCCAGATGGTCGAAATTTCCGGAGCCCTCCACTACGGCGTCTCTCATAATCATATGGTGGTTTTGGGACGTTAAACCCCACATATCAATCAATCATGGCTCTCTATCCATGTCTGCCGTCATGCGCAGTTGAATGAGTGGCGCTCGTGTATGTGGTATTTTTTTGTGCTCGAGTGAATGAAATTCAACTGGAATTCAGTGCTAGGCCTCGTTGGATCCTTGTCCTTGTGTGTTGCAAGGATAGGAGGGCTTTAGGTCGCACCGCTTCGCCAACTGGACTTCGCCGACTGGAGCGGCGACTGGAGCGACAAAGACACCGTTCCAATGTCAACTCAGCCAATGCGCAACCGCAGATTTTATGGTCACCTCCCATGGAACTGGTGACAAGTAATCAGCAATAAACCACCGTCTCGCCACATCGCTGCCTTCTAAGCATTGACGAATGTCGTGCGGCCTCCCCATGGACTTGGTTGCGCAGCAGCCAGAAGCGTGAACGCCTGCCTTCAACAGCTGTTAGTTTCAAGTAAACTACGTATATTCGGTATTTACTAGACACGCCGGTTATGTTGGTTTGTATACGGATTACCGAGCCCACGTTTTTTTTTTGTGGTTGCCAGAGATTTTGCGCGCGTTACTTTGAAATTGCTCGCGTTTTAAGACGTCCAACTAAGACCTCGTTCAAACACTCGCGGACACGAAAGTACCGGTATCATAGAGGCACTATTAAATGATTTAGAGTCGATTCAGCAAAATTGCAGAGTAGCAGATTTCGGACAATATCATGTAGCAATGCATTGAATAAAACGTTTAAAGATGGGGTGCTGGACGTGTCGCCAAGGTCATGATGCACCGACAGGCCCAACAGCTAGTGCTTATGAAGAAATTGAAGACTGCTGTTTCATCGGTGCTTCGCAAATGGAAGTCGAGATACTTATGCAGTAGCCAAAAAAACTGCAGATAGAATCGCATTCGTTGAATCTTGAATGGATTAGTCAGGACACCAGCACGGAGGCGAAATTTTCTGTGTTTAACACAGAAAATTTCGTCACGGGAGGCGGGAGGCGAGTTGGGTTTTGTTTAAGCTTCATCGCAGATAAACAAGCCGGAAGATTGTCTCCACTCCACGTGCGGTCGAGCTTTGCGGGTGTTGGCGAGGGTGAAGCAAGAGAGAAGTGTGTTCGGGTCGAGGAGCTGGCAGCTGCGGGCGCTGCAGCGAGCGTACTGCGGGAGAAGCAGAGAGTAACCTCAGCGTGCACCAGTGAGGGAAGTGTGAGAGGGAAGCGTGACGTCAACGTGGAGCTGCAGTATTACCTGCCTGGCATCGCTCCAACACCTGCAGCGAGGGGAACGTGCTGTGGTGCGTTGGTACGGACGCACGTATGTATGGCGTTGAATACGTCATTCAAAGAGCTGCTTCGCATCTAAAAATAAACAAGTGCTACAACTGTCGGGTCCTACCATGTCCCTGAGGAAAACGCGCCCGGCTCCATCTGCATGAAACGTGCCAGAAAAAAATGTTCACCATATTCACGGAATGAGTGAAGATGAATGGAGCGAACCGTCCATTCGACCGTCCATCTCTCTGTTCGTCCGCCCATCCATCTGTCCGTCTGTCTGTCTGTCTGTCTGTCCATTCGTTCGTTTATTATACGAAATTAAGTATACAATGACCACTAACGCCATCTAGAGATGTTGTTTCTAGGACACATACGCACAACGCCATGTATTGAGCAAATCATAAACTAGATGTGGCTACTACTACTCCTACTACTACTATTACTACTACTACTACTAGTACTACTACTACTATTACAGAAGTGGGAACGACCCACACACTAAGGAGCCTCACCCTTAAATGAGGCGGTGGGGTACAGCACCATCGAACACGCCTACACATGACCGTCGTTCATCATGTCCGTCATTCTGGCCTCTTCGCGGGTACTTCCTCGGCCAAGTTGGCTGTATTAGACCGTCACTGCCATTGCCATTGCGTTCGGCGCACACGTGCATTTCATATGCACGTCTACCTCCTTCGGAATAAGAACTTTCTTCGGACGCCCCAAAAATATGTGCACACGATCGGACGGACCAGGGTTGTACTGAAAAGTGCAGGTTGCGCACGATCTCTCGATGAGTGGGTGAAGCTTTGCCAGGTGGTGTGGTAACTGCTGACTGGGCGACTGGGTTTGTGACGTGGCTTCCACTTTAAGCGCAATGAGGCAGCGGAGCTGATGGGGAGCTTCTAACTAGTGGTGCAAACCATAAACGAAGTGTGGAGCTTGGCGGTCTTGCGTGTCTCCCTTTAGTTGTCTTTTTATTGCTATTTAAAACTTCATTTCTCTTTGAGTCCTTTTTCTATTTCACTATCTCTCTATTGAGTGCCCGCTTCATCACACTTGCTGTATTTTTTTCTCTAGGCATTCCTTTCTGTTTGACACTCTCTCTTTTTGTGCTTTTATTTTCAATATTTCACTTCTGCTCATTCGTTTCACCTGTACGCTTTCTTTTTCTTTCTCTTCTTGTCATGCTTACTTCCCTCTCCTGCCCCCTCGTCTGCCGCGGTGCATAGGTGGTGGCGGTGATTAGCAGCTGACAAGTAGGTGACAGAGTTTAATCTCTCCTGCAGCGGTCACATTCAGTGAAATGGTAGGCGCTTGTGTATGAAGCGATGTGGGTGCACGTTAAACAGCATCTGTTGGCTTAAACTAACGTTGTCCTGTGCTGCGGCAGTCCTCGTAATCATATCGCGGTATAGGTACGTAATCTGCCAAACATTTCTTTGCTGCCTTTGATCCGATAATATTGCGCTATGTTGTTTTAATGTGCCTAGATAGCTCAGTGGTTAAGAACCTCGCCGTCAGATTGTGAGTACAGCTGTTCGAATCCTGCCGTCTTATGAAGAATTTCTTTCCGCCAAGATTTCAACTCGTTCTCGTTAGTTGCAAGTTTTTATTTATTTATCTCTTTCTTTTACCCCCTTTCCCATCACCCTTCACATTGCTGCTCGTGTCCTAGTAGCCAAGCAGAAGAGAGTGCAGTTATGTTCATGAATATTACAAGTTTTTGTCAGGAGAGACATTTTACGCTAGTCTTTAACAGCTTCGATGTTAAAAGTAGAAAAGTGATGAAACAAACAAAACATGTTCAAAGCTCACAGATCCTCTTAGAATCTGGACTCATCAATTACAGGGATAACAATGGACCCGTACTCTCACTGTCTTGCGTGTCGAATTGCTCAAGAGGAGTCTCAATACTGTCGGTGATTGAATGATTGCTCTGACGGAAGCGTGATGGAAGAGTGCGCAGATGAGGTCTCATCAATTTTTAGTTGCTTTTTCTCGTCCTTACACTGCCAGCATCTTTCAGTTTTGAAAGGCTCTTCATGTGCTGCTGCGCTGTGTGAATACACATCATGTGCCTTTGTACGAAGAACACTGCACAACAATTAGGGTATTAGCCCCACCACGGTGGTCTAGTGGCTTAGGTACTGGGCTGCTGACCCGCAGGTCACGGGGTTAAATCCCGGCTGTGGCGGCTGCATTTCCGATGGAGGCGGAAGTGTTGTAGGCACGTGTACTCAAATTTAGGTGCACGTTAAAGAACCCCAGGGGTTCGAAATTTTCGGAGCCCTGCACTATGGCGTCTCTCATAATCATATGGTGGTTTTGGGACGTTAAATTCCACATATCAATGAATCAATCAACTCTATGACTGGGTCGCGTGAGCCGCCACCCGATTTAAAAGGCGCAGCCGGGTACAACCATTTATCTATCTATACATCCATCCATTCATACATCCATTCATACATCCATCCATACATACAAAAAGAGACCTCCACCTGTCCTTTTTGAGATGAAGGTGCAAGCTTTTGATGATTGTTTGCGCACAATGGCTTTGGTTCACACTGGTGCTATACTGTTGCAATTATGAGTGCTGCTTTCAAACACCATTTAGTTTGCAAAGTGTTGTTTTTGTGAGAAAAAACGACAACATTCTTTGGCGTTGGTGGACACTCGCTCTATCCCATGGATGTTTGTACCGCGGATGTTTTCTTGAGGGATAAATTGTTCGGGACAGAGTTTACCACACATGAAATAATCCTGGGCATTGATTTGCTTCGAATGTCGGGTACCACTGTCGATTGTAGAATTGGAGAAGTGTACATATGTGATGCTGCCCCTGAACTGTTGGAGAATTCGCACGGAGAGCACAGTGCGCTCCTGGTCAGTGAAGATATCGCTGTTCCGGCGTTGTCTACAGTGTCGTTCCCAATATTGACCCCGTGTTTGATGCATTGGTGGAGCCTTTTTAATTTAGTTCCATCAAAAAGAAAACAATTGTGCCCTATTCAACAGTGTCAGTCGTTCAAGGGTGCATATGACTATGGACAATAAACACTTCGGCTGAGTTTGTGGTTCTGCAAGGGGGTCTCAAGCATGTCTTGTTCAAAGCATCGTACCAAAGACATCGGCAGCATTTCACCAGGTGAGGCCAGAATAAATACTTGTTCATCCGATTCAAAAGTTTTGCCTATGATCGACAGGGAACTTACTACTGAGCAGCACCGAATGCCTCTAGACGTGCTTTTAAAATATGTTCCGGTTTTTTTATTTTTAGATGAGAAGCAGCTATTGCTTGGAGCCGGGTGCGTCCCCTGGCGACAACTTGCTCTACTACTGTGCATGCGCATCCCCTCCCTCTTTCCCGAGTCACCGGCGAAGGCAACAAAACTATTCCTCATCAGTGCGGTTTCCACACCTCTAATATGCACGCGCATCCCCCTCTCCCTTTCTTCTTCTACGCTCCCCCTCCTATGTTTTCTATGAGAACGCGTCCCACGTTTCCGTGAGACAGAGCGCACCCGCTTTGGTTCTCACAGGATAACGTTCGATGTCTCTGGCATGTGCGTTGAGGGACCAGCTGCTTAGCAGTGCTAGAGTCATCGTCACCGGCAGTTTTCACGGCATCGGTCTCCGGCATCAAGCGATTGTCACCAGCAGGGTTAGTCTGAATGGTGGTGCAAACGTAGACAAAGTTCTGCGGGTTCTATTCGCAAATTCTCCGCTCCTTCGCATTCATACAAGGATCCCTTAACAAAAAAAAGTGCAATTTTTTACAGTGCCCATACGTCTTCAATTCCCGCGTCTCGTACTGTCCGCCGGATGAATACAGGAAGTGCACAGCCCATCCGTCAAAATCCCTACCGCATGTCGTAATCAGAGCGCAAGATCAAAGACGAACAAATCCGTGACCTGCTGCAGAAGGGCGTCATTCAAAGATCATTTAGTCTTTGCGCAGCTCCAATTATTCTTGTCGAAAAGAGAAGTGGTAACTGGAGATTCTGTGTGGACTATCATCGCCTAAACACCGTCACAAAGATTGAACCAATCGATAGCGTTTCATGCTGCTGTGGGGATTAGGGACGTAAAGCGTAGCCACGGGACGGCTTTAAGCTCTCCCGAAGTAGAGTAACTATAGTACTCTAAATCGTTTCACACTTTTTCTAAACACACAAACACACGTAAAGCTGCGTTAGTTTCTGGCTGAGAAGGCTCTTGGTCTGTCACATGCTCGGCGACAACTTTTCTTGGCATCGGAGTGAAGGCTGCAGTGCCAGATCGCGAGCATCCTACCACCATTAAATGTAGTTCCACAACTGCACCCGCATTTTTACTGGGATATACAGAAGTTCCCTCTTTATGTTCTACGTTGAGCTGTTTGAGACAGGACGCAGCTCCCATCATTAAGATAGTCGTATTTACTTTAATTTATTCGTTCTGACTTCGCGTTTTTGAACACGCGAGAAAGTCCCGCCTTTTTACGTGAACCTCAAACGCTAAGCGACGTCTGCGTCTACATGAAACGCGGTTAGTGTGCTGCCATCACGTTTCATAGCGTTATGAGACATGATCCAAAACGGACTACCTCGCGTTGTGCTACATTTGCAGAAGCTCCATTTCTGTAGCTTTCCCTTCAGTGCAAAGAAAATTTGTCGCCGAGTATAGTAGAGTAACAGGTATTCTAAATAATTAAATTTAATTGTAAACACACTCATTCAGCATCCTACTTTTCGTTTAAAGATTTCCTCTCAGGCTACTGTGCATCCGATGGACAAAGAAAAGGCGGTTTTCGTTACCCAGGACTAGCAATATGAATTCAACATGGTACCCTTCAGCCTGTATAAGGCGTTTGCTACATTTTAAAAGTTCTTGGACACCACTCTGCGAGGCCTAAAGTGTAACATCTGTATGCCATATCTTAACGATGTTGTGATCTTCAAACATACATTCATCGGGCATAAGGAAGTGGTCGACATTGTTATGAAACATATTAGAAACGCTGGCATGGTTCTTAATGTGAAAAAGTATCGTTTTGGCGAGCGGCAAACATCGGTGCAGGGACAGACACCTCGTACAAAAATAGGAAATCAGGCCCGACTCGAATGAGGCAGCGGCTGTTGGCACCTTTAAACCGCCTCAATAAACCAGCTTCAGAGCTTTTGGGTCACTACTCTTCACTCGGCTGAATTCCCGCATTTCATGAAGTTGCTTTCCCCCTGACCTGTCTTCTCCACCAAGGTGCTAGTTCTGAATAGACTACAGATAGTGCGACTTCTTTGAAACAATGAAGTTCTTACTCACGTCACCGCTTACCCTGCGGCACTCAACCCTTCCGCGGTGCCTTAGGTTGACACCGACTCAAGTGGTATTGGTGTAGGTGCTGTCCCAGTACAGTGGTGTGATCAAAAACAACACGCGGTCACGTGTGCCAGTCGCACATTAAGCCGGAAGGCATTTACACTACGACAGAGCAAGAATGTCGGACACTCACCTGGACTGTGCTCATACGTATTGTACAAGAGCGGCAGGAAATACGATGATGCAGATTGCCTTCAGAGAATGCTACTAAATACGAGTACTTGCGACCCTGACAGTTTTGATTATCTTATTGCGCCCATTGCACGAATATTCGCGAATAAGGCCACCTTCTAAATTGGGCAGCAAATGGACGTAATCTTCAATCCACTATGCATCCTCGCACAAGAATCCCCACCGAGAGGCCGCTTTTGCGTTCAGGATGAATCTGTACAAGAATATCTCCGACATAGGTGCCTGCTTAATGCTGATGGTTAAAGAATTACAATGTTCATATGTTTCGAGTGCCATGCAATATTACGCTACTTCAGGTCAGCTGGGCGTTCCCACTTCCCAGAAGGCGCACTCTTCCTTTCACGCAGCAACGCTTTTACTGGACGCGCATGTGCCTGTTGATTGAGTTGTACATGGCCAGTTGTACCTAATGTCAGGCGCCAAAATTTCTCACCTTCTCAGGCCGGACATCTACACCCTGTGATGCTCCCCGTTCACCATTTGGCATTGAACTGATTTGATTTTTTTCGCGCCCATCAAAAGGCAAGCGATGCATTGTCGTGGGCGCTGATAATCTTACTCGGTATTGCGAGACAACCACCCAGTCATCAGCGAATACTGGTCAAGTGTGGTCCTTCCTCCTACATTCTATCAAATTGCGTAGTGGGCGTCATCATGTCATCATAAGTGACCGTGGACGTAAGTTTACGGCAGACGTTGCCGAGGAACTATTCCCAATGTGTGTCTCTGAACTAAGATACTGTATGCCTTACCAGCCGCAGATGAATGAAATCACCGAGCGAACGTTTCGAACTCTAGTGAACACGCTTTCAATGTGCGTTGCTTCAAATGATCAGAACTGGAACGATTTTTTATTGTTCGCCACGTACGCAGTTAACACTGCCCAATACGAGACCACCGACTACAGCCCGTTATTTCTACTCTACGTTTAGCCCTCATGTGATATCTTGGATCTTGTTCTGATGCTACTCCCCACGCAGAAGCTCTATGCGGCCGACGTAGGTCACCGCTTTGCCCGTTTACGCACAATAGCCTGCAAGACAGTTCGAAAGTCTGTTACAGTCGTTACGATGGTAAGCACCGGCACGTGCCGGATGATTCGAGAAACCTCGTGTTGGTGTGGCCGAAAACTGCTCGCCCACTGGACCGTTCGTTGTCCTTGAACGCCTGAGCGCAGTCGACAACTCCATTGCACGCCTCTGAACTAGTGGGAGAGGCCTCAGCAAGACAGAGGTCACGCATATGGTTTTCCTGAAACCTTTCAGTATATAGGCGATGATGATGATGAAAAGATTTTACTATGAAAATTCAAAGGAAACTGGGAGGGTCCCTATTCTAGGAATCATATGGTAACTTCTGCGGCAGCCCAGATCCTGAGAATGTGGGACCGGAAGACCTCGGGGGCGCCGTAATGAAGGGTGCCTTCGCACAGCTCTGGAGTTCGGGTGTATCGAAGAATCGGAGGTAGGGGAGGGAATTAAGCTTCGGAGCACTCTACGGTAACGTGAAAAGTTGTGGAGATAGCGCCACAACCTGGACAGGCATAAGTATAATGAGTCGGGTATATTGTATTCGTTAAATGGAGGTTCACGAAAGTTCGGGTCTGCAGTTGGCGAAGTGCGACAGCCTCCTTGCGTGTGAAGGAGTCTTGTTGGAGTTTGTATTGCTGTCGTTGGCCTATGTAATGTTGTCTGAATTTGGATATGTGAGAAGGGGGAACCTCCCACATATAATTGAGACACTGAATGAAACGAGTGGCGTGCTTCCTCTGCGAGTGTGAGAAATGTCACGCGGCGTATGTGGCGGACTAGGAAGAAGACGAAGATGCGAGCAGATGGAGAGATCTCATACCAGCATGGTCCTGTACGGGCTCAACATCCTAGCCTACTACCAATAACCTCCGAATGGCTACTGTGGACATAACATCTTAATACATGCTGCCGAACCTTGGCCCACACAAAAAAAGAAACTATAGGAACAGAACAACTGCAAATGCTTCGCAACTGAGCTCCTGCTTTTATACTCAAGAAGCACCTATATTTAAATTAGGACCCACTTTGTTAGAATTTTATGCGGACAATGAAAAGCACTGAAGCTTGCCGAGTTGCTTCAAAGCTATCGCTTTAGCAGAGTATGGAAGCTTCTCCGCTCATTGGCTAGGAAATCACTACTTTCTTCTAGTTGTGTCATTTGTTTAGAAAAATTGTTTAAAGATTCAAAGTACTTGGTACTCAACTATGAGAGAGAGCGAGATTTTTTGAAAAGGCTGTTTAGCAGAAGTGTTCAACAATTTAGAGTACTTGGTACTGTACTATGGAAGAGCATGAAGCCGTCCAGTGGGCCTCATGCTTGATGAGGCCGTGTTGACAAAAAAATGGCGCCCGCATCTTCCCACGGGGAGAACTCGAATAACTGCATCACAGAGAGGGGAGGAGGTATCGCGTGATTTTTGCGTAATTGTGTATGGTTTAGAAATGCTCAATTGTTAATTCGCGCTTTGTTATTCTCATGTATCGAATGAAGGTGAAGGGTTGCCTTCAACGAGTGGTGGGACGCTTATGTGCAATCGAGTGTCTACATATAGACGGTTTCAAGATAGCAAGTGCTGCACCCCAAAAAACTTCCGGTTACCTCAATTATTAGCTCCTAACTTTGAAACTGGAAGTATGATGTGAAGTTTTTTCAAGGGTAAAGAAAGTTTTCCTTTAGTTTTTTATATAAAAGGAACGTTCCATTATTATGTAGCTCAAAAGAACATTTATTTCAATATATTTTGCCAAATGTGGAAAGGGAAGTGTAGAAAATGAGCGGGCTATTTTCTAAAGTTCTTCTTGCCCACCGATGCTATTACGGCACATCGGCAGACGAAACCGGATGTCATCAAAGGTCTGTGCGGGCTGACCAGTGAACGGTTGTGCAGCTCGAGCAGTCGGTTTTTACTAGCAGACGGTGCCTACGTCAGCCTAGTGAAGTGAGAGAAAGAGGGGGAGAGCAACAGTTGGCACGAGATGCAATCATGCGGAACGATACGCGAGGCGCAAGCATGCGCAGTGGGAATGTGGACATCACCACTGACGCACGGCACGTGGCATCTTGCGACTGAGAAATGCTTCGCATTCAAAATTACGCCATGAACGACGAGGCCCTCACTGAAACTATCCGCTGACAATAGCTTCCAGCCCCGCCGTGGTGGTCTAGTGGCTGAGGTACTCGGCTGCTGAGCCACAGTCCTCGAGAGTGAATCCCGGCTGTGGCGGTTGCATTTTCGATGGAGGCGAAGATAGTGTAGACCCAGGTGCTCCTATTTGGGCGCACGGTAAAGAACCCCAGGTGGTCGAAATTTCCGCAACCCTTCACTACGGCAATCTCATGATCATATGGTGGTTTTGGGACGTCAAACACCACATATAAATCTATGAATCAACAGCTTAGGGGCGTGTTGACCAAAACTTCAAGAGATAGCGTCATGCGAGTGAAACGTCGCACCTGCAAGCATGCGAATAAATGCGACCCTAGAAGCTGTGTTGCTCAGAAGCGTCTGTGTATGCACCGTTTTTCAAAAATTCGTGCTGTCTCGATGGTGAGCTTCTTGGCTGCCAGCCGTATCTCGTACGTCAGTGTGGTCTTCTATCGAGGTGAGTGGGCATTTCTTGTGGCCGAATTTCCTGGTCGCCTAGGTATGAACGCTTTACAGTCGTTGCACTCAGCATCAACTGAATTGTTGTGTTGTGAAACACGTAGATGGAAAAAGGCAAACGGCAGCAGGTCATTCCGTGATGCGATATACAAGAAAAAAACGAAATAGAAGAAAAGAAGAGAAAGAAAGAAGGAAAAAGAAAGAGAGCAAGAAAAAAAGTAGAAGCAAGAAAGAAAGTAAGAAAAAAAGAAGTACATCAGCCGCGCAGACACCAGGCGCTGCTTGCTTCCATTTTCCCGAAAAGTTAAACGCACATGAACCCCTTATCTTAATGTTCAGTGACCCATCATCCTTCAATAGGCGCATTTTTAGACCAACAGCATCCCTCTTCACTCCAAAAAGAGCGCCCTGTGGGAATGCTTGTGAAGCAATGCACAGCCGTAAAGTTTGCTCCACTCATCCGTAAACCGCCTTGTACGAGAAGACGGCACGTTATCAAAGAGGGCCCGGCTTCGTAGTCAGCATTTTTGCTATGGCGTTTTCTAATTTCGCTGATGCACGGTAAGCAGGTTATCGACGTGCTTCGCGTAATTTCGAGTAGAGCCCGAGAAGTGGCAAAACAAGGAGGTCAACGCCAGCAATGGCTTAAGGCAGTTACCTTCTGAAACACGACCCTTGTCTCTACCAGCCACCTGCTGACCATGGACTATTCAGAAAGCACACTGAGAGATTGTTTGAGAGCCTTGAATTGAGGTTTGGAGGACAGCTTGATAAGGTCCTCTGACGAAATGGAGGTAGAAAAATTAGGCGAACTTGTTTCCAACTTCTCTTACAAAAATCCCCATATATGGCTACATCAGGAATTGGGCATATCTGGCTTTATATGGAATCCCCATATATGGACCCTATATAACCTGATATGTCCAAATCCTGATATAACCATATATGGGCCTTATATCGCCTTATATGGGTGTTGCTGTATATGGCCATATATGGCTATATATAGAGGCATCCATATAAGGTCTTATACGGATGCTTTCATATATGGCCTTATATGGATACCTTTATATAAAGCCATTCAAATGATTCATCTATATTATTTCAGCCTGTGTAACCGTCAAAAAATATAGCTGCTCAAATCATTCTTCAGCTAGAAATATAGCTGTTTGTTGAAAGGTCTGCATGCAGTCACCATCATCTCCAAAACAAAGGCAGTACATACCCCCTGAACATCTTGTTCAATTAAGTTATCCTCATTATATCTCGAGTTATTCTCAACAACTAATTGCTGAAATGTAACTTGGCATCATATTTAAAGTTTGTGGTGGGCACATGTCACTGTTAGTCCACTTTCCCTGAAGAGATACATTCTTTGTGCTTAAATTTATTGCTTACTTATCGACACTTTTTTATTTATCTATTTATTTCATTACCCAAAGCACCAACTGGCATTACATTGGGGGAGCATTTACGAAAAGTAGAATACAAAAAATACATAGTCAGCGAAACAAATTATCAAAGTCACCTGAACCACAATCTGCAAGAGAAATTCATATATAAATCGGAACATGTGACACACCCCGAAAATGCAGCGCACTAATTCTAACATGAAATAAAACAAATATTTGAGAGTGTAGAGGCAATGCTAGAAGGCAGTTGGTTCCATCTTGTTAGTTTTTTGGTAAAAAATCATTTCGAAATACGTCAGTCTTGCATGCAAATTTTCTTACTTTGAACCTATGGTCAACACGGTCTGAGACATAGTTTGGTGCAAGTAAATATTCCGCTTTATCGATTCCGACTCGACAAAAATAAATAGCATAAAAGAAGCCAATTTGGGTTTTGTAAAGATATTTTTCACAGTATGTTTATTTAAAACTTTTCTCGCGTGTCAATGGAGCGTCCATAGTCAGTGAAAAGGAAATATCGACTTGTTGTTGACCGTATGAAGTGCGTGTGCATTGAATAACTTGAATGAGTTGATAATCAACTTTTAAAGAGTTTGGTCAAAAGTGATTGGTATGCAAGCTTCTCATGTACAAGTATTGTGACTAATGGCCTATAGAACGACTGGTAAAACTGGTGTCTATAGGTCTCCGTGCGCGTAGGAACGGAGGCTTTTAGCAATATTTCTTGCCAACGGGACACTACAAAATGTGCTTTGTAAATGTAACCCACTTTCCGTTCTGTCACTACTGCATCATTAACGTAACAGCGGCAAAGAGCTCGTTTTGCAGAAATTCTGGCGTGAGCATCGGTAGCCCTAAGTGAAAAATCGTCTTGTTCATGATCGAAATATGAAAAAATGCTAATAAAGCAAATATTATAAATGTTTGGGCTCGAGTGATGACCGAAATAATGCAGGCCATTGCATGGCAAGCAAGTGCTCTACCACATAGCTACGCATCTGCTTGGAAATAAAGCATGAATAACTTCCTCTTGTTGGAAATGCAAGGAAAATAACTCTCATGCTTAACGAATACACGTATCCTGCATACAAGTTTCACAGCACACATTTATTATCGCAGCAATATTGCATGATACTAGCGTGCATTGTCATCGGGCATCACAACACGTTATTACCAACAAGACTTCGCGGTCTAAAGACAGCCAACCATTACAAACGGCACACACGTTACTGCGCGTATTCCCTCACGACTGCGTAGTGGGTGCATAAAGTTTTAAAACATTTCACACACATAATATTGAGAAGCACGTTCTGCTGGGTGAGTTGGTACTTCATCTTAGCTTAGTTGCGCGAAAAAATTTGAAGTGCGAAAGGAAGACACCTGGACACAGCGCACACTGACAACTGAAACTTTATTAGAGAAAACAGACGTATGTATGTGGTTACGAGAACACGTGAGGTGGAAAAAAAATGATTAGATGAGCAGACATCTAATCATTTTCTTTCACCGTGGGAACATCGTGTGGTGTACAGCACTGCGCTGTCGTGTGGGAAGTATTATTTAGGATTCAATTATTTAATTGTAGATCACAAAGCTTCTCTAAATGGACAACCATTCTCTAACCAATCATCACATTGTAGAGAGTGTGGCTGCGCGCCCTTGTTTGATGATACGGTAGTTAAAGCTAGATTCAGTGACACGGTAGCGCAGGAAATCGAAGTGGCGTATTTCATAAACAAAGCTGCGGATTCATGTGTCACGAAACTCTCGCTTATGTTACTTGCTACTGAGGTGGTTTTTCTGGAAGCGCATATACTTTATACAATCTGTCTGCTCATCTAATCAATTTCTTTCACCGCAAGTGTTCTCGTAACCGCATATATATGTGTCTGTTTTCTCCAACAAAGTTTCAGTCGTTCGTGTGCGCTGTGTCTAGGTGCCTTCCTTTTGTATTTCAATTTTTTCGCGCAACTTAGTTTTACAATATATTTCTCGTTCTTTAAACTATGCTACCCCTTATTTACACAACATGCAGCCATGTGCGAAACCTTCATTTAGACACTTTCAGCATTCTCAATCACACAGTACTATTCCACAGTTAAAATTGTTCAAGTAGCATCATGCAATAAAGAGCACACACGGAGTAATTGAACTACGCACAAGAAACAGGATCGATACTGCTATCACGTTCAACTATGCAAAACAGAGTTTAATGGTCCCCCAGTTTTTTCAAACAGTAGCAAGTCCTAATGCATTAGACCAGTTTATTTGTCGGCTTGCGTAAAACTATCTACAGTGCTCACGGATTAAAACGTGACATCACATTATTTTGTGTAACTATGTATGCGGGTATGCGCAGTTTCTCAAGATAACCACGCGATATTGGGACATTAGTAACGATAATGTTGCCTGTGATGTACGCATTCCAGTCAAATTTACACTTATATCACCCTGATTGTAGATGGTGGAAACAAAATTACGGGCTATTCTTAAGTTTTTCCGTTTGGATCCGTGACATTGCACCCTGCTTTGAAGAATCAAACTAGCAACAAAATTGCAACTTCGTGTCAGTATCAAAACACACGTAAATATAAAAACAAGTGGAACGTAGACGAAGAAAGATAAATTCAAACGCAAGACAAATTCAAACGCGGGCTCATAAATCTCATGACACCCTTGGAGTTGGAGCTATGCAACTCTTTTTTATTTGTGATTGCGCAAGTTGTAATTTATCCTTGGTAATTCCTCAAGCGTTAAAATGAGAAAAGTACAACACAAGTATATTTATATCAATATATTTATAAAAGTACAATGGCACAAAATCCATACTTTCCTGGCGTAGATTTTACCATTAAATAGAGCACTGTTTGGATCAAGTGAAAAAAAAAGAAAGTGTTGTATCGCTTAAACAAAACAGCTTAATGACGTAACCACAATTACCATGAAGTTGTTTACTCAGCAAGCATGCAATGCGCAATGTTTTCGAGTTATCATAATATTTATGAACAACGTGCGAAGGTAATGAAAATGATGAACTTACCTCAGCATTTATCCGAGACTTGTCCTTCAAGGAGCCTGTTAATCCTGATAACCTATTCACACCTTAAAGCCACCACGTCCATTCGTACTGCTTTAGGAAGAAGTTTTGAAGAAACGCTTACCCGCAAGCATGGGTGTCCATTTTTTTTCCTACGAAAAGTGGACGATCGCCAATCCAGTGGCGTACACACGCACACGCACACAAAAACACTTCCACGTCCGTCCACAATTTTGCCACGTACAGCGCAGAAGATTCCTGAGAGCTGCGCGAATATCTTGTGTAAATTGGAGCAGTGGTTGAACACGAAATAAGAGCAAGAGGAATAAAAATGGACCAACTGGATGAGCACTCCACCCATGACTCCGGTGAGCAAAAAAGAAACAATGACGCGGACGGATACAGTGCATGCAAGCTTACCAATGAACATTGCAATGGACATTACATTACTCCTTGAGATCAATGGTTTACGCACTTTTCACTAGAACTAAATTTTCCTGAGCCCATTGGCGAACGACGTTTATTTTTTTTAACAATTATTGACGCAATATTATTACCATACGACTGAATGTTTGTGCAAACTGTTTTCTTCGTCGTTACTTGAAATGGGCCGCAGCACTCTCTTTCCTGCTGTGTCGACAGACTGTTGTAGGCCCCGGCAGGGCTGCACGGTGCCTACGCGCGCTTCTTCGTACAACTTTCCCCGAATTTTTCACCCATCCAACGGGCGCCCTTTTTTGTATTTTTTTTCACTGTGCGCACCCCTTGCAACCTAGCAGTCTTGTCTTGTCTTGTCTCCTAGAAGATTTTGGCTCAACCTAGCAGTCAGGCGAGTTTTTTCGGACAATGGACTTCTACTTCCTCCCGCAGGCCCAGAAAGCTGCACGTGCAAACCTTTGAGACAGGCATTTCGTGGAGCTGAAATCATTGCTTCGTGTACGCTGGCTACGAAGACGCGTTTCAGCCGAATTTTCATCTTATTTCGCAAGCATTTATAATGATTATAATATTATTCAATCAAACAATAATCAATCAATCATTTTTAACCTATCCAAGAACAACCATAGGGTTTTTCATGCTGGCGCGCGCGAAAAACAAAACAAAAACAAACAATACATTACAGACTGTCCACAGAAATGCAAATCAATAAAAAGAGCAAAAACGAGCAGTCGAAAAGAAATCAACGCACAAAGAGAACAACAAATAAAAGAGTAGATATTCATGGAAAGGGACTGAAAAATAATGTGGAATATACATAACCGTGCCGAAGGCTTCCTGAAAGACGGAAAAGAGAAGAATCTGTGCATGTGCAAAGCTACGTTAGGTCAGGGCAGCCCTCACTGACAAAAAATGACTGTAGACTATGAAAAACATAACGAATCAAGAAAGTTGACGTTAGAGAGTCTCGGTATTTTGTAAAAGATAGAGTGTTGAAAGAAGCTGGCAGGTACATGCAACGGTCGATTCTCTCTGGATAACTTACGCGGAGTTTGAAAATTATTACAACCGAGAAGGGTAGAGTATCTCACCCTGAACGAGCTTGTAAAGAAATAACAGCTCAGCGCAATTTTGCTGGCCGTTAACTGATGGCAAATATATTATTCTAGCAATGTTGAAAGGATTCTAGTGAAACGATGAGGGTAAATGCTTATAAAATTTTTCTGGACTGACTCAGTGGCGCTACTGCTGGATTTAGCAAGGCCATTCCAAATCAGATATGCATTTGTACTCAAGTTGACCACGACATATCGCGGTGTACAATTTGTAGAAGGCTGTAGGAGAACCGGGTTCTCGAGAGATGTTAACACAACAGGGAGAGAACGAAGGCATCGCATGGCAGCACATTTATTGCAAGTAGAAAAAACTCATCATGCTATCAAAAAGAACACCATAATAACTGATCTCATAAAACTTACATAACGACACAGTATTGACAGCATGCGGAAATGAAACGTTGGACGCTTTGCGAGATACAACAACAACAACAACAATAATAACAACAACAACAACAACAACAACAATAATAATAATAATAATAATAATAATAATAATAATAATAATACACTCATATCAATCTGACATGGCCGAAAATATCTGGCCACATTGAATGAAATGCTAGTGTCCGGGTGCCCATGAATCTCTATACGCGAGTGTGCAATTGCGCAGCTTGGTGGGTATGTACCGGCATACATATCTTATTGGTAAATGCACTACCGTGTTGGTGTTGAAAGGATATGTTCGCAAACAGTTTTATACGTTACGCGCCTGCACAGCAAGGGGCTGCTTACATAATGTAGAGTTTGGCTTAGGCATCACGCAAGCCCACAAAAATGTTTCATACTAATGGTATTCACAAGGCAATGTTTAAGCTAATCTTGATGATGGCACGTGCGCATTAGTGACCTCGGCCAAGTAATGACACAACCACACAAAATAGAAGTTCTGTGAATTCGGCAGCATACGTGAAATGTTGCTATAAAGCTTCAGCATTTCATTACATGGTCTAATAAATGTGTATCACGTGTGAGTCAGTTGCACCTTTTTTAACGTACATGTCTATGACGTGAGATTTATTTGACGCTTGCAAACATTACACTAAATTAATTGTTCACTAGTGCAATCATAAAATTTTTGATAAATTTACTATGTGCGCAGCCAGAAATATTATACGTAGCCAAAGGAAACGCAAGATGTATTTTAGAAAAAATTAGTACAACTTCCATCTTGAATGTAATCGTAATGGTGCCTGCAAATTGCATTCACGTAAGTTCTTTTTTGTTTTTGAAAATACCCCCTTAAACATTATAGTAAATGGCTGCTGAAAGCAATCGCAGATGAGCGGTCAACAGGAATAATTGAAATCTTGTTATATGAAGGGAGCATATAGCCATCAAAAACCTTCAAATAATCAGAAATTTTGTCCACCGATGTGGAAGCTAAAAGTGAATTGAAATTACTACTTCTTGCTGCCACTTGAAACAGTGCATTATTGTGAACAAAATAAGTTGCATGCATTTTGTCTTTACATAAAACTATATAACATTGCACTATAATAATAGCGAAGTTTGAAGCTTATACGTTTTGTGACTTGACACGATTCCTTTCTCGTAAAACATGCCCCGCCGCGGTGGTCTAGTGGCTAAGGTACTCGGCTGCTGACCCGCAGGGCGCGGGTTCGAATCCCGGCTGCGGCGGCTGCATTTCCGATGGAGGCGGAAATGTTGTAGGCCCGTGTGCTCAGATTTGGGTGCACGTTAAAGAACCCCAGGTGGTCTAAATTTCCGGAGCCCTCTACTACGGCATCTCTCATAATCATATAGTGGTTTTGGGACGTTAAACCCCACATATCAATCAATCAATTCTCGTAAAACTTGTCTGCTCTAGTATACATTATTTACGTCGTATTAATTACAACTTATTGTTTTAAACCTAAATGCCATGAAAAACGTACGAGCTAAGTTACACGAATGCATGCATATATGCATTCAACTTAGTTGCAACTATCACGTACACAAAGCTGACCTGAAATTTGGTTTTTTTTGCATGGCAGAAACAACATATATAATTATTATTCCTATTGTTGTAAAAAATAAGCAGGTCAGCTTTGCGTACGAATTGTTTTATATTACAATCCGCATAAAAGTGTGATCACAGTGCCAAATATATGCGTGGTTCATCCTAAATAAGGGAGCACTTCCACATATAAAGATCCACTTGATATGTTATATATGGTGTGGCCGTGCCTTATTTGGCCGTATTTGACTCCTTATAAGGGCCAACCGCGTCATATATGGCTGTATATAACCCCATACATGAACCGACTCCGCCAGATATACATCCATATATGGTAAATATAAGCCACATATGCTGACATATATGCTTATATGTGGCCACATATGCTGCCATATATGCTTATATGTGGCCACATATAACCTATATATGGGCCATGTATGGCATTTCCGTAAGGGTTGCGTCGAATGTATTCAACTTTCGACCATATTGGTTTGTGAAATGAAAAAGTCACACTTTGATAAAGCAGCCGGAAATAAATTCAGTTTTCTTTTAAATACCAGTATGTAACAAAGCACGAAACTCATGGGAAAAAGGAAGACACCATGAATTCAAACGCGTGATGTAGTTCAAACTAGAAGCCAGTATCTACGCGGTACAGTTCGGCTTTTACGTGCACTGTATTCTACTAGTGATCAAATAACGATCGAATTTCAGGCAAATGCCTATTCGTTCCTTGCGTTTTTTTTCGAGCCGCTTTTATATATGAGCGGGAACGAGAGGTTTAGAAGGGCTTTAAAATAATTTTCATCACCTATGAATGCCTATTTTTGGTAACAATACCTGAATGCCTACAAATTATTTTCGATTTGGCGTCTATACGCACACTATTGAAGGATCAAATTTGTTTTCGAGGGGGGCTTGACTTCATTAGTCATGTCACAGGTCAACATAAACCTCTTCAAACTCTACGAGGTCCTACCAGGTCTTCTATAGTCCCAACAACATTCCAAAAACCGTGATATGGAATGCGTGGCCATACGCCACAATGCTGACATGGCACGAGTAATCAATCTGATGAGGAGAAGAGGAGAGGAGAAGTTATTTAGGGCAAAGAACTAGAAGTAAATATAAAAAAAGAGGGTGGTGTTAATTGCCGAAGATTCAGAGAGTGGCTTCTACAGATGATTTTTTACCGTCCGGAAGGAATTGAATACCGTCCCTGAAGACTTGCGTGGAAAGGCAACGGCAGGTCTCTCTGTGTAGCCGTGGGACGGTGCAGAACGAATGCGAAACCGTGGAGTGGCGTCAGTGGAAAGAAGAGTGTGGATGAAAAGGAAGGGAAATGTGAAGTGCATGCTGCTTCTGTTTAGTTTGTACCAGGCTACGGAAAAAATTGCAGTCAGGCTATATACAGTCAACCAGAAAGAACATCCTACTGATACGCACTGCAGAGTTCAGGCGTTCATTTGGTGCAGAAAAATATAGGTGGCACTACTGCACCCTTCACTATAGTGACGTCGACGCTCCCATCACGGTTTCTGCATGTTGGTTTCAGTTCACTATGAGTCAGACACTGGAAGTGGTTGTGCGCCGAATGAACAGTGTTCTACTGCGGTGTATTTTTGTCATATTGGCAGGTTACGATAACCATGATGCAAGGAGGCAAGTTTGAAACCCTTGCTACTCGCCCCGCGTAGCCACCGCAACTCCAATTCGCTTCCCTGCCCACTTCGGCGTCGCAGCCAGAGGATCGGATGCTGCATATGCATAACACGTCTTGCGTATGCAAGGCCACGAGCGCATATAACATGCCCGAGCTTGCTCCTCCACGTTCTCCATCAGTGTTGTATAGAATTGGAGTTCTCACTAGCGTGTTGCTGTTTTTGAAAGGTGAATACCTCAATGCGTGCACATTTCGAGAGGTTGGCACGGATCTTGTATCCTCACCGCGATAAACCGTGACACACCTTGACGCACAACTGTAACGGCTATGAGAGAAAATACACCAGAAACACGTCAAGCGCTGCCATTGAGCTCCAGCATAAGGCGAGAATGTCGAGAAGGCAAACCCATGCAAAACGAAGGCTGAAAGAGAGAGATAGAGATAGATGAAAGGCAGGGAAACGGAGGCCGGTCAACTATACCATCTCGCTGCGAGTTGTAAGGAAAATATCAATAAACATGAACTCACATTCCGCTTGTGTGTTTCATTTTTAGATGCGGAAGCATCTTATACTCGCGCCTTGTAGTGCACCGTCCGCGCCGTCCACACCGCTTCTCGAACATTCGACAGCTGACGCGCGCGCATGCGCCGTCGCGCCGTCGCCCACCATCTGTGCCGCGCGCGCTTCTCCTTCGATAACATTCGACAGCTGACAGCGCATGCGCCGTCGCGCCGTCGCCATCTGTGCCGCGCGCGCGCTTCTCCTTCGAGAACATTCGACAGCTGACAGCGCATGCGCCGTCGCGCTGTATATATACTCAAGGTCGGCGCTCGCTCGCTCAGTTGCCGCTCGTCCGTTGGTTTGTACGGCGCGTCGACGTCCGAAGTCGCCGTGAAATGAATGCCAACGAATCCACAAACAGAATGATCGACGTCCCTTCGACCAGCGCCGGCCAAACTGTTGGCGGAACCGCTTCCGCATCCTCCTCAGTGTTCCCCCGAGGGAAGCTGCGGGCAATTTTTTTTTTCTATTAGGTTTCATTCACAACAGGTCACATCATCTAAACATGTCTCCTCGAATAATTCTCGCGATGCCACGCACTCCGTCCTCAATAAAGTCCCGCAAAAAATGCTGGATATAGCCAGCAAACGAGACACTTTTCGTCTATAGTTTTCCGGACGCAGTTAGTGTTGAACAAAAACCTGACTAAGTATGGTGAGTGGCGTCACAGCACCGATATTTACGTACATGATCGACGTAAGGTCAGGAACATTTTCTGCTGTACGTTACCCATCCTAATTCGGGGCGCACGCTGGCTCAAAGATCAGCAGAGGTGTTCAGTTTGAACTACGACATTTTCCTGGGAAGCGTAGCGTAGAAACACTCAATACTCGTGATCATGAGCGCACTTATCAGCTCCAAATTCCTAAACCTGCTAAGGGGAATTTATTGGCACAGACAAGAGAAAAATTGATCCTACGACATTAGGCTCGGCTAATTTAGCGGTCTGGCGATCAGCTCCCGTGCTGCCCCACTAAGCCACGACGAAAAGAAAGACTCCAAGAGTGTATCAATTTAATGGTGGACACTTTACCATACTGGACACCATGCTGGGCAATAAAAAGATGTTCAGCTAGCCTTGCCAGAAACTTATGACTCGGTTCAACCATTGGCCTCTTTGTTCTATCTTACACTGTAACATTTATTGCTTTCCGCCGCAGATACAGGTCGCATACGCATTTGTTGGATATTAGTTGAAATGATGCAAAAATTTATCGGGCTCATATATTTAATTTTGAATGCTTAAAACAGTTTTTACTTCCTATTTTCGGCGCCTGAAACGCGCCTTTTAGTGCCTAAAGATGCGGCCTCTAGCATATTCCACAAAGTCAATTGGACTTCTCGGTGAGCAAAATTAAAATTCGGCTACGTATCTGCGTGCATTACAGGCAATGGCCACGGAAAAACGATAGTCTACTCTGGTGAGAGAGAATAAAACTCGGGAAGAGTAAAACGTTGATTTGAGGTTCACGGCGATAAAATTGGTGAATTGGCGTTGCTCGAGATATGGACGCCATCTGGCAGCAATTTAAAGGTAGGAAACTGTTTCTCCAGTTCAGAGCCAATGGCAGCTGGCAGCACAATATCGTTTTAGTGGAGTTTAGAAAACACCTACTTTTTCACATCAGCAGCCCAGTGAAATAGGCACTTCAGTCTTTGTAAATACATATTTATGCAATTTAGCAATGAATATACTACAAAATAGTTACGTATTTATACTTACCAAAAATATGCAAAACAATTGCTTTTTATTGGCTATTTAGGTTCACAAGTATGAACACAACAAGTAGATCAAAATGGCTGGGCATTGGGAAGGTGCTGAACTTTCACCTGGTGGCTGAATCACGCTACTGCATGACCAACAAAAAGCCCGAGAAACGAAATTTTTTTCACTGAAGTATCCCTAGAAAGGCTAATATTTTAGAAAATTAGCAAAATAATTTCATTCTTAAAAAAACGACTTGAGTTTTTGCAGAGTGCACTGGCCATTGTAATGGACGTGCGCAAGGACTATTACTATGCTTTGCCGCAGCAGTATTTCAGCTCTGTTATGTTGGCGTATTTTTGAATAATTATGAACTCACCTTCTTATTCCATCTCAAGACTCATATTTCCTTCTTTACAGAAAAGATCCTGCTCGGTAGGAATATACTTTTAGCATGCATCTACAAAGTGCAACATAAACAAGTAATACTCGGTGCTTTCGCCAGGTTACTCAAGTGTGGTCAAAACATCCTGGCATGAACACGTGCAAGTGCTGAGGCCGTAAACATAGGCAAGTGTAGCAATTGAAGAAAAGGCAGGGAGCTCTATCTTACTCGTGCCACAAAATTGAAGGATCCGTAAAGGGTTGATAATAGAAAAGAACTTAGCGTATTGAAGAAATAGCAGAACTTGGGCAGACGCCATATGAAACTTTACAGTTGCGAAACTCCATTGCAGACCCCTTTCACTATGACCATACTTGTGGACAAGAAATCGGTCCAATTACATACGGTGAAATGGCGAAACCTCAGTGTGCATCTAGCTGTTAACATAAAAAAAACACTAAAGACCCACGAAATTACCCCGAGATTTTCGCATCAAAGCACGCACCGACCACGTAGATGTTGACGTTGCTCAAGAGACTGTAGCGCCATCATCACCATCATCATTTCTTCATCACCGCGCCGCGCCTCTCGCGCAGCTGATGCTAGCTCGAGCTGCGCGAGGTAGAGAACGAGCTGACACGCCTGGCGTGGCGGACGCTGGTAGCCGACGTGGCTCCGCCTCAGGCCTGGAATAAAGTGGCGAGATCGGCACGGCCCCATCGGCCGCCTTCGACGTCACCTCACGTCTCTCTTCTATCATCGCTACATTGGTCACCCGGAGAGCACGCCCTTCGTCGAGCGGCCCGCTGCCATGTTCCCGCAACTCTGCCCGCCAGTGCCGCCGTTCCAATAGACCTACCCCAAGGTATGGTTCATGCAGCTCGATGCCGTTCTGGCGTTGAATGGCGTCACGGACCAGCCGCTGATGCACGCCATTTTTCAAGACGCCCTTCCGGTAGAGTTGCGTCATCTCTCTGGCACTTCAACCTCCAGCCAGCAGCCTTACGACGACCTCTGCTCGGCGGTGCTTGCCAGATATGGCCTCACCTACCACCCGCTGCCGTTCACCCGCGACTTACAGGTTTCGTTTGCGTCGCAGCGTGCGGTACCCTCCTGCCCCAAAGTCTTCACTGACCGGGACCTAACTTCCCCGACTACGTCTCCTACAACATCTCGTCCGACCACTATCAATGCGAGTCCCGCGTACGAATGCCAATCCGACGAGTTTCAGAACATTCGTGCTGCAAGCGACCAGTCAGCCACGAAATCCGATGAGCTTCTTCAATACGTTCCTGTAGCCAACGACCGGGTCGCCACGAGGTGCATTTTTTCGAGGTCCTCGGCCGATTGTCCCTCGGGCACTCTCGCCACCCGCACGTCTTCTCTGGCCTACACAGACCACGATTTCTCAGACATGTCAGACTCCACGACGGCTTCATCGCCGCATACCCCGGAGTCTGCCAAGACTACGGATATCCTCACGCTCACTATTCGCCCCTTGGTCGCGGAGACTTCAGCGTCGGCGATGTCCGAAGGCGCCTCCCCACCCACCTCGACTCTCTCTGCATCCTGCCAGCAGCGACCATCTTCAGCCCCGCAGTCTCCCGCAGCCGAAGTTAAAGTCATAAGTCGTCAACCACAGTCACACTTACGAGAGGCGGCGACTATGACTTACGCAGCTGAGGACGACGTACCTGGCGCGCCTATGGCACTGCAGACTACATATGCCACACATGCTGTAGTGGTTGTCATCGATCATGCAGACCTGCACACCAACCCTCATGCGCGGAGAACCGACGGTCTTTCAGGTGTGCCACCCGATCCTCCATCAAAGCTCACGTCTTCTGAGCTTCACAACTATCCCCCAGAGCATTTGGCGCCGGATCCAGTCCGCCACACAGGCTCGTTGGTAACAACAGTGACGACGTGCGGTCCAACTGCATATCTGCCGCCCTTGAGAGTATGCCAACGAAATCATCACGTTTGGCATAATACAGAGAGGCCCTTTTTCAAGCCTCTCGCTAAACAATCATGTGTTCCAGCCTTGGCCTTCAAGACGGCGCAAACACCAATGAGGTTTTCCCGGCGCAAGGGCCAACCACTTGCCGTGTGTAGAAAACAGATTTGAAGATGGAGCTCGGAGGCGAGGAAGAAGAAGCAGCCAGGGTCACGCTCTGCACATTTTTTTTCTGTTCTGTCAACAATAAACCGAAGACGTATCGGTTATGCGGTCTCTCTGGTCCTTCTGAAACATGGTGCCGTGACCAGGATTGATCTGAAGACAGACGCAGAGACTTCAACCCCATTCGCAACAACGGGTTGAAGAACGAAGCAGTGGCGTCTGGCTCAAGGACGAACCGTCGAGAGAAGGACCACGACCGACGACTGTTGGCGACGCACATAAAAAAGGCAAGAACTCTTTCAACACGTTTTAGGCATGAATAAAGAGGTCCTATCGAAGAAGCGGAAGACGCTTCGAGCAAATGTGACGACGCTTACGAGCGAAATCGATAAGAAGATAGAAGAAGACGCCGATCGAGCGCAACTTATGACGCTTCTAAACCAGATGAAGAGCGTGTCACAGACGCTAAGACAAGTTAACGAACAGATAGAACCGTTCATTGAAGAAGACAGCGCGGAGGCAGAATTTGAAAGAGTTTTGCATTATCAGATGAAGATCGTCGCTGCAACGACAAAAATTGAGGAGCGATTACGCGAGTTAGAACAAGCGACGCAACTGACTACGAGAATAGTCACAGAACAGGCGAGTTCAGTGCAAGGTACTGACCAAATCTCGGAGACGCAAGAGCTTGTTAAGTTGCCACGCCTTGAAATGATCAAGTTTGATGGGAAAAAAACAGCATGGCCAAGGTTTTGGCATCAGTTCGAGACATCGGTGCATAACAGAGTGAATATGCCGAAGAATCAAAAATTTAATTATCTTCTGGCGTCTCTGAGCGGGGAGGCTGCTTCCCTCATAGAAGGCTTGCAGTTTTCTGATCAGAATTACGAGCATGCAGTCGCTCTTTTGAAAGAAACCTTCGGACGAGAAGATAATTTAAAAGAGAACTACATAAAAGAGCTTGCAAATTTGGAAGCAGTGAAGAGTCCTAAAGATGTAGATGGGTTGAAGAAACTCTTCCAAAAGTTGCAAGTGAACACACGAGCACTGCAGTCGTTAGGAGTGGAAATGGATAGTTACGCCACAGTGATAGCTCCTGTTGTAAAATCTGCGCTACCGGTGGATATGAGGATTGAGATGAAGATGAAGGAGTTAAAGAAAGGTGACAACAGACCAGCAACTACGGAATCGAACTCAGCGTCAAGAAACAGCACGAGCAGTTTGAAAGAAATTATGGAGTTTTTAAACATATATATACGCAGCAGAGAAGAAACTCGAGAGGAAAAATACGACGTTACTCAGCCACCGCACAGTATGAGGCGGACTAGAACATCTACGCTTCAAAGCACCTCGATGAAAAAATGCATCTTTTGTGAGATGACTGGACACTACACGGAAGATTGCAGAAGAAGCATTACTCTGCAACAAAAGAAAGAAGCCTTGCAACAGGAACGAAGGTGCTTCAGATGCACCAGACCTCACCACACGGCGAAGATATGCCGTGCTAACGTACGCTGCAAAACATGCAAGGGAAGGCACGCGACATCCATGTGTCGACCACGTACGCCTGCAGGAACGTCAGCACAGCAGCAAAGCGGGGATGTTGAGCAAGTGCTTAAAAGCGCGCAACCTGACCGGTTAGACACCAGCAAGTCCTGCAACATGCACGCACAGCAGTCTGATGAAGAGAAGTGCATACTACTGCAGACAGCCTTTTCGTGGACGGAGGGAGAAGGCAGCGGGTGCTACGCACGGATTCTGCTGGACAACGGGAGTCAGAGGACATTCATCCTCAAAAGCTTGTCAAGAAAACTAGCGTGCAAGGTAAAAAGATCCGAAAGGATTACTGTAGGATCATTTGGAGGAGGAGAGATGGAACTAGACATGAAAGTCGTCGAGGTCAGCGTAAGGAAGGATACCATCTCGGAGCCAGTCACGATTGAGGCACTGGAGATAGAAGTTATATCCTGTGACGTGCTACCATCGCCACCATTGACAATACACGAAAGAGCAAGATCGATGGGAATTCGTTTGGCTGATGACAACCAGAAGAAGGACAAAGAAAGAAAAAATATGGAAACTTCTATATTAATTGGAGCAGATTATTACTGGACTCTCGTCACTGGTCGCATTTGCGAGATTCATCCAAACGTAATGGCAATAGAAACAATATTGGGATGGACGGTCCAAGGTCCTGTAGGACTTCATTGTGTGCCGCTGAAATCATCGACGGTTATGGTACTCAAGGTCAGTGCCAAGTCGGACACGACTGCGGACCAACTGCAGAGATTCTGGGACTTGGAAAACATGGGCATCAAGGAGAACTCAGCAACAAAGATGAACGATGAACATGTGCTAGACTACGTCCGACAAACAATGGAGTTCAAGGCAGGAAGATACCAAGTGCGGCTACCATGGAAGAAAAACGTGACATTGGACGACAACACCACCATTGCAGAGAAGAGGCTTATCCAGGTGACCAAAAAATTATGCAAGGATAAAGATGAACTCCTAGCCTATGACAAAGCTATTCGAGAGTACTTTGAGCAAGAAACAGCAGAAATTAAGAGCAAGTCCAATGGGAGTCAATGGGGTTATGTTAAAAGTGATGAAAATCCTGCGGATTTTATGACAAGGGGGATGAAGATGAAACGTTTGCTGGACAGTGAATTATGGTGGAAAGGCCCCACGTGGATCAAGAATGAAAAACAAAGCCCTGATTATGACATCACGCATGAATCGGACAGTGATGACAACAAAGACGAAGAAAAGACAGTGGCATGCTTAACTACCACCACGAGTGAAGAAAAGATAATTGATGTGAGCAGATTTGGATCATACAAGAAAGCGTTACGAGTTACCGCGTGGGTGATGAGTTATATAGGAAACCGACGAAAAGAAAGGAAAACAGGTTCGCTGACAGGAGAAGAATTGGACAAGGCAGAGTTCGTGCTGATAAAGCAGGAGCAGAAAACGCTACAAAATGCAGTGACACGAATATATGACAACATGAATCTGTATGGCACGAACATCTTCGAAGATGATCAAGGTGTCCTGAGAGTAAAAGGGAGGCTTCAGTGGAGTGATTTGAGCTTTGATGAGAAGCATCCTATTATTTTACCAAGAGAAAGTCACTTTTCAGAACTCCTAGTTCTAAACGCGCATCAAGTAACAATGCACGGTGGCGTTGCGGCAACATTGACACATCTAAGAACGAAGTTTTAGATTCTGCGTGCCCGACAGATGGTGAAATATGTGATAAAGAAATGCATCACATGTAGGAGATTCAATTCTAGAACAATGGCACAAGAAATTCCACCTCTACCAGCTGACAGGATTACACAGACGAGGCCATTCGACACTGTTGGTATAGACTTTGCTGGACCGCTAAATGCTCGAGAGGAGAAAGGCGGAAAAGTTACAAAGTTTTACATTGTGATATTTACGTGTGCAGTAACAAGAGCCATACAACTGGAGTTGGTCAAGAGGATGTCATCAGAAGCGTTTATACAAGCATTCCGAAGATTCGTAGCTAGAAGAGGATTGTGTACAACTATTTACAGTGATAATGCAAGAGCATTCAAAAAATCTGAGAAAGAGATGAACAAGATATTAAAGATGGAAGATGAAAGGGTTCAACAGTATACCAGTAACCTGAAAATAAAATGGAAGTTTATTGTAGAGTTAGCTCCATGGTGGGGAGGATTTTATGAAAGACTGATCAGAAGCTTTAAGACATCCATGGCAAAAACTATAGGTGCTCGACTTTTGGATGAAGAAGAACTACGGACTGTGGTTGTTGAAGCAGAAGGAGTACTTAACAACCGGCCTCTCACTTATGTGTATGACGATCCTAACGAGCCACAACCCATCACACCGGCGGACGTTATAGGAGGCAGGCAAGCAATGAACAAGCAGGAAGAAAACAGACTCGGAGAATACAGTTTGCTGAATTACTGGAGTGCAAGAAAACAGGCTATGATAACATGGTGGACCAGATGGAAAAAGGAGTACCTGAGGGAGCTTAAGTGTGCCAGCAGAAAAACAGAGCGTCGCGCAAATGTACAAGAAGGAGATGTACTTCTGCTTGGAGAAGCGCGAAAAAGAACTCGGTGGAAACTCTGCAAGATCGAAAAGATTTTTCCAGGCAAGGATGGACTAGTGAGAACATGCTTGCTTCGTACACCTGAAGGAAAATTAGTCAAGAGGCCGATTCAACTGTTGTATTCTCTCGAAGGTTGCTTCGGTTGAATCTGGCCGGCGGGAAGATGTAGAAAACAGATTCGAAGATGGAGCTCGGGGGCGAGGAAGAAGCAGCAGCCAGGGTCACGCTCTGAACATTTTTTTTTCTGTTCTGTCAACAATAAACCGAAGACGTATCGGTTATGCGGTCTCTCTGGTCCTTCTGAAACACCGTGCACATGACTAGCCGCAATGCACGGCGTTTCCGCATCCGTCGACTCGGCCACACGCCCTGGTATGCCGGTCGCAGTGCTACGCGGAGGCCTGTGTTTCATCGACACAGACGTCCGCACCAGCACGACCACGACGCTGCTCCTTGTCGACAGCATGCTCGGCACCCTGTGCGCTGTCCGAGACCCCGCTGTGGCCGTGAAACTTCAGTGCTCGGTCATCATGGGTGCGTTCCGATCCTTCACACTATTTCGCCCACATTGCCGGCGCGAGCTCTTCAGCGCCTGTCCACAGTTCCAGCTGTGGGCACGTTTGTCAGCCGCGTCTACTCGAAACGGCGGGTGCGCATTCGAATGGTCCCGCCGCGTAATTGTGGAATGGACGTGTCTATGAACACAGCGACCCGGCACTTCCTTCTTCGTCCTTTGCGCTTCTCCCAGAGTCGCCCACCGGAGACACACTGCCTACTGATGGCCCATAAACGTTGACAACCTGGACTGGCCAAATGAACACTTTATGGATTGCCGTTCATGTATATATCATTTGTCACTCTCTTTCTTTTTCACATGCCTTCAAATCGCGCAAAGCGCTAGGGGGGGAGCCCTGTAGCGACATCATCACCATCATCATTTCTTCATCACCGCGCTGCGCCTCTCGCGCAGCTGATGCTAGCTCGAGCTGCGCGAGGTAGAGAACGAGCTGACACGCCTGTCGTGGCGGACGCTGGTAGCCGACGTGGCTCCGCTTCAGGCCTAGAATTAAGTAGCGAGATTGGCATGGCCCCATCGGCCGCCTTCGACGTCATCTCACGTCTCTCTTCTCTCGTCGCTACAAGACTATACAGAGCACAATTAATAAAGAATAAAATAAAATCTGACCTAGCGAAGTAAGTCAGCAATGGCGCCAGCATTGCATCACAAACCAAAGTAACGTAGTAATGAATTGTTGGAGTTGTGTCAAACAATGTCTGTAAGTGGGTCCGACATCATAGCCAAAAATTAAATTCACGGTAGAGATCACTTGAAGAACGACATTGACAGATGTTTTGCTGCTACCGTGCATCTCTATAAAATGGGGCGACCAAGTAAAAAAAAGTTGGTTTTTCTGGTTTTCTCAATTTTTAAATGAAACCTTGGAAAGATTATGTTCAAACTGCTCTGCTGCTTGCTGTCAATACGGTTTACGCAAGAAATGTGCTTACGATCTAGAGAGAGAGAGAGAGAGAAATATATAAAAGGAAGAGACAGGGAGGTTAACCTAGACGAGCTGGTTTGCTACCCTGTACGGGGGTGGGGAAAAGGGTCGGAAAGATGATAGCTATACAGAGATATAAAATAAATTAGAAAAAAAACACATGCACACACATTCAGGGAGTTCCAATCACAGTCGTTTGGACAGGCCGGTTGAACGCAAGAAGCGCATGAGCGCCTTCACAGCCTTCTTCTGCGACATAAAGTCCTGTCGGCAGCGCAGGAGTCTTTCTTCCGAAAGAGGCTGGTTGTCCAGTTCATCTAGTGCATTGCAGAGTGACCGTCTCTGCGAGCAGTATTGTGGGCATTCACACAGAATGTGCCAAGTTGTTTCATCCCTGCCACAATGGTCGCAGGCAGCAGTGTCAGCCATTCCTATGCGAAAGCATACGCTTTGGTAAATGCGACGCCCAACCATAGTCTGCACAGCATAGTAGCGTCTCGTCGGCGTAATTCCGGAAGAATTCGAAGACTGAGAGTTGGGTCTAAAGTACCTAACCGTGCATGGAAGAAATGTGACTCGTTCCATTGTGACGTGGTGTGCTTGCGTGCAAGCATGCGGAGTTGCCGTGCAGCGTCAGTTCTGGAAAGCGGAATTGATATTTCATCGCTTTCAGTATGGGCAGAACGGGCTGCTCGATCGGCCCGTTCATTGCCAATTATTCCACAATGACTTGGCAGCCATTGAAAGGCTATTTCATGTCCTTCCTCAATGAGTTGGTGAGTCTTTTCTGCAATCTCAAATACCAGCTGTTCGTACGGGCCGTGGCGTAAAGGTGATATAAGGGATTGCAGTGCCGCCTTTGAGTCACTGAAAATTGTCCATTTTTGTGTCTGTTGATCTCTAATGAATTTCAATGCGGCACGAAGAGCTGTGAGCTCTGCTCCCGTTGATGTCGTAAGGTGGGAGGTCTTGAATTTTTTCGTCGTGTCTTTTATCGGTATAACAAATGATGCCGTTGAACTCATCTGTAAAACAGAGCCGTCGGTGTATACGTGTATACAGCCTTGATACGTCTCGTACAACAAGAGCAGAGCAAGCTGTCTAAGAGCAGGTGACGACATATCTGCTTTTTTCTTGATGCCAGGTATAGTTAGCCTGATATTAGCCTGAGTCAGGCACCAGGGAGGAGTCAAAGGCCTGGCGGCGGGTGTGAAGCATGTTGGCAAAGAATCGCGGTATGTGGTGACCTTTTGGCAAAATGACGAACGTGGTCTGTCTGCTGGTAAAGAGGCTAGGTGGTGGCAGGGTGTCCGAGCAATATGCCTTATATGTGTCCGGAGTACCTCAACGTCGATATGTGTTGTGATGAGGTGGTCACCGGCGATAGCTATAGTAGCCATTGTTGACGCACTACGAGGCAAGCCGAGGCAAATCCGGAGTGCCTGGGACTGAACACTCTGTAGCGTTCGAAGGCTTGTTTTGCTTGCATTGGTCAATACCGGTAAACTATACCGCAGGAAACCGAGAAAAAGTACTCTGTACAGCTGAAGCATTGCACTGGGAGACGATCTAACAATTCACTCGAGATATAGGCATCCGTTCGTTACGCGGCCGCCTTCTTAATCAACCTAAGATGAAGCCATGTTCTCATATTTCAATATATTGTCACGAGGCAGTGGGCATGGCCCCACCATCGCAGACGAATCGAAGAGGAAGAAGCGGACTGAGCGCGCGAAATGCCTACAAGACAGTAGACAGTGTCCAACAAGACAGTTGGAAACCATAATAACTAGATTTCGATGTCGTGTCCCCCCGTTAAATTTCTATTCACATAGGGCTGGTCTGGCGATATCACAACTAGGCAACTTTTTTATTATTTATTTATTTATTTATTTATTAAAATACCCTCAGGGCTCGTAGGGCATTACAGAGGGGGTGGGTACAACATTTTATAACACACAAGAAAAAAAAGACAAAAAACGTAACATCCGGAGTACCCCAAGGTTCCGTATTAGGCCCTTTACTTTTCCTTATATATATTAATGATCTCCCCGACAGCATTAACTCCACTATAATGCTATTTGCAGACGATTGTGTAATTTACCGCGAAATAAACAATGAATCAGATAACGAATTTCTACAGTCAGACCTTGACACTGTCTCGACCTGGTGCAATAAATGGCTTATGACTCTCAACTCTAACAAATCTAAATGCATGTCAATAACCCGGCGATCTATTTCTCCCCCCTGTACCTACTCCTGTTCAGAGTTGGAAACAATAAAGCACTATTTTTGTCATGTCGCCAATACAAATTGCTCAGGAAAAAACTCTTAGTCCTCCTATTCGCTAGCCTAGGGCTAAATTTCACTATAGAAAACATACTTTCCTTCGGTGCTTACGATCTGGGCTTCAGCCACGAGAACGTTTTCTATGCAGTTTGCAAGTACCTGAACGAAACTAAAAGAATTAAGCTTTTAATTGCGTGATTATTATTTGTGCAAAAAATTCCAACATACACAAGAGCATTGTTTAACCATGCTGATTCCCATTCAATGTACTGAATAATTGTGTTATCTGAACGAGTGACAAACAACTATTGCACTCCTTTCATTCTGCCTATGGTGTCTGTTCTTTTTTCTTTCTTTTTTCTGGTGGGTGGTTTCGATATTGAAAAAAAAATCTTACTGAATTAAGTCATCGATTCTTGGCCGATCCCCCTGAGTGGGTACGAGCCACGGCTGTGGAATGATGATCATCATCATCATCAGCTCGAAATGCTTGCAGCCCTGGTGGTTCTCACCCACTTGTAAATATTGCTAATACACTCATTTCATTCTTCCATGTGTTTCTATAATCCCCGTAACGAATTGGTGGACGTGCTCGGTTACAAAGCGCCATACAACGGAGCTCCGCAGTGGTCGTCCAATTGGAGTTTCCGTGATGAAACACGGGACTGATCACTCGGCCGCCTCTCCATCGGCCTCAGCAGCGCCTGCACCATTCACGGCAACGTGTCCACCGGCCCCACCCCGACCCACGTACGTGCTGACGCATCCGAAGCATCCAGGAACATTCTTTGGTACGGACAAAGTTGATGTCGACGACTGGATAGCCGACTATGAACGTACCAGTGCGCTCAACTGGTATGACCCGACTCTCATGCTGGCCAACCTGCAGTTTTACCTGAAAGTCACGGCCAAAGTCTGGTGCGAGAACCATGAGGAGAAAATTGGCACTTGGGACACCTTCAAGGAGAAGCTTCGTGACTTATTTGGGAAGCCCATCGGTCGAAAGGCGGCTGCGAAGAAGGAGTTGTCTATACGTGCTCAGACGTCCACAGAGCCGTATATCTCGTACATACAGGACGTGCTGGCTCTATGTCGTAAAGTCGACAACGACATGTCGGAGTGTGATAAAGTTGGCCACATCCTCAAGGGGATAGTGGCACATCAGCGTTCAACCTGCTGATGTGCCGGAACTGTGTGACCGTCGAGAAAATTATGAAGGAATTTTGGCGTTTTGAATTAACTAAAAGCAGGCGCATATCAAGATCATTCACTCGACTGCCGAACACCGCTGCGACGTCCTCCTGCGAAGGTGGATTGACCTTTTGTCGGCAGTCTTCACCGCGGCGTCTGAAATGACGCGAATTCGTCCGGCGGGAAATCGAAACAATTACACGTGCTCTTCCCGCCAGCGCCCACATCAATTCACAAGTACCTCAGGTTTTCTTGGTGCGGTCGATTGTGCGGGAAGATCGCAGCGATTTGAGATGTGTGTGCGGTCGCTCAGTCTCGACCAAATAGTTTCCGTTTCACGCTCGCCGCCTCGTCCCAGGTCACCGCCCCAGGAACGGTCTTATCCAGGCTCTCGCAATCCGGCCGAATGGAGAACTGCGGATGATCGTCCGATCTGCTTGCCCTGTCGCCGCATAGGTCATGTCGCACGGTATTGCCACAACTATTGGTCTTCGTCCAGAACCCAATATAACACTGCTCGCTGCGCCAGCAGCTACCGCCTTTTTCAGCCCCCTGCACCAATCACCGACAACTACCGCTGCCTTCTACCCTACGCCTTCGATGCCCCTAATACGCAGCACAGCCGCTCACCGTCGCCTCGACGTCATCAGTCTCTTCACCGCCTGGACATCGCCGATCGTCCCCTTCTCCTCTACGACGACGCCCGACCTCCCTGCTCAATTCCCACCAGGGAAACTAAGCGTTGCAGCTCTTAGAGGTGAAGCTGCATCCTCGATACCGACCTCAAATCCTCTCATCGTACTGCTGACACGACAAAATTTGGCCGACGTCGACGTTGACGGCCTGACTGTTTCTGCACTCATTGACACCGGGGCGCATATTTCTGTGATGAGTGCCCGATTTCGTCGTCGTCTGAAGAGAGAGCTTACACCAGCTGCTCCTGGCATCATACAAGTCGCCGACTGGAGAAGTCTTGCCATCACCGGAATGTGCACCGCACGCATCACAATCGCCGATCACCCCACATTTGTTCTCTTTTGCGCAGTTATTGAGCAGTGCCCCAATGACCTGATTTTCGGATTGCATTTCTTGTCCACTCATGCCGGTCTCATCGACTGTGCAACCGGCATTCTCCAACTTGAACTGCCTCGACTTGAGGCTGTGCCGTCCTCACCGTCACACCACTTGTGCGCGGTTGATTATGTTCGGCTGTCGCCGCAAGCGGCCACATTTGTGGCCTTAACGATATCACCAGCTCTTCCTGACGGTGGCTACATAGTTTCTCTAAGAGTGGGTGTACTCTTGTCCCGAAGTGTTGCTGTGCTACATACCATTGTGACTATCGTGGACAACTACGTTCAGCTTCCACTCCTCAACTTTAGTAGTTCGAGCCAAGTTCTGTCGCAAGGTAATTCGTTAGCCTATGTTTCCCCACTTGATGCATGTAGCATCGTGGTATTAGACCCTGAAGACTCCTCGTTCCCTATTGCAGCCAGCCGAGCAAACGCACCTACCGATGAAATCACGACGATGATTGCCCCTGATTTTCTGCCCTGTCAGGCTGCGAAACTCCACCACTTTCTGACCACCTACGGAGATATTTTCGACATCGTTGACCGCCCTTTAGATCAAAAATCCGTCGTGCGTCATCAAATACATATCGTCGATGCTAGTCCTGTTAGACGGCGACCATATCATGTTTCCCAGGCCGAACGCCAGGTCATACAACGGAAAGTCGAGAAGATGCTCTCCAAAGGAGTCATAGAGGCCTTTTCAAGTCCATGGGCGTCACCTGTTGTTATAGTCAAAAAGAAGGATGGCAGTTGGAGATTTCGTGTTGACTACCATGCCTTGAACAAGATAACTCGTAAAGACATATATCCGCTGCCACGAATCGACGACGCCCATGACTGCCTTCAGGTGCGCGATACTTTTCATCTATAGATCTGCGTTCGGGCTATTGGCAAATTTCTGTCGACGACTTAGACCGAGAAAAGAACTGCCTTTGCCACACCGGATGGTCTTTATCAGTTCAAGGTTATGCCTTTTGGGCTGTGCAACTCCCAGGCAACGTTCGAACGCATGATGGACACTCTACTTCGTGGTTATAAATGGTTCATCTGCCTTTGCTAACTCGACAATGTGATAATTTTTTCTCCAACATTTGAAAGCCACCTAACTCGTTTGTCGACCATTCAAGCCGTTTTCCGTCGAGCGGGGCTCCAGCTGAACTAAAAAAATGCAATTTCGGCCGACAAGAAATCACGGTCCTTGGTCATCGCCTAAGTGTTGCTGGAGTCTAATCGGACTCTGAGAAGATTAGCGCTGTGAAGAACTTTCATCTGCCTTCTTTGACCAAAGATGTTTGTTGTTTTGTGGGCTTATGCTCGTACTTTCAACGTTTTATACGCAATTTCGCTACAATTGCCCGACCACTATCTGATCTTCTCAAAAGAATGCGCCATTCCTCTGCTGCCAAGACCAAGCAGCTGCATTTGCCACGCTGGTCGACCTGCCCACTTCACCACCAATACTGGCTCAATTCGACCCTTCTGCGACGACTGAAGTTCACACAGACGCCAGTGCTCACTGCATCGGCGCCGTTCTCGCTCAACACCAGGGAGGCCAAATGCGTGTTATTGCGTATGCCAGCCGCCTTCTCTCCACATCTTAGCGAAGCTATTCGATAACGTAGCACGAGTTTCTTGCGCTGACCTGGGCTGTAGCAAAATTTCGCCCCTACTTGTAGGCCGGGAGTTTTCAGTTATTACGGACCACCACGCTCTGTGTTGGTTGTCGTCGCTCAAGGACCCAACTGTTCGCCTAGGTTGCTGGGCTGTACGTCTTCAGGAGTATAACTTCGACGTAATTTATAAGTCTGGCAGGTTGCACCAAGATGTCGATTGTCTCTCGCGCTATCCGGTGGACCCTGCTAGCCTCGCTGTCCATGAGAGCGATTCTTGTGTGTGCGCCATATCTGATTCTCGCGACATCAGTACAGAGTAGTGCCGGGACGCAACCCTCAAGACAATCATTGAGCGAATATCTTCAGAAGATTCCAACCCTTCACTCCGTCAATATGTCCTCAGCAACGAAGTTTTGTGTCACCGCAAAATGAAGCCTGATGGCCTGGAGTTTTAGCTAGTTGTTCCCCGACACCTAGGTGCAATCATTCTTCAACATCTGCATGATGCTCCGACAGCAGAACACCTGGGGCTTTCACACACCTATCACCGCGTGCGGCAACGGTTCTTTTAGCCTGGCCTGTATAAATTTGTGTGCAGCTATGTCTCTGCTTGTGAGTGCTTCCAGCAACACTAATGTCCTGCTCTCCGTACGGCTGGCCTGCTTCAATCTATCGACATTTCCTCGGAATCATTCTTCCACGTCGGTCTCGACTTGCTCGGTCCTTTCCCGACGTCCGTGTCAGGGAACAACAAATCGATCGCTGTCGCAACTGACTATGCGACCAGATACGCTATAACTCGTGCCTTGCCAAGTAGCTGCGCTACAGACGTCGCAGACATTCTACTGATTGACGTCATTCTGCGGCATGGAGCTCCACGCCACCTTCTGGTGGATCGTGGCCGCTGCTTCCTCGCAAAAGTTATCGGGGAAATCCTCCGTAGCTGCTCTACTGAACGTCATCTTACTACTGCCTACCATCCGCAGACCAACGGTTTCACGGAGCGCCTGAATCAAACTCTTAGACATGTTGTCCATGTACTTCTCTTCTGACCACCGTGACTAGGACGGAACGCTCCCCTACGTTACGTTTGCATACAATTCGTCAAGGCATGACACCGCTGGCTATTCTCCGTTCTTTCTTCTGTACGGCCGCAACCATGCGTTGCCACACACTCCTTCCTTCTGATACCAGCGAACCAACGGCGTATGCTCAAGACGATGCTTCTCGAGCCTGCGTCGCTCACCAAATCGCGCACACTAGGCTCACTGCTTCACAGGCCTCACAAAATTTCTGCTACGGTGACTGCCACCGTGACTTTGACTACCGTCCTGACTCTCTCGTCCTACTTTGGACACCGCATTGACGTGAAGGCTTGTGTGAGAAGCTCCTCCCAGGATACACAGAGCCCTACAAAGTTCTCCGCAAGGTCTCCGACATCGACTACTTCATCACTCCTGTTCAACCACACCCGTCTTCTGCCACATCGCCTACTGATGTTGTTCATGGGTCACGACTAAAACGGTACTATACTGCAAGTCCTGATTGATTAGCGGTGCCGTGACGGCGCTTCGTCCGCCGGGGTTGATGTTGCGAGGCAGCGGGCATGGCCCCACCGTCGCAGACGAATCGAAGAGGAAGAAGCGGACTGAGCGCGTGAAAGGCTGGCGGCCCTGGTGGTTCTCACCTACTTGTAAATATTGGGAATACAGTCATTTTTTTCTTCCGTATATTTGTGATCCCCGTAACAATATTTTTTTATCACAACGACCACTACAGGAGAATAAATGTAATCTAACCGACATACGAATATGTATCGTCCAGCGCAAACAAAAGTGAAATAATACACTATAAAATGAGGCCTAACTATAGAAGATACGTAGGCATATGCAAGTGTAGGTTACTTTAGTGTGATCTTTGAGACTCAATATGCAACATATTAGAAGGAGTAACACATTCACTATTCGCAACTTTCAGGTACCGTGGCGCTTCTGTGTGGTGGTGGCCGGAAGCTCTGTTGAGGTGATTGAAGCTTTGAACCTGCTTCAAACAGCAGACGCTGCTGCTTGTTTTCACGCGTTTGTGGTCGTTTTTCAACGTCGTGAACGGTCTTGATATCACCTTAATCATTTGAGTTTCTCAAGTTGAACGAGAAGTAGAAAGAAAAAACCGACTGATTTCACGGCAACCCTCGATGATCACAGCCTATATACACCGGGAAAAATTTATGCGCCCCGTTCAAATTAGCGCCCGAAGATCCATCGGGGGTTGAGATGGTTAACCAAGGCCCGTAAATGTATGCAGAGCTGATTTTCTGCACGAGTACAGCAACTTCCAGGCTTGCATGCAGTTCTCACGCTTAGTTCCTCTGCTCGATACGATACAATTCTGCGCAAAATTGATCTTCCCAATATGCTACTCGGCATTTATTTACGTAATATAGTATGTAAGCGCTGCCCTACTTTCTCAAAAACATAAATTCAAGGGCAACCGAAGCACGAATAATTGCAGTATTCGTCAGAAGTGTTCTTTCCGGTATCGCCTTTCACGGAGCAATCAGCTCAACCACCGCTATGTTGGATGTCTAGTAGCGCCACCAATAGGTCATGAAAGTTGCGGATATTGGTAGATCGTTCGAAGTGAGTGTCACGACAAGTTAATATCGTAACCTTTTAGATTGAGAGCACCATAATTGCACTTTTCAGATGTGAAACAGCTTATGTCGAAGCTCAAGTTGGTGGGCGTTACCGCCTTTATGGTGCGTGTGCAACAGTTGGCACAAGCACTTCCAGAATATGCTCATGCGCTACCCTGTTGTGGCCCGTGTGAGGGTCTGGGTAAAATTCTGCGGCTTTTGTCCTTTAGACGCTCTCAGAAATGATCTGGTTGCGTCAGAGAACTTTATTCTACAGACGCGCGATGAACCACCGCGTCGTATTCTGGTCGGAACGCGCTGGCACGTGCTAACGCGGTCGAGCCTGCGTAAGTGGCTCTGTAGAGCACATATCCAGCGACCGTGGTAACAGGCATTGGCGTCTCTTTATTACACTCTCTTAGCAATCACGTGAGCGGGTCGGGGAACAAGATTCTGCAGACGCACGATAAAACTACAGTGAATCTATGGTGTGTTCCACTTGCAAGGGTGTGCTAACACCAGGCGAGATGCCCGTGATTGACGGAACTTAACATCGGCCATTGCGCTGTATCACGTGCCACTCATGGTTTGGGAGGTGGTCAAATATTTTTGAATTTCTTTTAAAAACACTTTGTGTGTTGAGTATACATAGAGACACTAGGCAATATATTACATGTTTATTCAAGTCACCTAAAAATGCATTGCGCTCAATGTGGTACAACCCCATATATGGTATTTAACGAATTTTTGGCACACCACACATACGTTGGGAATCGCCCTTATGCGAAGCCTGCGGAATAACGGGTGACTGTGTTGTAAACTTTTATGCAATTAAACGATACAAAATCACGCTAAGAATATGTACAAGTGCATTACGCACAGAGATATCTGGAACAGTCGCATATGTTTTGTAGTGTAAGTTACACTGGCCGTGGTTGATCGGTTTCGCGTGGCTTACGGTGAGCAAGCCCAAGCATCAGTGACGACACATGGCTCCCAGTTGATTCGCCCAAGGCCAGGGAGGTCTTTGAAGAGGTGCACAAGTAGGCCGGTGCTTGAGTGTTTAAAAAAGCGTAGATGCAAACTACGCCTCCAATTTCTTTTTAATATTATAAGCAGGCAAACAAAAATAAACAAGCATTTACATCCTAAGCCACCTGAAGCCACCTGAGATGCAGAATTCTTAAAGCTCAGCTGCTGCGTAAAATGGCAGAAGATGCACGCACTAAAAAGAAAGTAAAGGAAATTGACCTATACAATGGTTGTCATAAGCCTTGCTGAAAATATATGATTCTTGTACGTGCAGCCCGTCGAAGAGACAAATTTTCCGGTGCTAGCTTATTACAGATGACGCTTTAAAAATACGCAAGTCATAATTCAGCTATTCCCAGAAGTGCTGCTACGAAAGTCTTGACAAAAGAAACAGGCAAAACACGTGCTAACATTCTTATTCACTATAACAATGGTTAACCTCTGTAGAACTAAACATGATCTGCGCCATCCACTTAAGTTAAAACGATGCAGAAATCTCGACGTGCCGTGTGGAATTAGACGTTGTGGATGATGGATGAGGTGTGAACTTTCCTAAGCGAAAGGCCCAGTCTTCGAGAAATAGACTCGTTGTGAAATGCATTTACTAAAGATGAATTTTCGCTTAGATTGTTATAAAACCTTCTTCTGGAGACTGCATAATGCATTCGGTCACACCACAGGGCCGCGCCGGACGCCAAAGATGCCTGCCGTAAAAAAAAAAATGCTTCGCATTTATTATTCACTTGATTAGCACAAATGCGTTATAGCGAAAGCTGATCTTCTATTTTTAGCTATTGTTGAGAAATTGTAATGAACGAAAAGTTCATGGCGTCTTCTTTTTTTTTTGAAGATATCCCTAGCGTTTCACTTATGTCCTTATCAAGGCCAGCATAACCTCAAAGCAGTTCATCCCATTCTCTCCGACTCTCAAAGTGTGAAATCCGTTTCTCAGTGCATTTATTTTGGTTATGCTTCTGGGGTCCTGGAGAACTGCACATACATCATGTATTCAGGCCGCAGCTATCACAATAAAGCTGAATGAGATGGTAAGGTCTATATGAAAGCACTTTATTGCATCACTGTTTTTTTTTTCCTTTTCAATATTGTGAAGATTCGAAGTGCTTTAAAGCGCTACAGTGAGATTAGTCTGTTGCTGTTTTATTTCTGCACCGTCACTCCTGTGCCAAATGTATTTATAGCAAGAAAAACCAGGGGCCGAATTCACAAAGCTTTCTCTTTGGCTACGCATTTTCTTAGCCAAAAATTCTCTTATCTGGAGGGATTACTATAGCGCGGGTATGAATTTAACTTATTCGGAACTTAAGAGGGCAAGGAGGACACACGATAGCCGATGAAACGATAAGGAAAGAAAGAAGTGTGGGCCGATAATATCAAGGTAGCACGCAAAGCGTCTAGCATCGAGAGTATACGATGATAGCCAATGATTTGCTGCATCTAAGTTTCAGTTCCGCGAGCGTCTGCTACAGCGCTTGCGGGATGCCGCGTACGTTGTAATAGACGTTTTGGTGTGCTGTGCAAAGCCAAGCACTCGCCTTTAATCAACGACTGTAGCTAAAAAAAATAATTGCTCGATGACCTTAAGCCACCAAGCAATCCATGCACTATCTCGCCAAGTACAAGTAAAGAACACTCCAGGTGCACCACATAAATGAAACCACACATAAATCGATGCATGCAATGTTTTAAAATGTGCCTCGAATGCCTTCCTCTATTTAACGCGACCAGTTACCATACATTTCATTGAAGCTGCGCTGCTACTTAACTAATTCGGTGCAATCTAGCCCGGTATAGTGGTGAACGTAAGGGTGTTTTGTACCTATAGTCAAAGGTAGCCTTTGTTACAATATTCTTATTACAAGACATGTGAGCGACTTTGGTGCCTGCAGACGAATTGTGCGGAAATAGATAGCAGCAGTAATCAAATGAAATTGTGAGCGCGATTTCACTGGTTCCATGCACCGCAGCATGTTTATAAAGTCGGAATGCGAGAACGTGCATACGCTTACGCTTAGGTATATGTCTACGTAAAATGAGGGAGACTCGTCGGGAGGTGTCTCAGTGCTAATGCTTTTCACAAAACATGGTGCAAATAGTTCGTCTAGCGTTGTTTGAGTGCGCAAACAAAGCAAGGGACGTGTATACGAGTCTTGAGGTCGAGAGACGTTATCACACGTGCGAAAAGGATGAAAAGAGAGAGAGAGAGACTCGTTTCGGCTTTGCGAAAGCTTGAAATTGATAGATAATAAAGACAATTTTCTGGCCCAGCAGACGTCAGGGAAAGTCTCCGCAAAGCAGCGTCCGATGCTCGGAGAGCATAAAAAAGTGGAGTACGCGTTATATGAGAGTGACAGCCACTCAGAAAGCGAGATGAAGTGTGACTGTCCTTAGATGTGAGAATCAATGCTAATTAGGAGAGTTGAGTTAGTGAGCAAAAACTTTCCTAAATAACGATAATGGAAGCAAACTGAGCATTCATCTAGTGAGAGTGACACTAGTGACAGTGAACTCATAATAGTTGATTAGCGTTGTCACAGGCCAATATATATTTTTATTTTCTTATTAATATTTGGCAAACTATGAGAAGGTAGCCTACGTTAGAGCCGGCTATCCCAACGTCAGGATAGTAATGTACAAGAATAATTAGCGCACGGTTATACATTCAGACGTGGCGGTTTTTATCTTCTAGTAACCTTAGGCAAACGCATTCTAACTATTTTTCTATTTTTGACAAAGTTTCACCGGACGTTTTTGCATTTGGCTTCAATCGAAGGAATGACGATATATCAGCAATAGGGCGAATGCAAGCACTGCTGCAGTGGACGAGCGGTTACAGCGCTCAACTACAATCAAGGAGGTACTTGGTTCGATTCGCGAAATCACTGAGCACTTTTTTTTTTCAAGAAGTTGCCCAGCCTGACATTATGCGTGATGGCGGGTACTAATTTTTTGAGAAGTAGGCTTTCGCACTTGCTTCTTTCACTCCCCTTTTGTTCCGAAAGCGCTGTACTGTGCTCCTTCAAAAATTAAACGATTCAGGGTTCATAATTTTCTCCTCCACCCTCTTTTCTCGCAAAAGTGTCCAGTACTGAAATACCAATATCATACCTGGTATATTACTTTTCACTTGTTTGGATACTCGACCAGCAATCAGTCTTCACGGTGTTTTGAAGAAAATCTACACATGCAGTGAGTTAACTGCTTGCAGACAAGTTGACTGCCTTTGTAGGGACACGCTTTCGTGCTAATTTGGTGGGCATCATCACATGCAGCAAGACCAAAGAGCACGGACAGTTAGAGCTGATGCAAACAGAGTGATTAGTTTGTGTCTTTTCTCCCGCTATTTGTCATGCTGCACGCTTCAGTGTAATGTCGCTGTCAATGGTTAAAATGAACTATAGCAGTTAATCGAGTTCTGCTGAGAGGGTCCCCTATTGTCCAGAATGGAACAGAACAATGGCAATTTGATTTGTGTGATAAAGAGATACCCTGCTTTTGGTTACTAGAATAAATTTCTAAACTGAAGTTTATTTTTTATTAACAGTTCCAGTGCAAATGAAAGGTGCATGGACAAAACTCGTGTATTCAGCTTGACTAGGTTTGTGACCTTAATTGTAATTGCGAACCGGTATCACAGTATGCATAAATATCACACACATATACAACGACGGGTGAAAGCTTGCTTATTCTGATTAAAATTGAAAGGTTGAAATCGACATATTCAACCAACGCAATGTGTACGAGATATGCCATGTAGAGTAGCTATGCTCTAAACTAATCTTCGCAGGTTCGTTCCATTTTACCCAATTTCTTGCCCATGACTGTAGGTTGGTAAATGAAACAACTTCTTTGAACACACATATTCTGTGTAAGGTTACATTTATTTTTATGCAGTACAAAACAAATTGAAATGTATAATGGCTCAATAGAGAAATAACTAGAAACAAATTCAGCCAAACCATTACCAAACTTACTCACCAATGATAAATGGATTCTCATTTAAAAGATACATACATACATACATACATACATACATACATACATACATACATACATACATACATACATACATACATACATACATACATACATACATACATACATACATACATACATACATACATACATACATATACGCACACACACGTATACATATGTACACCCATACATACATACACTCAGGTGTAAATAATAAAATGAATGGCTATAAAACAACAATTCTAATACACTCATTTTGAATATACTACAGAAAGTAACTTACGAGAGAAATCCACCGGCACTGTTATGTCTGAACACGGTGTTTCTTGAACCATCTCGCCAAAGCTTGATGCACAGTTTTCCGCTGCTGCCCAGTGACAAGCAGTTTTTATAAAAAACACAAGAATAAAGCCCTTGACAATGTCATGCTAAAGAAAAGGGCTGTGCATCAATATTTTGTACATGTCTGCAATATCACTATGTTTATTCACAACCCACTAACAAAGCATGTTAGGACACTTGGGCTGAAAGTTGGCACAGCGCGAGTAAATTCTAGACAATACATGAATAATACAATTATAAGCTACTAAGCTCCTTGGTGCAAACAGTGTTTATATTGACAGCTATAGGTGCCATTTCGCTTCCCCAAAACACTTCTCAAAAGTAGAATCAACTTTATTTAGCTAAAAGTTTCTATTCTGGCGCGTCATGGTGGCGCAACGGTGGAAATGACTCTTTCGGCCAAGAAAACAAAGACCAATTATTTTTACAGTTCGTGAATTCACCCCATGCTAACATTGAGGCAGCTGGTAAGAGTGCTTTTGGAGAGAGGAAACCACCACATTCCCACCAGTTGTGGCCTTGGGTAGCTACTTCACTTAGACAAAATTGATGAAAACACTCCTCAAGAAGGCTTCAAAGTTTGCACACCAACACAGTTCCCATACAGCTGTCTATTAGTCTGCTTGAAAAATATTGAGTTTACTGGTGGGCTAAAACTGTACACTATGTGAGGTGATGCTCCAGTGCACTGCATGTATGTCTTGCTGCTGGCCTCAACTGCAATGTTGCTCAGCACATATGTGTAAAATAACAGCTAATACTATGCCACTGCAAAGTAATTATGTGTCAGTTGCATGAAACAGGGACCACAATAAAAGAACATAACAACATTTGCCTTCACAACGTTCAAAAACTGTAAATAAATTTTTACAGAGTTTTCACAGTTCATCTGAGGATAGTAATATTGGTTGTAAACACATTCTTACTTCCACTAACAAACTACTTTAAGATGCCAGATTCAATATTAGAGTATACCAGCACTTTTGTAGGGCTAGACAATTGTACAGGCACCTAGAAAAACACAAGTGAATGCATGCTATAGCTACATATAAAAATAAATACTTTTATTTCTAGCCTGAGTAGAGCTGCATAGATGATAAGTAACTTGCATTACATTATGAACAAACCTATCCGAGCAAAGTATACATTTAAAAAGTTACACTTACACAGTAGATAAGTAGACTGTTGAAGGATAGACAGGCAGTGGGATAGTACCCAAGCACTAAAATCTACTGTTAAGATATACTAAAAGTAGTGATGATCCTCTTCCTTCCAAATGAAATAATTCACATAGATTCACTTCCCAGAGCTTATACACTCATGGCATCATTGGTGCTATACAAATGAGTGTACACTGAAGGATTAGATCGACTAAGTACATGATTACTGCATCCATGGCTTTACTTCTTGTACTACAAAGAATGCAAACACAGTTACCATTGGCGACCATGGATGCTGTGATTTCTGGCATGCATATATAAAGGCACGTAGGCACTTAACACACATGCTAAAAACTTCAGCTCAAAAATATTTGCCCACTAACACTACAGCAGCCTTTAAATTAGTGTCATAGTTTGGTATCTTCCATGCAAAATTTAAATAATTTCGAATGCAAGCAAAGGAACTGCTGAATAATGCACTGCTAAGAAGTTAAGCAGCAGCTGCTCCTGACATCACAATGTGCTCTTTCTGCTGTTGTAAACTTTGAGCAGGAGAACAGTCACTGGCAGTCCCTTTATACTTGTTGGTCTTCTGTGCTCTGTTCTTGATACACTGTACATGACCGTGGAGCACCGAACCTCTTGTTACTGCTGGAACTTAGAAAAATACAGATCATTGTTACAACCATGCTACATGCAAGAGTCTATAGTTGTCAATTATGTGCTCATATATACAGATATTGTATTTTCAGAAGCCAATGACAAGCCTCAACACACACACACACACAAACAGTGAAGGCTGAAAATATATTTATTATGATACAAGAGCAAAACCACAATGTTATAGATGAAGGCATGAAACTTCTGACAGGCATAAAAAGCCAATAGAGTTTCTTTTATTTCGACCTTACACTAGGTGCGAGAAGTAGACCACAAATAAGTTCACTAAAAAACACAAGTCAGAGTGCATTGCAACACAGCCAATGTTGATAACTTTAAGGCTGTCTAACATAGCCAGCTCACCATACCGCATATAGGAGCGAATGGGCAGTCTAGAAGACACAAAGAACTTGTGGATTATGAGTGTGCTTGTTACTGACATCTATTATTCTAAATGAAGAAAACCTTTCAAAAATGCACTTCATCAGGGGAAATAATCATACGCAACAAACACAACGGGCTCCTACAGGTGCCATCAACACTCACTATTATTGTTGATACCAGTGTCTTGCCGGATGGATATGCTGTCCTGCACAGAACACCAAAGGAGCGCTCCATGACTTGGATTGCATGTGTGCTAGCTGCATCACCCTGCTGCTGAAATAGGCTAGCCACAGACAGAGAAATGAGAAGCCATGGCTTTGAAACACACTGAACGTCACCTTTAGAGATCAACAATGGATACTTAGGTCAGGTACAATTTGTAGAAAAATATCACTATGCAATCGTGGTGAACATGTTCGGCTGAAACACAAGCAACAGCACTGAGAGAGAAAAAGCTACATTAGGTAAAAGATGCAGTTACTGGCCCTATGTCATCTGAGGCTTCTTCAATAGGTCTTTCTCCTTGCAAGTCATGAACAGCCAGGCAATTTCACAGACTTGCTATTTCCTTCCAGAGCACTTAATCCACAGAGGGAGTCACAAGCTCGAGAGCTCAATAATGAATCAAAGTATTTGTGCTCGTTTCAAAGCACAAGCTTTTGAGTCTCAGATTATTGGAGTTTCATTCATAAGCTGCAGGCTTTCAGCTTTCAACATTCTCAATTATCTTGCAATTTAGTTCTATAAATGTTGAATAAGAATTATGTGTAAGAATATTACAGGTATCCACTGAAAGCAGCCATGCTTGGGTTTTCAATTTGTGCACAGTAAGTGGTGTTTACGTATTCGTATGTATTAAAGAAAAAACTAACCTTGCAGACAGCTGTTAGGCAGTTTTGTGCCCTCGAAGCTCCCAAGCAGATTGCAGTCCTTCCAGATGAGGCTGCCATGCATGCTTCCACGCCACATCCGCTGAATGATAACAGTCCCAGCAGTGACATAGGCTTGCACAGTTAGGGAGAACGTGTCCTTCCTATTTTTGTACAGGTGCTCCAAGTAATGATGAGGACTGATGTGCCAGAATGTGCAACCGATGCATCACAGGACCTAACCAATCAATCCCTGCGATCTGTGAAGAGCCAAAAACGAGATATTTAAAAACAATCATTAAAAGCACTCACTTCTAATACTTATTTGAGGAAGCTATCACTTCCTTAAAGTGACCAAAATCTGCTATAATCATTTTAAAATAAACTGAAGCCTCATGTAAAATTTACGTACCGCAATATATATGTCCTACTGAAGTATAGTACTACCACAGTGGTAATCGTCTATAGAACTAATTTTCCAAAATAACATAAATGTTTTAAGTGCAACCTGGCTTCTGAAAAATACATTCACATTAACTTTCCAACTACCAAACGTGGTCAATCGACAGGCCCACCCTCATAATCAAACAAGAGCTCATTTGTATCAAATCACAAAAAACTTTTTATGTAATTGCTCCATAATATATGTATGTATATAACAGTAGTAGTAAATTTTTTATGCTTCAACTTACCATAGAGAAACATTACATCTGATGGGCTTAAAAACTTGCACCCGTTATAGAACTGCGTGAATTATAGTACCGGTGAAATTTAGTTCTGCAAGGTGAACTCACCGATGGCAGCATTTAGTAGCCGTCGGTGTCATAAGGAACCAAGTATGGCCAACAGGCAAAGGGCATCTGCAGACTGGAAGCTGCCAATGACAGCAATGAAGGGCTGGCCAGGCGTGCACGTCCATTGATATAGTGTAAGAACTGGCCATGACCGGCTGTTGTGAAGGCTCTAGTGCCGTGCAAAACGATGGCCAGACGAACTCGGAAACCTGTAGTTAGGCGATATTGGCCTACAACTTCATCCAAAGCAAAGCACCGGTGAAATCTTTGCTTTTTTTGGGGGGCTGGAGGGAAGCTTGACGTTCACGGGCTCTCGCTGCCACATAGAACTTTCAATTTGTTACCGAAGAATAGTCTAGGCGTGCTTCCAAAGTAACACAATCCACAACAGAATGTAGCATCTCGCAGTTTTGGTTGATCACATCACAGCGCTAGGACTATGGTTATCACAAAAAGGAGAAGTGACGACTTAACAAACAAAAGCGCCAAGCTGCCCCACCACGACTTCGCAGGGCAAAACAGTTATCAACGCTGTCTTTCAATTTTCGGTCACACGAGCGCAGCTTGTTCACAAGTCTTGGAAGGTCAACACAGCACCACTGTTCACAACGAACATCGTTTCACTCCCGAACAGTACATTGCTCTCAAGTAAATAGAAGCGTACGGGCTAACTAGTGGCGAAGCAAGAACCGAGCGCGTAGTTCATACGTTTCCATACGTACTTGGGGTCACTCAAGTAACGTGTCAAAACGCTGTCAATCCGAAATGTCGCACAGCACCAAACTGAGAGACAGGAAAGCCAAGCGAACGAACTGTTACCGGCACACAAACACACATTGCAGGCTTCTCGAGTGCTAGTTGCCGTCGATACATCGACGCCGATCCCCGCTTGATAACCACACCGACGCACAGGCTTCGCTGCGCTTCACCGTACACCACTGCACTGCCACAGCTTTCCGCACTGCTTACACGCACCGAAAGAGCTGCTGTAATCACAACACATCCGGTCAAACGCTGAAGTAACTCGTGCGAGAAGCGTTTGCTGAAAGTCGCACCGACCGATATGCTGTTTACGACGCCATGTTGTTTTTGACAACTGCGCAGCACATAAGATGATAAGAGAGCTCTTAGAAAGTACTTGCACTATTTTCACGGCGTGACAAAATTTTCTCTTATGTGCGAGAGGGGTGATATGACGAACAGGACAGGCGTGCCAGATGAAAGAAGTGTTTTGGCAACGTCACGGAGTGAGCTGATGTAGAGGGTATTGCTTCACAACCAATCACAAGCTGTGCCTGTCGGCGAAGCCGTCGTCTGCTCGCGTTTGTCGTCTGCTTCCATCAGAGCATGCGACAGGGGATTCGCCTTCGCAACGCTATTATTCTCAGGTCAAGTGGTCGCTACGTCGCACAAAATACATGTCAGTGGCTCGCTCTACCTTTGAATGATGTTCGTGCGCCAAGTTAAATGGCTGGTAATTGACGCAGGGATGAATTCAGCCAAGGTTTGCTCCAGAATCGTGAGGGTTCGCATATTTTCGGTGTCATACAAAGTTACTAGGGTCATTTCATTCCGATTGCTTGCCATAATATAACGGTTCATATCGGTGTCTGAACGGTGAAGGTGAAGATGCATTATTTGTTTGTAGTTCCATGAGTAATCACGCGCACCCCTAATACGCTTTGGTTTACAAAGTACACTTTGTTCCAGATCATCCCAAAGTGTATCGACAGCTGTATTTCAGAGATCGCAACCATTGGACAGTTAGAGCCAATGAAAGTACACTAGAGCACAAACTTTAAGAACCACTCACTGAAAACTTCATCTCATTTTTATTTCCAATAGCGTGCAAAGAATGTGCTCCCATTAACCTCTTTGGTGGTAATTTCCACCAATGAGGCAAGGATCTCGTGTCGCACTTTTAATTGGATGAGATGGGGCGCAACACAACAACATAACAAATAAGGTTGATCCTATGCCATGTCGCGTTCGAATGCACCGACCATTCACGTATCACATTGGTTTTCATCCAACCACAAATCTTTACATGCGTAGTTTTATGCCATTGACGCCCAATAGAATTCTTCAATTACTGCGACTTCGAACAGATTGGACGATGGTGGTTGTCAACACCATCCACTCAGTTCAAGGGAAACAACACGCGAAGCTCAAAGCGCCGAAAGAAATAAAAACGCACCAGCAGTCATCAGGCAGCCCTTGATGGGCGTGAATTAACTCAAAACCAGCCAGGGCACCAAAGTATACCGCTGCGGCAGCAGGTTCTAGGTAGCCACATTGTTCCTAAGAGTGGTCCGGACCACTCTCAGGATTTTTTCTCAGCCATGCTGTTTTTACGCACAATTTCGCTTCGTGAATCCACTTACGAGCACTTTTCGGTGACGTAAGCAAATATAGCAACTGCATCACCATCGCTGACATGTTCCCGGGCAGTCACAGCGTGCTTTATTTGCAGCGGCCGATGTGACAACTATGGCCTCTTACGACGTTTTTTACGTTTCGTGAATCGACTTACGCAACAAAATTTCTCTTGCGCAAAAATATTTTCGTAAGTGAGTTTTGTGAATTCGGGCCCAGATGAGAAACCACAGGCTTGCGTGAAACGCACAGCATAGTCGCAGCGAAAGCTGGAGGTGCGTTTTTCTGGATCATTCGTCATTCTTCAGAAAAGCGTGCTACCTGCTACACATTTACGAGGAATTTCGACAATTTTTTGTTAATTCTATGGCTGATGACAATCACAAATTATGCCTGAAGCTCTTGATATGGCTTGAAACGCTCGACGACCCACTTGTTACGCAATTTGCGCTGTGTGGCACCTTGTTCTCTCTATGCTGTTATGAAATGTTTAGATACTCATATTAACAAGATTTTGTTTTTGATATGAAGCCTGCCTGTGACGTGAAGCACAGGCGTGGCTCAGTAGTATAATACTGGGCTGGGCACAGGCGATTCGGGTTCGAATTACTTGGTGTGCTTGGTGTTTTTCGCTAAAGTAGTTTTTTTCTTTTATTTCGCGCGATACTGGTGACGGACAGCGGGGGCGGTGCCGGTGGAGCACTGCTACGGCACCAAAAAGTATCGCTGTTATGATCTCGTAACAACTTTCACCAAAAAAGTGTCGTTATCTATACTATCTACAGTGCTCTACACCTGAAATGATTCCGAGTGTATAGGAAAAATTATTAATTTAAACAGTATATTTTTTCTCATTTACATTGTATATTTAGCAATGTGATCACAGATACACAAAGAGTAGTAAAATCGGAGCATCTATATGGTGTTGAATTCAAGCTGATTATTATGTGCTGTTTTACAAGTGACTGTATAATACCGTAGCTACAAAGTAGTAACCATAAAGTGACAGTCAGTGCGGGAGATTAGATATTATGGCTCTCAGGAACGACAGCAGTGCACAGTGAACATGAAGAAAATGCCACAACTCTCATAAACTAAATATATATATATATATATATATATATATATATATATATATATATATATATATATATATATAAAGCGAGAGAAAGAGAGAAACTCTGTTTAGAAACAACAAGTCACGCACACCAACCTGGCGTAGTGAAGTTGACACGATTTTGGGAAACAGAGAAAAAGTGACAATAGAAGAAGTCTCTTGGTGCGGAGAAAAATTATGGCCAAAGGTTTTTTTTTTTGAAAAAGCGTTCGAAGTATTTTGGAAACTGTTAGCGTTTGTGGGGAATGTTTTGTACATGATGGAACGATGCCAGAGGATTATGCCAGCAATAAAAGTGCAAAAACACATAGCGAGAGATAAGTGCGTGCAGTGCAGGGTTTCTGCCTGTATCGACTGGCTATCCGTAACTCCGTGTGTTAGTTTAGTGGAGGATTGTTTTCGTCGGTCCTTGAGTGTCAACCCTGTACAGACGACGTGCCATCGCTGTAACCCAATACAGTGTCAGTGGATATCGCGTCGATAGGTTAGACCTCTGAACGGGTAACTACAAAGGCACGCATATGAGAAACCTGAGGACGACCTATCGTGAGAGTGTCAGAGAACGGCCAATAGCGTGCCGCTGTTTTCCGAAGGGGTATCGTGTGAACTGTGCGAAGGACGCTGCTGCTGGTATATACGCGTAAGTACGTGCTTGTACAAATAAACATACGGTTATGGCGTCCGTGTAATGGTACCCAAGAAGACGGATGAATGTATCTGTCAATGTTCCCGTAGCAGCAGGACTTGTATTGATGCTCTAGCTGCCGGTTTCGTGGGTTGCAATGTGTTCGAACGCATCTGTGGAAGCGAATACGAATGGCGCTGGGCACAATTGCAGTTGCGATCAGGCAAACACTACGCGTTGGTTAGAGAAAAATATGGGTCACCCGCACTAACTAAATCACGTTTGAGCCCCCGCTTGTTCTCATAGTGCCATATGTGTGAGGTTAGACATCTCTCTAACAGATTATTTGAAATATTACTTTGAGAGATCTGTAGAGGCGTGAACACGAACTCAATCAGATCTCCTGTTCTTCTAACTTTTACCATGCGGCTCTTCTGTGCTATACTACTGATATAGGTCACCTCGTGAACGGGGTTGCGAGCTGTTCTGTGAACTTGCAAACTTCGCTGTCCTTGCCTCTTTCTTTTCCTCTTTCTTCACAATAGGAAACTCTTTAAATGAGTCGAAACCACCAGAGCTACCTAAAATAGTGGCAATATACAGACTCTTCTTGTATTCAGGCTATCAGAAAACACTCCACAGCACTGCGGTGTATTGGCGCGAGTGGGCATCGGAAATGACTGCGAAGAAACCATGGTGCGAAAATTGATGCACACGCTTGTTCTTGGCACAAACTTCAGCACGCTAACCACAGGTAGTAGGAAAGGGGACAAAATAAATAAAGCAATCTCGTAATATTCATTTCAATATTCACGAGAGATAAACCAAGCCATACGATCCCAAAAATATTACATTTCAAGACCATGTAGCCGACCGAAGAAGGAGGTAGTAAATAGTGTGGTAAGCCATCACTTCGGGCAAGGCACTCGAAACTTGTGTATTTACACGCCATCTAGATAGTAATCAACAGCAAACGCTTAATCTTTTAGTTAGAAGGAAGGTGCCAATGTAAAAGTTGTAGCCTATTCATAGTAAACCCTAGCAAGACACCTGTACTCTTTATGAGATATCGTTATTGAGCCTGATAGGCAGGGCACATAAGTGTAAGAGGGGAAAGTGCCTCTGGTGCACATCAGTAAATACAGTGAATGTGCATCAAAAAGCCTTTATTTTTGTGCGTTACCGCTTTCTTACCAAGGTAGGAAAAAAGGCTGGTGTTTTTTATAACAAATAACAAGCAGCCTTATTTCGGTTTGTCCATGGAAACCTATCATAGCCTTGTAAACTTGAAGGAGGCACATTATTGCCGAGCCAAGCTGTTTATTATGCGCAAAATGGCGCTATGCTGTTATTCCCGAGAATTGTAATACAAAAACCATGAAATTACTAATGTTTGCAAGAGGCAGATGAATGAGTAAAATGAAAGTGAAAATGGACAAAGAACAATACTTAGGAAATCTCTGGCAAGCTTCTGCTCAAGGTTAAGTGGGAAAATTTAATTGAAAAACAGGGGGCTCACCAAAAGTTATTTTTTTGGTCTGCTATACTTCGGTGGCCAAAGGGAAAGCGAGATAAAGAGATAATGAATGATAGAAGAAGCGAAAAAAATCTGCTGCCCATAAAGCTTCGTCTTCAAGAATCGAACGCAGTAGCGATGTGCTATTCTTGGTGCGTACGTCTAACAATTAGTGCATGAAACCAATTCGAACCTGCTGGGCACTCACTACGTGACCTTACGAGAATAGGCACCGTACCGTGTATGCTTTTGTAGTTGGTCACAAGCTTTAAACCACGAAATCAATATGATGATCACATGACCTGAAACGCACTGGTGATGGGCGCTTGTACCACCCATTATTGCTGCAACATTTCATGTTGTACTGTGAAGCATGTATACAGGTGACAGGATGCGTGTGTTTGTATAGCATGAAGTTATTCAAAGCATTTACAAGAAGTGGAAGCTATTTTTACCCTATATCCACAAGCATACGTGGGGCCGTGTGGTAGAACATCCACATGCCACGCAAACGACCCGAGTTTGATCCCCACTCGGACCCAAATGACCAGGGTTTTTAGCTGATCTGGCACAAGAATTTTTGTCATTTATTTTATTTGCATTATTCTCGTTTTTCGGTCACGCATAAGATGACAATTTTTTTCTCACCACCGCTGACATCGCCGCCATCAACGCTAGAATTTCTGTGGAAAAAAGCTCTATAACACCAACTAGTTAAATGTGCAGAAAAGTAAGAAACAAACGAACACACACACACAAGCATGGTAGTGTGTTAACTATTTAACGAGGCCGGTTGAGCGCCTTTGTAACTTTCTGGTTTGAAGCTTGAAGGCTTCGGCTCTTCCTAATTGATTGCTTGGAAAGCGACTCGTCTAGAAGGCACGCTACTTTTGACTATTGTCTCTGGGAGATGCAGTGAGAGCGATCACACAGCACGTTAGCAATGTTTTTTTTTTTCTGCTGTATACAGAGATTACAGGCAGCAGAATCTGCCATTTTCATTTGGTATGCAAAGGTATTTGTGAATGACAGCCCAAGACACAGAGAACAAATGAGTGTAGTGCTTGTATTGTCTGTTGTGACTGAGGAGAAAGGACAGCCCATGAATTTATGTAATGGTCGATTCGCAAAGCGCACATGTTTACAAAGACTACTTGATTAGTCAGTAAATCACGCCACCGTAATGTAAATTTGATCATCGTCCCTAATACTACGGCACTTCATTGCACAGGCCACTCCGTGTTCCGGCAATCACTCCGGTTTTGCGCTTGCCATCGCCACGTTCTACCCGCAAACATTTTAAAGTCGTGTGCCGCCCGAAAATTTGGTCTCTACCTGCCGCGTCTTCCTTCTCTGAGAATCCTGTATGCTTTCTTTAGTGACCAGTGGTTCTATTCCTTAAGCGCTACGTGCCCGGCCCCGGTACATCGCTTTGGGTTTAGATGGACTAAGATTTACTGAACGCCCGTTCGTTTCCCGAGCCTCTCTGCTCTTTTCATGTCTCTTAACGTTACGCCTGATTTTCAATTCCACTACACGCTGCTTTTTCTCCAGTTGAAGTTGAAGCCTCTCTGCAGGCCTCCAGGTTTACGCTTCTTGGGTAAAGGCCGGCAGTATGCAGCTGTTATATGCTATTCTGTTGAAGGATTGTGCCAAACTACAATTCGCGATTTCAGAGAGCTTGCCAAACATTCTCCGCCCCATTAATATTATTATTCTACTTGCTTAAGTCTCATGATTCTGGTCCATGGTCATCACTTGTTCGATGTAAAGGCATTCCATTAGGGCTTGCAGTCCTTCGGTAAATAGCACAGAGCACTGTTCTTCACTGAGACGGTTCTACATAAGTTTAGTTTTGCAAACTATTAACGCAATATGCAATAGATGGCATAACAGAATAGAGGCCCTAATACGTCGACTTGTGTACGGTGTGATAATAGCAGTGACTGTGCCTTATTTCGCGAAACGAGGCGTTCAAAGTTTCTATGGTGGTGTCACTGTGAAGTATACACTTTTTGAAATAGTCCGCGATGCGAAAATCACTGGCTTCAAAATGACATATTTTATGTCATAAAATGTGTAATAAATAAGTTATTTGTGAAATATTTGTAGTTAATTTCACAGTGGTATTTAAAAGTGTCCAAACAAGACGGAGATAAGGAGGATCGTTCTATATAAGAATCAAATCCATTTTCACAATCCCCTATTGGCTAAATTTTTGTTGTGTCTTAAAGGTGTAATGGGCTATATGAGAAATACAACGGTGTTCACAAATGGGTTGTCCATATTCACAGCAGTGGGGGAATAACTTAAGAAGTGAAAGTTGTTATAGCAGCACACATGCGACAATACGAATGCATTGAAACGCAAAGAGCAATAAAAATTCCCAAATACACTAGACTCAAAGTATGTCAAGCAATACAACCCACGTCATCTGGCACGTGAAAGACTCTGCTGCACTTTAACGAGAGCCTATTTACGAGCTTCTGCCTTTGCCGAGAGCGCTGCGGAGAAAAAAAATGCAAGCAGTTTTTCATTTGCGCGTTGCTGAAATAAATAATTTTATTGTAGTTGGCTCCCCTGAAGAGATCTTTTTTCATCCCTTTTGCCTTCACACCTGACCCTGGTTCAATCTTCGCTCTCAGTTTTATATCATTATGGGCATCGATGAACTCAGAGATCACTCTCCATCCATGCATGATCCGCTTCATTTCCTTTATGGGCTGATTCTGCCGTTCAGTCTTTCGACACTACAGTAATTTTTGGGCTTTGCTCGAAAAAAATGGCGTAATTTATTTCATTCTGGCGTAATATTTGCTTTAAAAATCGGGTGAATTATCTTCTTTTCTAGTCGGCGTAGTGGAAGGCAGTGATGAAAGTGCGAATCCTCGCTGAAAAAAGCCGCCAGAAAGTGTAATAGTGGAAATTTATACTTGAGGCATAAACAAAACAATTTGTTGTAAAGCAACGCAAAAAAGAGATTTTACGGATGACCAGTTTTTGCCTTTAGACCAGTCTTGCGTAAAATTGGAAAAATTGGCGCATATTACAGTTGTTGTATTTTCCTTGTTCATACGGTGAAAGTGAACGATAATAAAAAACTAACGTCTCTTCTTTGCGTTGATGCCATATACACTGCATTATCATCCGAGAGGCGCTCATGAAATGATCTTCTTTATTGTGAATTCAAATTCAGCCTCATAACAAGAAGGTTTTCTAGTAAATGCTGTCCACTAAAGAAGGCTAGTGTGGGCAGTATATACACCAGGCTATATGCAGCACTAAAAACGTTTGGGAGGTCACTTATTAGTTTGCATGTGTTGTATATCTTTCTTGTGAAGTGGATATCAGTTTAATATATAACAATCAGTGTAGAGCTTTTTGTCCGGCACTCACGATATGATTGTCAGGAATGCCATAAAGGAGAGTTTCAGAAATTTCGACCTACACTCATTGGTATTGCTGCGATCCCCTCCTTCACTTTCATGAAATTGCAAGCACTATCAACTGAAACGGCGGATGTTACCCTGCTGCATACAACTCTAAACAGAGCGCAATCTATTACTTCCTGTCAACAGACTGAGGCTTTCGCTTTTTCCCTTAAATGCTTTAAATTCATGCATAGCATGGAGCCAGGCTGCCCTCGCTGTGCTTACCCGCGTGCTGTGGCAATGTCCTGCACTTCGCCAGAGGCCCGCGTCCCCGCCTATTGAGGCAGACTGGCGATTTTGTCTAACTAGCAATGAGGAAGAAGGTAATCTAAGGGATAGCCAGAGTGCCAAGGACATGACTGAGGAAATGCATCTCCCCGTCCCGTCATGGGTGCAGCCCGCCGATGTCATCTCCCAAGGGGGGAGTGAGCGTCATCACCAGAAAAAAGTTCTCTGTCTTCCTGTCTGCCTGCCTGTACTTTCTGTGGTTATTTAACGTATCTTTACCACCATCATCATCGCCTGACTCAGCCCACTGCAGAGGAAATGCTTTTCTTATGTTCCCCCATTCAACCCAGTCTTGAGCTTGCTACTTCAATGTTTAACCTGTAACGTTTTTAATCTCATCACTCCAACCAACTTTCTGTCTCCCCCTCGCACGTTAGTTTTCTCTGGCCATTCCGTCAGTTACCCTTAATGACCAGTGGTTATTCTGCCTTCGTTCTACGTGTCCGGCACCTGTTCATTTCTTCTTCCTTATTCCAACTATGATATCCTTAACTCGGATTTGTTTCCTGACCCACTCTGTTCTCTTCTTGTCTCTTAAGGTTACAGTTATCACTTTCCTTTCCACGGCTTGCTGCGTCTGCCTCAACTTAAGCTGAACACTCTTTGTAAGCCTCCATGTTTCTGCTTTGTTCCTAGGTACCGACAAGGCGCAGCTGTATTATACCTGCCTCTTGAGTGTTTGTGGTAGATTACTATTCGTAATATGAGAATATTTGCTGAAGGTTATCTACTTCATCCTGATTTTTTCAGTTACTTCACTCTCATTCGGCTGCCCCGCCGCGGTGGTCTAGTGGCTAAGGTACTCGGCTTCTGACCCGCAGGTCGCGGGTTCAAATCCCAGCTGCATCGGCTGCATTTTCGATGGAGGCGGAAATGTTGTAGGCACGTGTGCTCAGATTTGGTTGCACGTTAAAGAACCCCAGGTGGTCAAAATTTCCGGAGCCCTCCACTACGGCGTCTCTCATAATCAAATGGCGGTTTGGGACGTTCAACCCCACATATCATTCAATCAACTCTCATTCAGCTCCGTGGTTACTTCCCGTCCTGAGTAGATATATTTCTTCACAACTTCCAGCATGTATCCGCTTATTTCAATACGCTGTTCTCTACCGAGAATGCTGCGTTACATTTTAGTTTTAAGCATATTAATATTCAGACGTACTTTTCTGCTTTCCATGCCTAGTTCTGTAATCATGAGCTGTATAATTCATTACAACCCCTGAGTTACTCGTCAAAGCAATGGCATCTGCGAATCACAGGTTACTAAAATGCTCTCCATTAACTCTCACCCCTCACTCTTCTCAATCTAGGGTCTTAAAAACCTCCTGTAAAGACGCCGTGATTAGCACTGCGGAGACCCTGTCTCCCTGCCTTACAACCTTGCTTATTTGGATTCTGTCACTTTTTTCATTAACTATGATGGCTTAGACACTCGTAGACCCAGACATTTACCATTTTACTCCTGAGGAGTGGGGCCGTTGTGGCCGGAATTCAATCACATGGCCTGTGATTTGGATATCAGCAGATTTGTTTTAATTACATTCCCAATTATGAGGCATCATTCAGCTGGTTGTACATGCGATCTAGCTTGTGCTGCTCAGCCCAAAATTTACTGTTTGTTCTCAATCACGAGAGCATGTTTTGGCGACAGAATTAAAAAAAAGAATATGGCGTAGTTTGCACTGTAGACGCAGCTCGAAAGAGACAGCGGAGCTGATGGGCACCCATGGAGGTCCTGGTTTGTTTTGATAACTGTCGCATTTCTTGTCTTGTATAAGTTGTGGTGTAAGTACGATACCACCCAACTTTTACCGGAAGTAAACACGGAGCAACAAAAGAAATGAAACAAATACGAACCATGAGACGTGAGTTTCCAGAAGCAGAACAAACATCATGCGCATTGTAACTGTATAATGTCGATGATGCTATCGGTTGGCATTCGCTATAACGTTTTCGCACTAGGTGCAGAGGTCTCCTTTTGGTCACGTGTATCGACCAATATGCTTCACCTTTTACCGCAAGAGTTTTAGAAGTTTAATGTTATTTTCACAGAATTCCGGCTGTGCGGGAATCTTAGCGTTTGCTGTCCCGTCATGCCGCGAAGCACATTGTTTCGTCGTAGACATGTGAGTAGACTTTTTTTTGCTTTCATGAAGTTGATAATGAGTAGGTATGGTGTCGAAAAAGGGCAAGTCTAGTAACAACAACAGTTCCATGTCGATATGCTTCATTTGAGGCTATCATCTACCTCCCCATCATCAAAACCATAAGCGTACTCATCCTCACCATGACACTGCATTCTGTTGCCCTCAAGTACTACGGTGTTGCTCCATATAAGCTATGAGGGGCTGTTAGCATACATTGTTGAAGAAATGAGCATCATATGCATCTCAAACTTCAACGTTCTTGAGCCCTTTGAGGCTCTGTTTATTCTTTTTTCTGAGCGCAGTCTCCCGGCTTTCGCGCGACAAGCACAAGCTCATAACTAAGACAGGACAAAAGAAAAAAAAAAGTGTCTACAGACTACTCCTTTGTGTTTTACATTCCGCTCTTTTAATTATGCATAAGAACTCAATGGATCGAATTGAGACGCCAAGAGAATGTAACACGGTTTTAAAGACGATAGTTTTTCTTAAGGACCTTCGACACAAAAATTTAAGTCTGTCTGTATTTACATTTGTCTGTTTGTCCACTCTTAACGGCACCGGGTACTTGAAACGGCCAACCCAGTCCGCATCGCCCACCAACGTTGCTCAAGATTTAGCGTTCAGACTTGTGCAATTGTCAATACATAAGCAATCATTGCGCAAGTCTGGAGCACCGTAACGACACGTGTGTATTCTGCATGTGCATATTTTGCTCGGAAAGACATACCTAAGTAATTTTAAGGACCGTAGCACTTATCACGCTGCGCTGACCACGCAACACTTGCACAAAAAGGTGAGTGTTTCCAACGCTTTGCTAAGACGCGATGGTGGTGGCACCTACTCGTCGCCTTGCGTTCTACACCTCATCACCTCTGAAACGGGCGCGCACACCCGTCTCAGAGCCACGTGCTTCATTTTCCAAGAACACTGCCAGGTGGCGCTCATGTCTCAAGTGTGACGTGACTTAACGCGCTCGTTCGCCTTCGCTGCACATTCGAGGCACTCTAACGCAGCGCCTCCAAAATACCATTCTCCGATTTTCTTGCGCAGAACATCAAATAAATTGTTCGCTCTCTCAACACGCAAGATATCATCTTTCGACGACATTTGCAGATTGCATACAGATTCGGGGCCAATGTTTTTTAGCATCGGAAACATGTTCAATTGGCATATCTGGACAAAGTGCGCTTCAATCTGCTTTAAACTGCGGACTCATTTTAAGCAACCAGTCTCATTTCGTAATTGCTACCGCTAATAAAGTTCGTCCCTAAATTTTGCCAAAGATTGCTACGCTTTCTACGAGAAACTAATTCTGTAGAAACCTGTTTCAGGTTCCTACAGAAATAGTTGAGATAGTTGTTCTTTATTTCTTCTTGGACGCTTACGAAAGGCGCTTCTTTTCCTTGCACCTGGAATGCTTCTTATGCTTTCAATGTCTAGGTTTGCGCCTATCTTCTTCTTATACTTACGTCAATCCGCCTAATCAAGGGACGAAGAACTTTACCTGCGAACGGCCGTCTGAGCAATAAAACTAGAGTTAACGCTTGTAATAATCACTTTCTATCAGGCTACTTCAAGCATCACTTTTGATGTGGAGGAGCTCTATCACCTACCCTTTATTCCCAACTAAAGTTGTCTGCTAGTGTAATATGACGCTGAAGAAAAAAAAATGTATTACGCTTTAAACAAAAAAAAAAGATACACAAATTGTCCCTTGCAACGCACCGCGAAAAGTGCCAGCTCTGATGGCGCGAAATCACTGGAGCTTTAATGTCGACGAAGTGGAAACTATTTGCGGCGTGCCTTTAGCCAGGCATTTTCTACATTTACTTGCCGTTGTGAAAGCCTTTTATTTTTGCCAATTTTTGAGTATTTTTTATTATTTGCCTAATGAATGCGCTTCGAGCTCAGCAGACACACATTTCAACTTTTCGCAACTTAGCGTTCTAGCTCCATTTCCTCTGAAGTTCGCCACGACCAAAATGAGCCGTTTCGGTGAAGCCTCTATGGTTCATTCTCTCACTCTGGCATGTATTTTGTTTCGCCTATGCAGTGGCTTTGATGCCACACACTATATATTTTTCACTTTATTTTCATTTCATCTTGACTAAACCACCGTAACTTTTGTAATACGGTAATTAAGACAGAGAAAGAGAAATTGGTCTAAAGTTATATGTACTGCTTATTTATTACTTAGGTGAAAAAACAACTTCCGAAGGTAGGCTACATCAGATTGTCCTATTAAAAATTATTGTCATAATATAAATTTAAAAACACGCAAGAATATAATTAAAAAATAAACTGTAAGTAGAAAAAAATTATGCATTACGTACAAATACATCTGGCGTATAAAGAACGCTTGTAAGGGCAAACACTGATGCTGAGAAAGATTGTTATATCGAGTCTTGAAAGAAAGTCTCCATGCGCGTACATTTAAAATGATTATGAAATATATTTGTTAAAAACACATTATCACCAAGAGGAGCTATATTATAACTTAAAATCAAGACTTTCACCTAGTGGCCGTTGAAAAATTACCAAGACCGCTCACTCCCCATCTTTCTTTGTGAGGAGTGGCCACGGCTCCAGAATTTTGATAATTGTGAATGGTCATCGGTCGAGGGGTCTGTTTCGCATACCATTCATTTTAACGTCCTGTTGTTGTTGTTTTTTTGTATTGTGGTGCTCCATATTATGGAATGACTGAGCGATACGCATTAATGCTAGAGACTTACTCACAACCTAATACTGCAGCTATTTAGATATCATTTTTACCGCACATTCAAGCCATCGACAACGCGTGTAAATGGACAACAATGGCTCAACGATTTACCTTCAACCATAGCTGCGGAAGAATAAGGAAAGAAGAGGGCAATATTGACCGCTTCATAGTGTCCATGGTACAGCAAGTTGTTGGCAAGTTCTGTGAATTCGCCTATCACGAATGGAAAGCGAAAAGAATGTTTTTTTTAGGTCAATGCATAATGTAGCAGGGAACATGAACCATGACCTCACGCCTATTGCCGTCCTCATTTCCTTCTCGTAATGAATAGATGAAAAACTTTATTACATATATTGATAAATGATTGAGTGCAGTCGCTATTGTCCGCAGCCCCATTGGCTAGCGCACTGGTTCTTGCGCCGGCCACCAGGGCCTCTTGCATCCCCGGTCGAGGCGGGAAAGGGCCGCCTCCAACTCATCTCTACTGAGATTCTTTTAAGGCATTTGCTTTGGATGTGTTTCTGGGGTACGCTATATGATAGAATGTAGCCAGATTAGTGTTGGCCGGGCACTTTCCGGTTTTGTTCGTAGCCTCAAGGATGACACTACAATGACGTAAAGTAGCATTGCGTAATGTGGCCTAATACAAGAATTTTCCATCATGATGACGTCATATAGTGATGTAACCACGTCATGATAGTTGTTTGCAGCAATCGCACTCGACGCCGTGGGGCGGTCACTGACGACGATCAATTTGCTGGTTTTATGAGGCATCTAAGCCTTTCAGCTTATTCAGCTCCAGAGACTTCATGGGTTCTGCTATTTTTTTTTCTCTTGCACTGTGCTTCCTTCTTCGATAAAATTCATCCTGCTGAGGTGCTTTGCTAGGTGTTTTCATTTTCAAAAACGATTAGGCAACAGCTCAGCCAGCCTCCAATATTATTCTATACTTTGATGAAGTAACATCTTGATCACCTGACAACGAAGGTTAAAGTTGGGCGAAAGCTACTGACAACTCTATAGAATCAATTCGAAGACTCCGAGCTGCGCATATTAAGAAAATCCACGGGAAACTTCGCCTGAGCAGGTACACAGGTCAGACGTGCGAACAGCGAGCCGAAGAGGTAATGGCTCGAGGCGTGTTCGGCTAATGCATACTGGCGTACGACCGTGTCCGTACCTAGCAAATTGCATTCCTAGTCTACCAACTGAGGCGTGCGTTGTCCTGCCTAGGACTCCCGTACATTGGGAAGCGCTTTTTTGTTGTTTTTTTCTGCAAAAATCGTTAAAAGTGAATTGAATGTAAAAATGCGGCAGGCTAACGTTTACTTACTATAATAACTCTATTTACCATCCATAGTACAACATTGCTCATGTCATTCCAATTACTCTATATGTTTTTCTTAGCGGAATCTAAATATTTTTAACACGTTTTCATCTATTTTTCTTATATCTTTCTAGAAGTCTCACAGAAATAAAAGGGACTATATGAACAACATACAAACCACTTCAGAAAAATATTTCTTTAGTTATCCTGGCTACAAACAACAGGCCCAGCTTGTAGGCACCGTACCTAATAGAAACATTCATTCAGAAAGCGAAATAACATCTACTACGTTCCAAATCTGTATCACAGCACAAATTGGTGTCACTTCATTGAACGGTACGTTATGGCAGTTCAGTGACTACAGTCATGTCTTGCATTAAAGGAATGTTATTGGCATAATTTCATAGTGCAACTATGCAGACTGTCTCCTTCTCTTTTATCCTTTCCCACTTCTTTTTTCCTCGGAGGGCATGATTAGTTTACTAGGGTGAATCTCTGGTTTATTCTCGTGAAAAAACGAGAGTAAAGCGCATATTTACCCTGCTTTACCTTGCTACATTTACTCAAGCTTTTTCTCTCTTTCTCCCTGTTATATAGCATGCGAAAAAGTATACATTTTCACGAGGCTTTTGCCATTCGCCTGAATAAAATATGCTAAATCACACATGTGTTTGAGCTCCAAAACATGTCATCGACACTACGAAGTCGCGGAACATCACTTGCATGTAAACTATTAGACACCATATAAACGTGTGACATATAACGCAAATGTAATCTTTCATCACACACGGAAGCTTGATAAACAACTCCGAGGCTAACTCAATTAGTCAATCAGTGGCACCTAGCGCGCACTCCAAAGAGGTTGCCCGTAAAGCAGTCAAGAGGACGGTGCTTGTATACGGCTCTCCAGCTATGTGTGCTATACTATGTATCTATATGCGATTAGTATACTTACAAGTTGCCTGATTTATGAAACAGAGCTCGGTCAGGTCAACATAGATCCCGGTTTGGCTTTTGCGTCGTGGAGAGCACAGTCTTTCCTCCTCCTGGGAAGCGCAGTCATGAAGAATCTATAATTCTACATGACTGTGTGAGTGTATCAACGAAAATTGGTGGGTCCGAGAGAAGGCGATGCACTTTATATTGTGTAAACAAATTCGTCTTTCCATACTTTCACCTAGATAGAAGGGCTTGCCTGATTGTAATACGTCATCATATGCTCAACGGGGCCCTTGGGAAAGGCAGTGATTTGTTTTGCGGCGTCAAACCTCGGTTAATGCTGAAACACGTCTTGTTTCTCTAATTTATGCTGCCTTGTTAGCTTTTTGTGAAGCCGAAAACCTCAGATAAATCGTAAAACAGGAAAACTGACCATTTTGGGCACCAGCATCAAATTGAATTGAGGCAAAATATTTTTAAAAACGCTTCAGTTCAGCCTTGCAGATTGGAGCAATATAGCCTAATTTGGCAAAGTGTACAGCGCGTTTAAATGCACCGCCAGGTAGAGTGTGCTTGTGGGCGTGACATTGGGGGTTCCCCACGTATATAGAATGCCTATGATAAGTACACTAGAAAAGTCCCCATTACGCCACAATAATTTCTTTTCCATATTGGCGAAGTAGTCACTACGCGTTTTTTAGATGACATGCACACTTTCTTGGAGGCACTCTTTGTGATGTATGGGCAGGTAGGTTTCCACCAGGAAGTTCTTGCGCAATTTACATGTTATGGGACGTGGTGAAATACCACTTTTTTGTGCAGTGCAAAACGACACATGGACACGAAAATGCACTTACGACAACCACGCAGCACTGAACTGAAATGTGCACCTTCTGCGTCTCCATATGTGCCATATGTCTGTCCATAGAAGAATTCTCTTGTCCGCGTGTGTTTAGCGCTACATCGAAGCTTTGTAAGTGTATCACCAATAAGGACACATGGCAAGTCTAGCTTACGCTTCTGCCAGTAGGGAGAGAAAGATAAAGGAAAGTCAGCGGGGCTAACCAGAGTAAGAGTCCTGTGTGATATCCCATACTTGGGAAGGTCAAAGTGAATGTAAAAGAACGAAACAGAAGAACAGTTTGTCACAGTAGGAAAAAAAAGTCGTAACTGAACCACTGTCCAAGGAGTACACTGCGATCTGCACAAACAATTACATTTGGACACTCGGTTCATTCACTTAGAAGAAACCGCTACGATACCTGAAAAAAAAAGCACGTTGTTGAGGACATCAAATAGCCGCTAAAACATCTCACTTAGCTTATCGTAAGTAAATAATTCTAATTGTGCTGCTACCTGCATTTTGTGCTACTTATTTTTCGCGCAAATATACGAAGCATATTCTGTTTGCGCAGTGCCATTCCAGTCAGGATCCTATTTCTTCTGATTAGAGGTGACCAGTGTTCTGTGTCCCAGATGGCTGTTCTTTTATTTTCCTTCTGTTTTTGCTCCCCGTCTAAGTTTGCGGAGCTGGGTGCCTAAGTGCTTTTCACCCAAGGGGGAATTTCGACAAGACGGCAAATTTTCTCTTGTTTTGCAGCCGTCTCACGATTCAGGAAACGCTGAAATTGCGTTAAAGGAACCGGAGGCCTTTTACGAGTGAGTGTTTCATTTGCTGACCACGTGGCAACCGATGATGTGGCAGCTGTTGATGTTCATTCTATTCATGTTTGCTTAGCTGTGTAATTGGGCTTCTGTCTAGGTTCTGCCTACTCCCTAATAAAAAAGGGCAAAGCAAGCTTGCATTTTGATTCTATTTCCATTAGTATGAGTGTGCCTGATCACGGATGCACTTATTATTATTATGCATATCTGAAAGGACTCTGCATGATTCGGCAAGCGATGCTTCTATACAGGCAGATTAAAAATTGTGTTCGTTTAAACACGTCATCTTTTGCACGTTCTCTCGTGGCTGAATGCTGACGAAGTAATTTAAAAACACAGATTTGCTCGACGTTTGGTACGGAGCAGGTACCTTTTGTGACAAATATGATAAAGAAACAAGCTTTAGTTTTCCGCGAGTGATAGAAGAACATTCGTTTTACACCTTTGTACTAAACCAAGCGAAAACTTGAGGAACACATCAAAAAACCTCGCTGAGTTAGATTGAAATAGACGTAATTTGCATGCATTAATGGTTGTTGCTATCTGCGTTTCGAAACGAAAATCCCCACTGCACCCAATATATATCGAACAGTTATATATTCAAATTCCCAAGTGTGACCACTCAAAACAATCGGAAAAGCATAACTTCGGTTCGTGGGCATATACTATAACGAGTCAAGCATGATAACACTTTCCTCAAAGCTAACATTTATGACAATGAAACATTTGGCATTTGGCCTGCATCAGTGATAATTGTGCTTATGTAACCTACACCTAGAATAAAAAGAAAAGGGGGAGCCTTCTATAGCGCTCTGAGAGAGAAAGGGATAGAAATAGCTGCATTTTTTTCCAGATACGTCAGAGATGTTCTAGGCTCGTAAAATTTTGATGCCTGCTCTATTACCGGCTCAAATGGCACTGCTAGACAACGCCTTACGCGAATGCTGAGAACCTCTTTCGGAACACTCCAGAGCCAGTTATCGATGACATGGCGCTCAGGAAGCATTGACGCAATGACAACGGTAATAGAATTGTCCTTGTTTTGTTAAGACCAGCTCTTGTTGCATACGTTGCCGCACACTAAATTTTTATTCCATAGCGTCCTGCTAGTCTTATTGTGTGTATTGAGGAAGTCATAACAAAGTAACAAAGGTTAGCATGGCTATGAAAAAATTATGCATGAGCCCGAAAACCTAAATTATTAGGACCACTGAAAATAGCGGTATAGGAAAAGTTATCCTACTTTGGTGCGCCGCGTTCCATTTCCCGTATTTTCTGTTAAATCACCGAAGAAATTTTATATCATCACGAGATGATTCCTGTCGTCAGCTGTTAAAAGTTCGTGCAACTTCGAAAAGGTGGTTTTGGGTCTCAGCACGTCCTGTCATGCAGCTTTTGTTTCGTTTTCAGTGTTTCTTATTTATTCTATCCTACAGAATGCACAAGCCCCAAGATAATACTATGAGATAGCAATTTAGTAGAATAAAAAATATGGATAGTTTAACTCTGCTCCGCAAGTAATTAGGTTGAAAACACCATAAGTACTTGAAGATAAATAAAAAGGGTTTTGAAAAGCACATTTTTAACAATAAATGTAAATGTACCTCAGTTGATTTCAGATTAACTTTATTGCTAATTTCATTGAGCGTTCAGTGAGGTGGCCCAAGGTCCCTCACGCATATTTTTCGATGTCTTGCTTCCTCGCCAACCTGCTGAATGGTCTAAAGTTGGTCGCTGAATACGGGGCTCCACAAGACTTAGCCTCCACCGAAGCGAAAGGTAATGAAAACAGACCTCAGTATAAGAGACTAAAAATACTGCATGAATATTGGAGCCAACATGTTGGCCTCATTTTTTTTTAAATTGTCTTCCTCATAATGAAGCGGTCGAGAGGATTTCTGTTTTTGTTTCACTTGAGTGGCTTATTCCACTGATATGTGTTTTATTAGTCAATGTAACTCATTAATGGACATTGTCTTTTAGGACACATATTTGCAAAAGAGCGGCATATATAATGATCATACGTCGTCTCGAATGATGGAATATATATTTAGATGTCAGTGATAAACTACTTATTATTCACCATTGACGTTTTCAGGGACATTCGGTATGTTTGATGCGATGCTTACTTCGATTCAGAATAATTACGTTTAGTTGTTTGTAATAATTTAGACTCAAGACTCAAGTACCAATTTACTAAAACGAAGCAATGTTTACAATGTACAGCTACTATTCATTTTGCATTCACAAACTTCAATATAACTTCACCTACACTCTCCGCACATCACTTGCATGTACTTTTTTGTGTATAATAAACCTATTTCGTCCTGTCCTAACTTTCAAATGCGTTGCCTCAAGAGATGTACCTTCAAGACAAAAAGAATAGTTTCTTTACTGCTATTGCCACACTTTTTCCTTCACCGTTGCAGTCATCTTGTCGCGTTTCGTAATCTGAGAAGATACGGCAGCAAGATAATCACCCAAGACGTCCCAAGAAATGAAAAAGCAAAGCATCCATGCACAGTATAATCTCGTAAAGAGGGCTCAGCCACTCGATGTCGGGCAATTCGACGTTCGCAGCGTTAGTCAAGCCAATCTGCAAGGTAGCGCAGACACGTTAGCTTGGGACTCTTTGACATTACGTCAGACGCTTATAGTTTACGAGAGTGGTGAGGAGAGTTACATTAGCCGCATCTCACGGACACAGTTTTGCACCACGAACCTGCTATTGGAAAAGCTGAAATGATTTATGTTAGAAGTGAAGCCATGGATGCCAATACGGCTACGCAAGCAAGTGATATGTGTTTTTATAGGTCTTGCGCAAAGGGATTAATATAGGCGCTGAATTGATTTTGCCACTACGGCAAATTGTAGTTTAAATTATCAGTTTTGAAGAGAGGTACGCCTAAACAACGCGCACTTCATTGGTAGCGCTAAACGGGTTTTGGCTTCTAAGAGCATTTGTGGTTCGCATGTTTTTGGCATGTATCTCCGATTCCGATACCCGAGCCTTAAATTTGTTTTTAACTTCAGTGATCAAGTCGAAAACAACAATGCAACACTTTTGAAGACATTTCGAAACTCCCACTAAACAGTATTGCTTTGCGAGACGTGTAGCAGCCGTCAGAAGGTTTATTGTGCGCATATAAATTTGCCTCTATCCTGAATCTTGACCCACCAAGTGGTCTTTGTTACTACTAGGCCTTGCAGTTACAACACATATTCGCTCTCAGGAGAAACGCATATATTGTTCTTCACTTATGGCTCTGTATCTTGCTGAGAGAATAGTATGAGCGCTTGTTTATCCTAACTTTCGCTACCCTCCGCAAAGCAAGATAATAGCCCTGGACAATCTTGCTGAGAGATCGGCCACTGCCTACTTGTAAAAGAATATTTTTCTTTTGTTCCTCTCCTGAAGTCTGTCAATGAAATAGCGTATTACAATGTAAACATTCAAACAAGTATTACAGGGTACTGAAAACTCACATTTGTTTTTTTTGTTATGCTGTCAACGTTCGTTCTACAACGCGAGAAGCGGAAACATTTACCTGTGCTATCACTTGCGGGTATTCAGTGTCAACACAGCCCCTGTAACCTATCGCTGTAACAATTTTTATTTTTGCGACGGAAGTGTCAGAAAAAACACCTTGATCTGACTCTTCAAGTCACGCAAACAGTATTGTGTTTATGCCTTGGAAGCATCAATTCATCTGTTGTCAGCGTGCTGGGTTGATTTCGTGTCTATCTCTTGATCTATGGCGCACGCAATATCCGAAGATTGTAAACTGAAAACCAGCAAAATATTGAAAGTTGGACTGTTTCATTCTTGTTGTATTAAAATATCAAGTCCTTCACGTACTATTTGTGAATGAAAAAAGCTAAAAATTACTCAAAGCAAAGCTTTGCAGAGGAGATAAGCTGAAATGTTAACGTAAAAGCACAGCGACTTACAAAAAAAATTTACTGGAAAGTTTTACATAGAATAAACACTAGTTTCCAACATTTGATTCTGTACTATTTGAAAAGAGATAACTTATCCATGTATTAATTTTAAGGTAAAATTATAATTTGCGTATTTGTCATGCCGTCTACTTGAACCTTCCTGGTTGTGACGCATTTTGACTATACATCTGGTCTCACTATTGTGATATGTTTTTTTTTTACTCCTTCGTGCTGCGCACTCTAAGTATTTGTTGTACTCGTAGGCGCGTCCTTTTACATGTGACGGTGTCAGACTTAAGTTTTTGAATATTATCTCTTCACTTCCTTCGACGGCAATATTTTTTCTTGTTTACGGGGTATAGGTATTATCACGCAGAAAAATACATAATAAAGAACACCGTCACGTGTGGCTTCAGTGGAAGCCCTTGTTATAATTATGCTATGTGGGGTTTGACGTCCCAAAACCACCATACGATTATGAGAGACGCCGTAGAGGAGAACTCCGGAAATTTCGACCACCTGAGATCTTTAACACGCCCCCATATCTGAGCACACGGGCCTACAACATTTCCGCCTCCACTGGAAATGCAGCCGCCGCAGCTGTGATTCGATTCCACAACCTGCAGGTCAGCAGTCAGGTACCTTAGCCACTAGGCCACCGCGGCGAAGCAGCCCCTGCTATCACAACATGGTAAGTGGACACATATATAGAAACCACGGGTGAGAAAATTACGTAAACTGGGCTATTTGGCCACTTACAATACGTTCATTTATTACCAGGTTGATCTCAATGAGAATAAAAAAGAAAAAACTCCTGTTAACTGCCACTGATTGTTATGTGCAGGTCGGGGCGGAACACTGAGAAAGCTATGAAGTGCAACTTCAAGTTGCGTGTGAATTTATCTTAAGTGACAGTAAAGAAATGTCTTGGTCTCGATCAGTCGTCTACTGCCTTGATTCGTGTGCTTTTCTAATTGTGAAAAACAAATCTGTCTATAATTAAGAACTTTCTGAAATGTTTCCGAAATTTGTTAAAGTTTGTTCAACGTTCATTTTGGTTTTACCAAGATCATCTTGTAGGACGACCGCAGCGATAGTGATAGTACCTGCACAGCCCATGACAATCGTTTTACCAGCGATGCCGTTTAGCCGGCCGCAACGTGTCGACCCTGCCACTATCATCATCATGTGGATGCCCCCTGTAAATCTAGCCATGCAGTAGTAACTGCGATTCTTGCTTCGTCCCCTGCTGCTGTGTCTTTCAAAAAACCCTCCTTTTGTACTGCACTGGGATTGTAAAAAAAAATACATCGGCCAGTCGTTCCGCTTCAGTACGTCGCAAACAGACTACGTCAGCAAAGAACCCCGTAGGCTGACCGGGAAATCAGATGCTTCGATGAAAAGAGGCGTGCGTTGAGACGGTACGTGTACCCGACAGTGGTGGATCCGGCATCGTAAAGTAACATCGACTTGGACAGGACTCTCTGGTTGTCATTCAGAAAGCACTGCTTTGTATATTTCCGTGTCTCTAGCCTGCTCGTTTATGCTCGCACGCAACACAAACGGGGCGGATCGCATCAGGAAAGACGGCCTTATGTTACCATACTTTTATGCCCGCACGGCAGCGTGCCGCTGAACCTTCCTTCTTTTCGTCCAATCAAAATGCGATGTTAGCCCTCCACTCCTGCCGGAGACAAAGAGTATCAACGTTTGGATGGTGATCAGGACGTTTTGTGAAGCAAAATGGTGTGTCGGCGACAATGGTTATTAGATCGTTGTGTGGTGAACAAAACACTATATAACGCCAACTTGTACGTCCCCATAAGCGTGAGAGCTCGACACAATAGGAAGACGTCATGGCGAATGTGCTTGCCGGATTTCCGTACCTAATAAGAAACTCCTCGCTTGGGTATTGTGATGCATGCAGAAAGCGACACTGCTCCAGCGTTCCGGAAATTTTCTCTCGGGAGAAATTTCCTGTCGGACATACCACGTTCTACGAATGAAGTATTTCAGTTGGATACCAAAATTTTTATAACTATTGCGATAAACATGGGGTTTACCGTATAAATCGAGGTGGATACTACATATGTCAATAGAGGTGCAATCGAGGTGGGGATAAGTACACATGTTTAGGGGCAGCAGAACTCAGCTGCGGACCGCCAGATGGCGGAATCTAATCCCGGCTTCGGCGGCTGCATTTTCAATGGAGGTGAAAGTAGAAAGGGCTGTAGGCCCGTGTGCTCGGATTTGAAAGCACGTTTAACCAAACCCAGGTAATTGAGCTTTCCAGAGCCTTCCACTACGGCGTCTCTCGTAATCAAACGGCGGTTTCGGCACGTTAAACCCCATATATCTATCAATTAGTGCACATGTGACGGAGCCGTTGCAGGGCAATATGAGAAGCATGAGCGTTGCTAAATGTCACTCATAGTTTCCATTATTCACTCTTCCAGACTCATTGGTGCGCTCCTTGTGTAGATTGTGTGCACGGGAACATCAACGATTACAAAAGCCTCATTCCACTGCCTATCAGCCGAATAAGTCCTGGCGTAATGCTATGCAGCCTTATAAAAATCACTATAAGTGAAAAAAATCTAAATCCTGTGAATAGGGATTCTGGAGTTCACCAGATGGTAATATCCATAATCTGCAGTTTTTTTTATTTTTGGGGACAATTGCCATGGCTTTGTGCACAAAAAACACGCGCCGGTCAGTGTATATATATGCAACAAACAAAGCTGTGTTGGTGATACGCGTATACAACATCCAACGTTTTCCAATAGTGAGTGCTTTTTCATTGGTGGGCTTATCGGTGATAAACACTTTCCGATATGGAAATGTATTCTTTTATTGACATCACAGGTTCCTTTTCCCTATTTTGTTGTTTCCTGAAAGTGAATGCATGGTCATCGTTGTCGGCTGTGGAAACTGTTGAGGCTCACTTCACAAGGAATGAAGATCATGACCCTGCATTGTAGCAGTAGTGCAAAACTTTATTATATACATAAACTAGACAGCATAGAACTGCAGTAACCTGAAGAATATACAAGATGAAGAGCGTAGTCTGTCTCTGCGTAGGGAAAGAAAAAAACATTGAAGATAGCATTGTGCTCTACAATGGGAAGAAATAAGAAAGATAGCAAGACAAAGAAAGAAAAAAAGAATAGATGAAAAAATAATGAAGGCGAAAAAAGAGAGAGCGAAAAAAAGAAACGAGAGAAAGAAAGAAAGAAAGAAAAAAAGAAAGAAAGAAAGAAAGAAAGAAAGGAAATTCACAGCATATCAACAGAGTGAATGATGATGAGTGGGGCGAAACGTCCGTCTCTCTGTCTTTCTGTCCATGTATCAACCATATTAAAATTAGTAACGATAGATAGATATGTGGGGTTTAAGGTCCCGAAATCACCGTATAATTATGAGAGACGCCGTAGAGAAGGCTTCCGAAAATTTCTACCACCTGGGGTTTTTTAACGTGAACCCAAATATGAGCACACGGGCCTACAACCTTTCCGGCTCCGTCGGAAATGCAGCTGCTGCAGCCGAGATTCGATCCCGCGACCTGCAGGTCCGCAGCCGAGTACCTTCGCCATGGCGAGGCAAAATCACTAACGGTATCTAGTGATACTGTTGCCAAGGACATATACTCCTAACAGAAACTTTTCAGCCATTAATAAAGTAAAGGTGGCTAATTACTACTATTACTACTACACATGAGGAACCGGCCCACACTCCAAGAAACTTCGCCCCTAAAAAAAGAACAAAAGGAAGAAAGAACAGGTTGGGAACTCACTACTTCAAGCCTAGCTTGCTCCCAGGTTCCGTGCAGAAAGGGGAAACACGCAGTTTTTTTTTTGTTCGGTGGCTCCGACTTCTTCATATAATTAACGGAAGGAAAAAATCAAAATTTTCCCAAACTCGAAAGTCTAAGATTAAGAATGTTTCTGTCAGTAAACACTCTTTTTATCAAGTGCTAGCATGACAGCCAAACGCGTCACTGCTACTTCGCAAGCGGTATTCTACAACTGCAGCAAAGCTTCAACGTGGAGTTTCAGATCGAGAAAAGCACAACAGCAGCAGTTCCACAAGAAGCAATTTCACAAAATTTACAGCGACGATTTGAAAAAAAAAATCCCTGTACAGTCTTGTTCACTTCCTCGTTGGCGGAGTACATTTGTATTTTTTTTCTTTCTCTCCACGTTTGCTCTCTCCTGCAGTCATTGCATGGAAGCTCTCTGCACTGTTCTGGCCTATTCTTACGCCACAAAACTCTACATGAATTATGCATGACGAGTAGTGCGCGGGGACGGACTGTGAATTCAAAATCAAACGGCTCTAGTGCACTGACCACAAGTTCTCTCAAGAGCGAAATGTTCACACCTCACTAAACTTTCCGAACTTCTTCATGCTTAGTTCTATGTCGTCGAACAAAAGCGAATGTCTACATTTGCGATGCAAGTAGACAAAAAGGGTTTCACGCTAACTAATAGCTTCACACCCATATCTTTTTGTTTTTGTGCAACATGGACGACATGCACGTAAAAAACTATGTGATGACCAAAAACGCCTTCGCGATTTACACGGGGTACACAGCAGACGTTTTCAAAGACACAGCCTGTTCCACTCCTTTCGCTAGTGGTGAATGTGTAAACATCTATTTTGGCCATTTGTGAAAACGAAGGTTGTTCCTTTAGGGTGCACGTTAAAGAACCCCAGGTGGTCACAATTCCCGGAGCCTGCCACTACGGCATCTCTCATAATCATATGGTGGTTTTGAGACGTTAAACCCCACATATCAATCAATCAAGGTTGTACCTTTGGCAAAAGGCCGCTACCGTGTTAATTCGAGAGTGAGAAAGATGTACCTTCATGAAATCCAAACAGCGGCAAGCCTTCGCGATGCTCTATTGCGCACCGTTCACTTATCACTACGAAAAGGCATGCATATATGCGCAAAGCTGCCGAACAGGATAAGCGCGCCTGTCAATATTGATAACTGGACGGCACGAACTACACTATCGCAAAAGCTCGCCGCTGTTCGGGTTCCATCTGACGTTGATTACTGAATGTATGCAGTTTTTTGATCTTCTATTTCGGTGCCTCAACTGATTGTACTCTCTAACAAATGTAAACAAAACAATTTGTTTCAACAGAGAGACAAGCCAGACCCGCTTCAAGACTACTACGTTTGCCGATACTCACCATCGCATCACGAGTACTCTTTATGTTAATACTGAATCACACTGTGTATTCTAGGGTTTCATATGATTAAAAGTTAATGATTAAAGAGAGTACTCAGTGCTGAAAGAGCTCAAATTGTCATCACCCTAATAAGGACCGAGAAGTATGACAACGCCCACAAATACCATGTACAATCCAGGCACTAGATCGATTGATTGATTTGTGGGGTTTAATTTCCCAAAACCACCATATGATTATGAGAGACGCCGTAGTGGAGGGCTCCGGAAATTTTGACCACCTGGGGTTCTTTAACGTGCACCCAAATCTGAGCACACGGGCCTACGACATTTCCGCCTCCATCGGAAATGCAGCCGCCGCAGCCGGGATTTGAACCCGCGACCTGTGGGTCAGCAGCCGAGTACCTTAGCCACTAGACCACCGCGGCGGGGCGTTTAAGAAGACTGCTGCATCGTAGTATACCACGTGGCTACGTATAGTCTTCAAATCTCGCCTAAACACCAAGCTCACTCCGTCTCTGTGCAAACGTGACTTTGCTCATTTCAAAACCTCTCCTCCCATCACTCCGAAGCAATTTCCTCGGCATTCGCATTCTCTTTCCGTATTTATGCGAGCCTTAATTTTTAGGAGAGAATTTTTGAGGCGAGAACAGGGGAGATCATGGTTCGGTTCTGGGTTTCGGTTTTGGCTCGTTGATATTTCCTATGCGGTGGTCGTGGAACATAGTGTGACGACACCCGTATGAGATCTGGGTTTTAAAAGAATATTCGGCCTATAGTCACCACCGTCATGACAATTTTATGTCAAGGAACAACACAAGACTTTGTACATTCTCTTACCTTAAAATCAAATGATTGGTGATGGTTTGATACTTAGGTCCTCGATTTTTTCCTTTGCATGACGTTGGTCATGAATTCCCAGAATGACGTTTGTTCTAGTGCAGAGGTTATTTGAGAACATAACGCCCACAAGAGGTTCAGAAGAATGAGAACGATCAGATAAGTATATGTGGCTTCCAATATATTCCCAGCATCACAATATAAAACATTGGCACTATGAATTGCTGCGTGAAACACTTAGGAGTAGGAATATAAGAGAGTCTATGTTGGCAGTAACGCTTGCCATAGTGAAAACAATTTGCAGAACAGAAAACTATTGATTGCTGTCCAGTGCGTGAAATTGCCGCTGCAGCCATACGGGAAACTATTAAAAGATGTCGAACGTTCGGAACTATAAGATGCCAACATTGTTACGTTCCAATGTAACAAATCGTGGTTAGGATTAGTATTTTCGACTAACGCTTCTACATCTGCATAAAAGTGAAACGTTGTGACTAATGGACTGACAACAAAGATATTGAATAGGGTGCGTTAGAGTAAAAAAGTTGTCCATCCTATAGCCTTCTCTAGTTCGTAACTCATAAATTAGGGGGAACGGTATACCTAAACTTGGAAATTTAGAACCAATCATTCGCAGTTCGGATTCTTTTTTACGAAAGCTCAAGTTAGGAACATCTCAGTATTCGTTTGCGTGTCCTAGTATAGGATACGTATTAAAAAATACACCCCTCCTAAAAATACTATTTTTTTTATTTCACAGCACCTTACAAATAAAACACAATATATACTTTAGTTGCATGAAGAAGATTTTTCCGTATATTCCACTTCACGGTTTATATAAAATTTTTAATTGTGATAAAAGTCAGTAGAGTCTACAATAAACTTCAAATTTTTGTGATGATGCAAAACAGCGCCTTTCAAGAACGATCATCAATCTTTTCATGCTAATCTCACTTTCACTGTCAGAAGAATTTCTTCTCTTCTGTCAGTTTTTGTTAACGGTCTATAGGTAGAATATTTTCGGAAAACTTCTGTGATGTTCTTAAAATACTGTTGATGCGGCCAACGTGCAATGGGTAGCTTCTCTTGTCACCCTAAATAAACAAGGCTTTCCTACCATTTTCGTCAAAATGCGTTTTCAGAGAATACCTGGTGGCTGACAGCTTCTAATATATTGTCTTGAAGACTTACAGCTAATCTTCCTATCCGATCTTTTGTTTCATCTAAATGGTCATACGCGTTTGTTTATGAAGTACCAAAGAATTAAAGCACTATAGCCCACAATGTAACGTTTCCTATTCATACCAATCGGAAGCCCAGGTAAGTTGAGTAGTCTAGCCGCCATTTCAATACTCTTTCATAAAAGCATATTATCTAATTAGACCATGCACATTCTCTAGTCTTATCAAACTTAACCAACTCAGTATTCATTGAATAAACGCATATACTTCCGTCATGCAGTACTTAAAAAGCTAATCTCGCATGTATATGACCGCTACTTGTCTACTCTCTCCTGCGACCCAGTTCTTGTTATTCATAGCAGTATATGTGCACTGTGCAATTACGTGGCGCTAATGCCAGTGAGAGAATTTGGTGTTTCCGATCCCATATAGTGCCCCTTCTAGTTTTTAGAACTACTGACGTGCGGCAATCGTCCAGAAAAATCAGATGCCTTTTCACCACACTGACGCGTCTACTTGAAATACCGATGTGCGATAACACGAGTCGTCATCTGAACCCGGGGCTAATGTTCAATATGGACGTAGTCCAACGCGTTTCACACTTTGACGAAGCAAGCTGCTATGCCATACACACGCATGACTAAAAGAAAATGGCGGTAGCCGATTTGCTGGACCGGTGCTCTCTCATTTATTCGCATTGCAAGGTCCAGTCATACGGAAACCATAATGACCTTCGTCGCCAGCACTCTATCCCGCCCATTTCACTGCGTGACCCTTAAAAAACACTTTTTCTTTCATTGATAAATCTTACAAAACTGTTATCATACACATATTTTGCTAAACAAATCTACTGTGACGCTGTCATTAGGAGCAATGAATAATTCATACAGAGCTGCACAAGAGACAAAACACGCAGACGCTACACAGACAAACTTTCGCGTCTGACATGGTTACCCCATGAAACGCAACTGAAGTCACATCTAGCTCAAAAATGAATACATGTCTCATATATACGCGTTGAGCATATTTGTTCGCTTTGGAGGATGATCTATACAATCTTTGAATAACTGTCTTCATTGGGATTCTTACAACAGTTATAGACTTTTCGTAGTGGAGCTACCGTCACTTATGTGTGTGGTGTTGCGAAAAAACGTATTATTTCAAGCTTGAAAATATGATAAGAGCTCTAGTTTTAACATTCTTAGCATTCAATTTTTACCGAGCTTTATACACCGTTATTCATCAATTATTCTGGCGCAGCGTAAAAGCAGATAAATTAACGTAGTCACTGCTTTTTGATGGCGTTGTCTTTTTTGTGTTCTGGACAATCGATCTCTTGAAACGTGTTCTTTTCCTACAGTGGCGCTGGAGTCGATATGGCTAAGAGAAACTAAAAGTTATCGTTTTTACATGTGCAAAGACTCTCAGCGGGAATGTGTCACAAGAATCAGGCAAACCCCACAACGTAACGGCAGCTAATTAAAAATTAAGAAATTAACACATGGTTGGTAAGCTCCGAATAGAATTACTGCGCCGACGTAACCGATAAGCAAGAATAATTGATAAATTGTTGGGATTACCCGACTCTGTGACAAGTGTGGGTGTCATGCGTTTTAGCTTAGCTGGCTAACTATCGGCATGCACTGCTGGGGTGGTGATTTTTCAAAGTTCTCGAGCTGATATTTTGTCGAATATTTGTAAACTTTGCCGCTTCCAAACTTTTCTTGTGAATGCCCTGTAAGTAGGGAGTTGTTATATTCATGCTGGTTGTTTGTGTAGCAAGGTTTAGCCGAATTGTTAAATTATAAATAAGCAACAATACTGATTGTTGGCCTAGTTGGTACTTTCTTACTGACATGATTTGGCCGCATATAATACACACACAAAGTGAAGAAACACTCAACGACAAGCACAGGCGACAAGCCGCCTGTGCTTGTTGAGTGTTTCTTTACTTTGTGTGTGTATTATTTGCGGTCAAATCATGTCAGTATAAATAAGCTTTCCTATGCGCATAAGATGACAGTCCTAAAGACACTTGCTCAAGCAAATGCTCTTACTGTGTTTTTCATGCTTACTTTTGCGGATGAATACCCGCCTTTGTGTTTCTCACATGTTCCTCATTTTCTGTTTCTGACAATTGTGTGTCTCACATAGAGCTGCACTTCCGGAAGTTACCTCTGTTCCCCACTGTACCAGTGATAAACAACATCATCCAAGTCAGCCAAACTATTCCTAATGCAAGGTTACGACCTATCCCACATTCAGCCAAATTACGCGATCCTGTGTTTTCTGCTGCCATGTTGTACCTGCAGATTTCCTAATATCATCCACCCACCGAGCTATCTGTCTCCCTATCGAACGTGCCCTGCACATGTTCATTTTCTTTTTTTGACTTCTTGGAGAATGAATCAATTAATTCACTGATAATCAGCACACGAAAAGTCAGGACCACAAGCTTAGTCATTGAAACTTGGTGGTTTTTTTATATTTGCAGCAGTTCATTCACACGGGTTAAGAGAAATTTTTCCTTTGTCCCATCGTCATTTAAATTATGTATACTTATTCTTTGATGTCAGCGTTATTCCTTCTTCTCAGAATTTTCTGCCCCTAATTCCAAATATAATTGCAGTTAAGGGAAGCAGGTTGTTCACGTCAGACATTCTAAATCGATAAAGACCGATTGTAATGAGAGTTGGAAAGAGCTTTCAATTTTGAAGCTTTCATCCTCAAATTGACAACATGTGCCAGTTTTCACCTTGGACTCCTCAGATTATTGACACCAAATTTTTGGTACTGCTATCATTACTTTTGAACATGAGCGTATCGATGCGGACAATATGTATAACTCCTCATTGACGCACATGAAGGGAGAACAATGTTCGAAACCACGACGGTGGTATAAAGGTTACGACGAATGACTTTTGACCATAAGGTCACGCAATTCAAATCATGTGGATTTCCATGTAAGCGAAACGCTGGAGTCACGTGGGCTTAGGATTTTACGTGCATATTAAATCGCTTGAATTCGTAAAAAATACCTTGATTCTTACACTATGGCACGTGTCATAATAATATCGCGTTTTGAAACGTGAAAACCGCAAAGTATTGTACTACTATTGCTTGTGCTTGCACGTGGGCTGCCGTAGGATATACTCATTGAGTCAGGCATGTAGTGGCAACTTTCGCAAAAATGCGTGTCGGGAATAGTGCCCAATGCCCGGGTTGTGTCTCCTGGAAAATGATAATAAAGCTTGCGAAAATGGGACGTACGAGAACCAGCAGAAATCATAAATTCATGTCAACAAGCACCCTTAACGTCGTTTACGCGAGGTAGCTTCTTTTTTGGTGCCATGTAGCTATTTGGTAATGTAAAGCTTTTGTTGCAACAGAATAGTCTTTCGATTCCAGGCCAATCTTGTCTGTGTTCTTCGTGACAGAACGTTGTGGTGTCAGAAACCCGAATGTGATATGTTTGCTCTAGAAGGGAACTAGTAACTAATAAAAGGATACGGTCGCTTGTAAGGAACTGAAATCTGATGAGTATATTCACGCCCGTATGAAATGTACATGCATCCAAATTCCTTGTTCTTCTAGAGAATAAAAAAATTTGGCTTGTGAGCTTATATTGATGCTTACAGTGCAAATCGGAATAAGCAAAATCTTTTTGTGTTTTCAAAGAGGTGCAGTTTGGAAGGCAAAAGCACATAATTATTTCTGCGAGAAGCCGAAATGGCCAAATATTGACTACAAGTTCTATATTATAATAGACTGTTTGTTTTAAAGCAATGTTTACGTATAACCTGGTTTGCGCACTTACAATAGCTGTTGTAAGTTCTTAACTATAACTGAACAATTTCGATTACGAGTGCGGAATGCTACGCCGATGAAGTGTTTCGTACGGCACGTTGATCATAATAGCACTCGGAGGCTTAGAAATCTCTAAATGCTGACCGTAGTCTTTGAACATGTCCGCAGTATGCAAAGCAGTTTTTTCTTACTTTTCTGACCACTTATTAGTACGTAATTCAGCACTGTGTTAAAAGCCTGATGCTCTTTCTGTATACCAAAGAGCGATTGGACGCCAGCCTAACGAAACGTGCTCTTGCTTGTTTTCCAGAATCTCTAAACTCCAACGAAGCGTAGTGAATGATCAGTCTTTCTGCTTATTTAATCCAAAAAACGAGTTCAGCACCATTCCCTAAAAAGTGAAGCCGTCTTCTTCGCATTTACCTGACCTAACTGGTAGACCAATGTAATCTGTTTTTTTTAACTTAGCGATCCTCTCTCCCTCCCCCTCCACTCTTATTCCTTGAAGGTTCTTGCACCGAACGTGTTTTAGAGCGGATATTCTGGCCACTCATTTCAGCGTTAAGCACAGCCCCCGTTGTTTAGGTAACTGATGGACATGAAAGGATCAAATGGCAAAAATCTGCCCAGCATCAAATTATAATTTTTCTGGTATGATTTGGTTACCCGTTCACTCGGGCTTGACGGTCACGCCCGTTTTCAATGGCAGCGACCTAAGCAGGAGATCTCACTTATTACGCCATCATTTTGCGTGATTCAAGCGGAGAAATCACTCCAGCCTACATTCTGGGAAATCGTTGAGCACATTGATTGATGTGATGATTAAGTGGTGACGTCGTGATGAAGCTAGGCCTCTCTGTCCCTACGTGACAGAGGCCCGCGATAATTTCCCTATGAAGCGCAGTTGGACTCTATGAGGAGCTAAATAGAGTTTGTATTCATCGATCTATCAAATTGGGTCGACGCTGACGAGATCTCCCGATGTGTGGTTACATCTCGCAAAATCTCATGTTTCGCCAAGTGTACTGAGGTTTCACGAAGGTTAAGAAATGGGAAACACAAACGTTTCGTCTATATAACTGGGTGTATTTGTTTCTTTTTCCCCGTATTCAACGAAAACACGATACTAACACGCTATAGTTCTTTCGCCTTGTTCTGCAAATCTAATTGTTGCAGTTTCACTGACTACGCATAGGCTCACTCAGATACCCCATGCTTCAAAACATAACAGAGGCTTCTTAAAAGCTCCTCATTTTTCTTCGTGCCGTACAAAAGTGATCGCACAAGTGATTAAAGGGTGCTTCCTAACTTCCTGGTTAATGACTTCCCTGCCTTTTAAAGTGAAAGGCAATAAGTATGAACTTGTGCTCACTATACATTCAATAACCGCAGCACCAGTAACGCTAGGCTTTAAATACCGTGATTCATCAGCACGCCGCTTAATCTCAGCTCACAATGCAAGCAGGCATCTCTGTGCAAGCATCTCTTCGTCAAGTCCTTTGTTTGATGAAGTCTGTCCGATAGCTGTGAGACAATAGAAGGCGAGCTTGTTGAAGCGAGAGACCGTTGGACCGGGATGCCGATGGATAAGATTCCCGATTTTTTGACTGCAAAAGATTTTGCCGAGTTTCTTTAGAAACACATAATAGGCAGAATAATGGTCGAGTTTGCATTTGCAGTACAGCTGATACCGTGCATTTTGGGTGTGTCGTGAACAAAAAATCATCCTCATCAACTAATACGCTCTCTTTTCGTCTTCTCTTAAATCATGTTCCTCATCTACTTCAATGATTAGAATACATACTTGTCTGAAATGATGAAAATGGAAGGTAATTATAGGAATGCATACTATACAATAGCAAAGGGTGGGAAAAAGACAGTTGGGAAGGTACAAGCCTAACTAAGCCGGGACCGGTAAGATGTCAAACAGCTGTGCTGTGATCTATAGCCTTTTTGCAAATTATTGCCAGCTTGCTGTTTTTTTATCAATCTTTGGCACGGAGAAATGTGAAATCACGGCTTTGCAAAATTCAAAATCACAACATTGCACATAAAATTGAAACGTGTTGTCCAGCTCAATGTTACAATGGTTGTGTTGGCCGGCTGCTTACCATAAATTCGGAATTTAGAGACGGTGGCAGACGCATTTTGATGGGGAATAAATTTCAGACGACCGTGTAAGGTGCTCTATCAGTGTGCGTTAAAGATCGCCAGATAACGGGCATCTTTTTAGCCTTTCATCAGGCATGACAAACGATAATACTGTGGTAGAAGAACTTAAAGCTGGGCCAGTTGGTGACAGTGCTTTAACATATTTTAACACAGCGCACGACTACGCGCAAACCAGAGAAGAAGCGCTGAGGTTTGTTCATTGTTCTCTTGTGTCCTCGTAGTCATGCGCTGTGTTAAATAATGTTTCAATACTGTAGTCCTGGTGCACTCAACTTTAGATAGTTTTGAATGAATGAATGAATGATGTTTATCTAGAGTCCGGTAGATTCTTTCAGGAGGGACAGGGTAAAGAGTGTAGTAACACCTGTCCTGTTCTACGCTTCGTCAGCAATTGTGGTGCCTCAGGTGACAGCTTGACCCCGCCGTGGTGGTCTAGTGGCTAAGGTACCCGGCTGCTAACCCGCAGGTCGCGGGATCAAATCCCGGCTGCAGTGGCTGCATTTCAGATGGAGGCGGAAAGCTTATAGGCCTGTGTACTCAGATTTTGGTGCACCGTAAAGAACCCTAGGTGGTTGAAATTTCCGGAGCCTTCCACTATGGCATCTCTCATAATCATATGGTGGTTTGGGGACGTTGAACTCCACATATCGATCAATCAATCAGGTGACTGCTTGAAGTACTTGGAACCAAGCGGCACCTCCGGAGCCAGATGGCACAAAGCTGGTCAGCTAGGCTCATCGCTGGTGAGTGCGGTGTTCCAGCGAAGCAGCAGCGCATTTGAGGCAGCTGCTTTCGAGGTCAGTTTGGAACAATGCCCTAATACGCTCCGACGTATTTGGTTCACTGTGGAGCTGGTAAAGAAAGCCACAGATTGTGGCTTCTTGGCAGTTAAAAAAGCAGCGCCCGTAATCCCCGCATTTGCGGAGAACACGGGAAAACTCACCTGGCCCGGACACTGGGAGGATTGACAGATTGAGAGCTCTTTCTTGATTCGGTGGATGGTGGTGCATGACCGTTCTTATTTGGTGGAGTGATTTGCCTGGTTAATTCCCATAATGAACGAGACTCTAGCCTAATAATTAGGTGCGGGATTCCCAGCACATTACATCTTGTTTAGAGAGACGAGCGGCTCCTAGCCGCACGAAACAAAGCAATAACAAGTCCGTGATGCCCTTAGATGTCCGGGCTCACGTGCGCGCTACACTGAAAGAAGCAGCGTGTCTTTACCCTTTCTGAAAAGACTGGGTTATCCATGGAACTTCTTTCGTGATTAAGATAGGGACTTGCAATTGTTCCCCTTGATTGAGCAATTCCCAGTAAGTGCGAGTCATAAACTAGCGTTGATTACGTCCCTTCCTTTTGTACACACCGCCCGTCAATACTACCGGTTGAATGATTTAGTGAGGCTTTCGGACCGATGTTCAACGCGGCCTTTCTGTTGCGCCGATCTGTTGGAAAAATGACTAAACTTCATCATTTAGAGGAAGCAAAAGTTGTAACATCCTGTGTCTGTGCAACCCTCCAGTATACAAAGCTGCGTAATGCAGGTAAACTGAAAATAAACCAGGCGAACATGATCGTGACCTTTCATGCTGAAACAAGCATGCGAACAATACATGTGCTAGAAAGCATTCACTATAACAGCGCTAAGAAGTTTCGCAATGTCAGCTGGTGTGCCTGTACACTGGCTAAAAACGCAAAACATTCTTAGCAAGTCTGGGCGCCCGAGCAATGGTATTTAGAGTTTTCAACATGAGGGGGAAGACGACGGACGGTGTAGTGACGTGAGAGAATACAAATGACAAGATAATGGCTGAAACATATCGCAGCTTTGTCTCTGGATATCAAGTGCGCTTTGAATAAATGAGCTTTATCTGGTGCCAAAGTAAGAAATAGTGAAAAACTAAATCTCTATGAAGAGCAATCGCTTAGATCTACGCGACCGTCCTGCAATGTCTTAGCGATGGTGAAGCGGTCTTGATAAGCTCAGGTGATACGCAGAAAGCGGCAAAAAATCACGACAAATTTTCTGTATTGCTGCCAGATTATTGTCAGACGCGGATTCAGACCCGACAATATGAGTGGCAGGAATAGGGCAAGCGCTGGAGTAGGGCATCTATGAGACATAAATACAGATGTTATCGAATTTATACTGCGGGTCTTACCGTGGCAGCTGTCAAAGCAGCATGACTGAACATCACTGTCTCTCCAAAGTAAAAAAAAATTTTTAACGACAAACAAACAAATCCAGAGTCGTACATGAAAGATGCACGCTTGTTTGAAGAAATGCTTGGCTGGGAAATGCGTCATTGCGCGTAAAGTAAGCGTTCTCATTTTTGGTTTTGAATAAGGCATCGGCGCGAATACCTTCTAAGAGATGCTAAAGAAAAAATTGGCCCGTACCAGCTTGTTTCACTGCAAACGTCGTCAAAAGAAGATAATCTTGCGACTGGAGAGAGGGAACAAAACGTTTATTTAATGTTCTGCGCGAGAAAATTGGTGAATTGTATTATGGAGGCGCAGCGTTAGGGAGTATCGATCCGTACAGCGAAGGCGAACGAGCACATTGAGGCGCAATAGACACGAGCGCTATCTGGCAGTTATCTCCGCAAACGAAGGATGGCGTGCGCGCCTATCTCGGATACGATAAATTCTAGAAGGCAAAGCGACGGTAAGGAACCACCACCAGGTCGTATTAGTAAAGCGTTGGAAACACTTGCCTTTTTGAGCATCGCGTTGCATTGTCAGCGCAGCGTGATAAACGCTGCGGTCCTTAGAATTACTTGTGTATGGCTTCTCTAGTATAATGAGACACGTACAAAATATTGACTTGTTGTTATGGTGCCTCAGATATGTGCAATAATTGTTTTTATTTGACAGTCGCATAATTATGAACGCTGAAACTGGAGCAATATTAGTGCTTGATTGATTGATTGATTGATATGTGGGGTTTAACGTCCCAAAACCACTATATTGTAACGGGCTAGTAAAAGGCAGAGAAGAGAAGGAGAGGAAGATGAAGAGTCTTGCATGATCGCAGTGTGCTGCCGCGAACGACCATCGCTCACCTCTTGTAAATAAAGCCATTTCATCACAGCTCGCTGTAACAGTGGTGGTGGAGGTGCTGGGTAATCGACACCCGAAGACGGAGGCTCAACCACAAGTTCTTCGACGGAGCTGTCACCTTGCTGGACTTCCACTGAATCAATCTGGGCTGGAAATGTCCCACAACGCAGATGAGCACCGACCCCTTTCGACTTCTGCGCCGACCAGTTCGGCACCACAGCTTAGAGATGCTCGTCCCTTCGCGGGCAGACTGGATGAAGACGTCGAGGCTTGGCTCATTCATTACAAACGGGTGAGCGCCGCCAACAAATGGGATGCCGCTTATCAGCTTTTGTACGTCGCGTTCGTTCTGACGAATACCGCATTAATGTGGTACGAGTATCGGGAGGAAACGCTAACGCTGTGGGACATATTTGTTTCTGAGATTAAAGAGCGTTTCGGTGACCCAACAACGAAAAAGAAAAGAGCAGAACAGACGCTAATGCAAAGCGCTCAAGTGCCAGGTGAAACTTGCACGACCTACATTAAGGAAGTAATAAAGCTATGTAGGATCATTGACTCCAGAATGTCTGAAGAAAACAAAGTCGGGCACATTCTAAAAAGAATCGCCGAGGATGTCTACAGTTTCCTCATCACGAAAGACACCATGACATCTGTCGCCGATGTCATTTGCTATTGCCGCACTTTTGAGCAACTAGAAACGAGGCGCATCACGCCGACGTTCAGCAGGCTAGCCAATGTGACGGCTATCGCGAGTATAGACAGCAACCAGGCGCTTGATCTTGCGTCAACAGTCCGACAAATAGTACGCGAAAAACTCGGCCTTTACGCGCAAGTGGCACACCACCCAAGCAATGATCCCCCCTACCTGCCAACAGAGTTCGAGCGAAACATTGCTTCATTCTCGTCACACCGAGTGCCGGAGGGCATTGAGGATTCTAACACCACACTTCAGTATCAGCCACGTCTCTACGACAGAGTCCCTGCCTATGACGCTGGATCACGACGAGGACAGCCGCGTTCTTATACTCAGGACTCTCAGCCGGACTACGTCCTGCTGCGGCAAGGACAGTACCAACCCTACTACCAAGACGCGACTTACGGCGAATACAGTGGATTCCAGAGAATGGCAGAAACTCTTTCTTCGCCTGATAACGAACTTCCTCGCCGACAGCAGCGGCCCAGGATTCGTTCCGATGAATACAGTTTAAACCGTGACCCTACCGTGTGCTACAACTGTGGTTTCACTGGGCATATGATTTTGACACCAAGTTATCGGGACAACGACACCGATTTCTTCCTTTCTGAAGTGACCAAGGACCTGGCATGCCCGGCCGCCAGGCTAGGACTAGCGGCGGACCGGGGAGCAGTGCATCAACTACCAGCAACTCTTCTGGGCGTGCCAATGCAGCAGCCAATAACCCAACGGACGACGACCAGGTAACGGCAAAGGAAGCCATGGACACGGACGATCAAGATTTGAGCACAGAACTGGGCTCTGCAGAAGATTTCGTCAAATACTCCGCATCGTCTGACGAGGCGATACAAGTGGAGTCAGCCAGCGGCGACGCGAGCGAACACCATGAAGCATCAAAGGGAGCTGACGACGAGGCGACAGACGGTCAGTGGCAGCTTGCTCTTTCATTACGCGAACGTAAGAGACTAAGGAAGCAAGCGCGGGCCATGGAAGATCCCAGGCAAGTTGGTGATTTTCAGCAAACTTCACTAAATCTTACGAAAAGAACAACTAATGACTTAGCGTCTCTGGCAGACAGCAGCTTCAGAGACAGCGAGAGGAACGCGGGTGGCAGTTACGGAACGCCTGAGCGGGCGCACCGGAGTAGACGCGACGCGTCGGGTGCCATGAGAGGCCGCCGACGCTCACGTGCGACGCCTCTACCCAAAAATGATATGAAAATTATTATACGACCCAAACCAGGGCTCGTGGTGAGAGACTTAAAACATATGAAGTGGCACGAGCGATTGCACGTTCATGTGGAGACGCGGAAATAGGCAGAGGTGACAAATTCTTGCTGCGCCTCCGGAATGGATGCAATATTATCATTGCAAGTACTCCGCACGAGCACATCGCCGAGAAAATTTTGAAAATCAAGGCGCTCGACCTCAAGAACACCAGACATCTCGTGAATACCTACATTTCTACACCCGAGGGGTTTCTCAAGGGAGTTGTGCACGGACTGGAACGTGAAACACCGGAAGAAGAACTTCTCAACAACCTTAGAGTACGCACACAGGGCGTCACAATCGTGCAAGCACGCATGTTGGGAAAATCTGAGACGGCAATGATAACCTTTGATGGACCCATTGTGCCGCGTTTTGTGTATTACTTTGGTGGTGAGATGCCATGTCTACCATACCAACCCACAAGACAATACTGTAAACTGTGGAAAAGCCAAGACCACAGGACGGACGTCTGTCCAACACCCCCTGTGAATGTGTGTGGCGGCTGCAGGCTTAAAGACCCTCCAAACGACCACCAGTGCGTTCCCAAGTGTGCACTATGTGGCGGGGATCATCCAACGGCGGCAAAAGAATGCACTAGAAGGCTTAAGAAAGTCCCCCAATGGGGAAAAGAACAGGTACAACAGCTTAGACACGAAAATGGACAACGATCTCCAGGAATACTGAAGCGTCGGTGGTTCAGCACCGAAAGGCAGGATATGGATTTAACGGAGGGGTCCGACGCGGGATCACGCTCCGGATCTCGATCCAGTTCCCGCTCGAGATCAAGGTCCAGATCGAATTCCCGAGACCACTTCAGCCCCAAAGGCAATCGGCAAAAAAAAAGCAAGACGAACAAGAAAAAGAAGCTCAAGAAGACATGACATAGCAGCCGCGGCGGCGGCGGCGCAGCGGCAGCGGCAGCGGCGGCGGCGGCGGTGGCGGCGACGGCGGCGGCGGCGGCGGCAGCGGCGGCGGCAGCGGCGGCGGCAGGGTAAGCTGGGCAGCGGCAGCCTCCCAACCTCCTCCACACCAAGCGCTAATGCGTGTAAGAATAGGGGATTTAGAAAGAGAAAATATTGAACTTAGAAGCCAACAAAAGCAGCAGCAGCAACAACCACAAGAGAAACCCACTCAATCTTCCTTGGCACGACAGCAGCAGCAACAGCAACAAAGGGTATCAATATTGAACGGCGACACTGTGGTGACGATAGCTATTCTGAAAGAAGCTGTTGTAGCGAGAGAGGAAGACGGGACGGCGGCCAACGTGGTCGCGTCGTTCTCTCGCCACTTTATTCCACGCCTGAAGCGGAGCCGCGTGGCTTTCCACGTGCGACACACCAAGTGCGCTAGCTTGTTCTAATCCTCGCGCAGCTCGAGCTAGCATCAGCTGCGCGAGCAGCGCGGCGCGGTGATTGAGAAATGATGATGGTGATGATGGCACTACAGGGCTCCCCCCCCAGCGCTTTGCGCGATTTGAAGGCATATGAAAAAAAGAAAGAGAGCGACAAATGCTATATACAAGAACGACAATCCATAAAGTGTTCATTTGGCAAGTCCAGGTTGTCAACGTTTATGGGCCATCGGTAAGCAGTGTGTCTCCGGTGGGCGACTCTGGGAGAAGCGCAAGGGACGAAGAAAGAAGTGCCGGGTCGCTGTGGTCGCCGACAAGCGGGTCTCACGGTGACCTGGTCGGACAGGCGGAGAGTGGACCGTGTGTCGCGAGGTCATGCTGCTAACGTCGGCAGAGGGTCGGCAGTGCGGGTTTTGACGTTGGGGTCGACGCAACACAGACCTCAAAGTCGAGCGGCGTCTGACGTGCCCGTATAGATAGTCGTGCCGACGCCCGCAGGAACGTGTCCTAACAATACCACCAAGCGTGCGGTGGGTAGTCGGGTACACGACTAGTGGTGGGACATTGCATCGGATAGGCTGAGTAGGCGCCTGCGACGTCTTCAGGGCTGTGACTGCAACTCGTGGCTGCGTAGCAGGGCGGCTCAAAAGTTGCCGCAATGTGTGGCACCAAGCACGTTGTCGTCGCCGACGTACGGTAACGGGTGGTAGACACGTATGAGGTATGAGCGTCGTCGCGGTTGTGACACACGAGCTGGCGTTGTGGACACACGTCTGGTTGTTGCCGTCCGGAGGCAAAGGCTCCGGGGAATGGTGGTGTTGGAACCCAGTCAGCGTGGGCTCGCCCGGAGTATTGGATGGGACATCTGTGCTCGTGCAATGACCTCCGGTAGTCCATGCACGAGGGTTGGCGTGCAGGTCTGCATAATTGATGGCTGCTTCCAGCCAACACCCCTTAGATTGCTCTACCGCAGGCGTTGCATGCCTGGTGAGCCCTGTCTGAAGCGGACCACGCACGTCGTCCTCAAGCGCGTCAGTCATAGTCGCAGCATTTTGGAAGCTTGGCCGTGGTTGATGGCTTGTGGCTTTAACTTCAGCTGCGGGAAACTGCGAGGACCATGGTGGTCTTTGCTGGCAGGACGTGCAGAACATTGAGGCTGGTCGACAGTTGCCTTCGGACAACGGGGAGGGTGAAGGTTCCGCAACCGGGAGGTGAATAGCGGGCGTGACAATGCCCATCGTCGTTGTAGCCACCAGGGCGTTCGGTGAAGTTGCCGTCGTAGAACCTGACGTGTCAGCCGTGTTGTGAGCCGTGGAGGTCGGCCGAGACGAGCCGGTGGTAAGCATGCCTGCAGCGTCGTCAGCCGAGGATGATGAAAACACAAACCTCGTGGCTGACTGATTGCATTCAGCCCAAATGTCGAGAACCTTGGCAGATGGGCAGTCGGGCGCAGGACACGCGTCGCTAGTGGCCAGACGAGAGGTTAAGTCTCGTTTATCGGACGTTGTTGAAGGCGAAAGCTTCGAGGTCGGGAAGTCAATAACGGGCGAAAGGTCACCTGTACCAGACTCCGATGCGGGTGGCAAGGTGGTCGTCATGGAGTCTGGTGGGGCCACGGTGTCGCGTGCCGTCGCTTTCGTGGAAAACATGCAGGCAGCAAGTGTGCCAGAAGGACCATCGGCCGAGGACTTCGAAAAAACGCGCTTCGTGGTGGACAGGTTGTCGGCAGCAGGAACGACTTCAAGAACCTCGTCGTATCTGTGACCGGGTGGGAGAATCACTGCACTAGTGGCTGGACCCAAGGTGGAAGGAGACGTTGTCGGGGAAGTTAGGTTGCGGTCAGATGAGAGCTTCGGGCCGGAGGGTCCAGCACGCTGCGACGCAGGGAAAACCTGAAAGTCACGGGTAAGCGGCCGTGGGTGGTAGGTGAGGCCATAGCTGGCAAGCACCGCAGAGCAGAGGTCATCGTAAGGCTGCTGGCTGGTGGTTGAAGTGGCAGAGAGATGACGCAACTCTACCGGAAGGGCGTCGTGAAGAATGGCATGCATCAGCAGCTGGTCTGTGACGCCATTCAGCACAAGAATTTCATCGAGCTGCATGAACCATACCTTGGGGTAGGTCGATTGGAACGGTGGCACTGGCGGGCAGAGTTGCGGGAACGTGGCAGCGGGCCGCTCGGCGAAGGGCGTGTTCTCCGGGTCACCAATGTAGCGAGAGAGGAAGACGGGACGGCGGCCAACGTGGTCGCGTCGTTCTCTCGCCACTTTATTCCCTGCCAGAAGCGGGGCCGCGTGGCTTTCCACGTCCGACACACCAAGTGCGCTAGCTTGTTCTAATCCTCGCGCAGCTCGAGCTAGCATCAGCTGCGCGAGAGGCGCGGCGCGGTGATTGAGAAATGATGATGGTGATGATGGCACTACACTGTAAAAGAAATAGTTCCCTCTTTGTTGAACAGGTCATGGGGCAGGTAGACAGAAAACTCGACGTGTTGGAAAGAAAAATTCAAGCGCAACAGATAGAAGTCACGAAGGCGTTGAGAAAGCATACCAATGGCAGCCACATAAGGAAAAAGGCAGATAAGGCATACAAAAGGCCGGGCCTACTTAATATGACACAAGAAGATACTGACAATGCATAAGCGATTAAGAAAAACTACGGAAAAGTGTGACATATGGCAGTGGAACTGTTGGGGATTCCGACGAAAAAAGGAACAGCTTTCACAGCTGGTGGCCATGCAGCCGAGGCCACCTGCTGTGATAGCTCTCCAAGAGGGGGGAATAAGGCCAAGCATGCAGAGTTATGACACTCATTGTGAAGCTGTGAATAATAACAACGAATGGAGAGTGGCGACATTAGTCCACAAATCCATAACCGCAATACAGCATAAACCAATAGAAGGAATCGAAATCCCACATATCATTATGGAAATCCTATATAAAGAGAAGAAAAGAAAAGCATTTTCATCCTGAACATTTATAGCCCACCTCGACAAAGAAAGGCAACTTTCGACAAACTATTTGAAGATTGAGCAAAACTAGCGAAGCAGAACACGCTCATAGTGGTGGGGGACTTCAATGCAAAAGACCCAAGCTGGGGATGCCTCACTCAGGATGCCAAGGGCATAAACATAGTTCAGCAAATTGAAATTACAGGTATGACACTCCTGACGGATCCAGCAATGACAACAAGACTAGGAAACAGTAACTCCAGATACACGACACCGGATCTAACTATGTGCGAAAATTATCAAGAGGTGGAATGGCACAACACTCCAGAAAATCTAGGCAGTGATCATTACATATTATGCACCACTATACACACAGATCAGATACGTAAAAAGATTGGCGTTGCCAAAATAACTAATTGGATGCGTTCAGAAAATCACTGGAACAAAGGTTGACTGCCTCAGATATAACAAACTTGAGTGATTGGTGTGACGAAATAAGGCGTCAAAAAGAAAGGTACAGTAAAGAAATAACGTGATCAAGCAATGCCCCTGAGGTCGACTCACACCTACTACATCTTTGGGAAGCAGGAAGAAGCCTTACGAAAAGATGGAAAAGACAGAAACGTAACCGTGAATTGACAGAAAAAATCAAAGATATCACCCAGCGCGCAGAGGATTCCGCCAACCAACTAGCTGCAACTAATTGGGCCAATTTCTGTGATTCACTCAATGGAACGCTGAGTACGGCCAAAACATGGAACATACTGAAAGCCATGATAGACCCCACAAAGACAAAAAATGAAAACAGTAAAGCCGTTGAACGATTGCTGCACTTATACCCATGTACAAAAGAGGACCTCTTTCAAGCTATGCATAAAAAATGCTTTGGGGAAGACGGAGTAATGCCTTCATATCAAGGAATGTATAAAGGATCACCGCAACCTGATTTAGACAAGCCTTTTACGGACGCTGAGATAAGAGCAGCCATGTTTAGTGACAAGAAGAACACAGCCGCGGGTGCAGATAAAATCACCAATGGTATGATCAGGAACCTAAATGACGAAGCTATTGAAGCTCTCACTAAATACATAAACAAACATTGGCTGGCTGGAACTGTCCCACCAGAATGGAAACATGCGATTGTGGTCATGGTGCCTAAACCGGGAAAAAAAACTTGCCATTGAGAACATGAGACCTATCTCGCTCACGTCCTGCTTAGGAAAAATCTTTGAAAAACTGGTGAACACCAGGCTCCTCAACCATCTCGAGAAGAACAACCTCATGCCCGAAACTATGTTTGGCTTTTGCTCACACCTTTCTACGCAAGATGTTCTACTACTTTTAAAAGAACAAGTATTGATGGACATCTCTAAGGTTGGGGAAAACGTCGTTATGGCAATTGACATGAAGGGAGCCTTTGATAACATCAGCCACAAAGCAATACTAGAAGGTCTGGAGGAAGCTAACGGTGGAGAACGAATGTTCGACTACGTCAAAAGTTTTCTTAGTAACAGGACTGCAACAATCAAGCTGGGAGATTACGAATCCGACATCAATAAACCTCCAAACAAAGGAACACCCCAAGGAGCGGTCATTTCACCGACACTTTTCAATGTCGCCATGACAGGCCTTGCAGGAAAACTCAAAGATATTGCCGGTCTACAACATGCGATATATGCAGACGATATTACGGTATGGACAACCACAGGCAGCTGAGCAGAGAAAGAAGATAGGTTACAACAGGCAGCTAACACCATAGAAGAGTACGCAAGGATACGGGGTCTTCAGTGCTCAGCCGAAAAGTCAGAGCTCTTTCGCTTCACGAAGAGAAAAGCACGGAGGATCGATCCGAATCTAAAGCTGAAAGTCAAGCTCGACGGAAATGCCATTCCGGAGAAAGATACCGTACGCATACTACAAATGTGGCTTCAAGCTAATCAGAGATGTGTGCACACACTAAATAAACTCAAAACATCAGTACAGCAGATCTCACGCATGATCTCGCGAATAACAAACAACCATAAAGGCATGAGAGAACAAGATACCCTAAAATTGGTCAAAAGCCTCGTCATCAGTCGCATTACATACTCGCTTCCATGTCAAATTATGAACAGGGAAGAGAAGCAAAAAGCAAACCAAATAATTAGAATGGCCTACAAGACAGCCCTGAGATTACCGCGGAATACTTCAAACGACAAGCTGCTGGCGCTTGGTCTTCATAACACAATTGAAGAATTATCCGAGGCCCAGTTACTAGCGCAAGAAAATCGCCATCTCCAGACCCCAACGGGCAGAGCAGTCCTAACAAAACTAGGGCGCGATACTTTATTACAAACACACCAAGAAACTAAGGAAGTACCAAGCGAATTCAGAAAATGGTACACCGTATTGCCAATACCAAGCAACATGGATCCTACTCTGCATGCTGGAAGAAGAAAGGCAAGGGCTGACTACATAGACAAAAAGACAAGATTTTTGAACACGGCCAGATTCACTGACGCCGCGCCTTATCAGACCAATGCAAAGAGATATGTGTGTGTAGCCACCGACCATAGAGGGAAAATTACAGCCGACGCTTCAATAGATCAGGCGTCGACAACACAAGCAGAAGAAGTTGCCATAGCACTCTCATTAAAAGAGGGATGGACGCGAAACGCTCCCTTAACAATCATTTCAGATTCGCAAAAATCTTGCAGAAACTATCTAAAGGGCAAAATTGGAGCACAAGCGCTCCGTATATTGGTTGGGACAGGATGGGACCCCACAGTGAAATACGTACAGGCTGTGACTTGGGCACCGGGGCACGAGGGTGTGACAGGGAACCTGCGCGCGGATGAGGCGGCTCGAGGCTTCACAAATCACCGAGCCACTCAAGCCGATGCAAGTGATGACCCTACATCCCTGGACCCTAGCTTCGCAACAATTTTAAAGTACTACAGAGAAAATAGGCAGCTGTATCCACGTGCTCACAGCAAGCTCAGCGCTGCGGAGGCAACAGCGCTAAGAAAAATACAGATTAACACTTACATAAATCTGCACACTCTTCACCTGATCTACCCCACGGCGTACAGAGATATGTGCCCGTGGTGTGGAGCCACCCCAACACTCTTTCACATCACGTGGGAGTGTGCAGAACACGACGAAGAGCACGACACCACTGGCACGTGGGAGGAATGGGAGGCGCTGCTGTCTGGCCCAGCCCTAGTGGATCAGCTGCGACTGATCCAAAGAGCTGAACGGATGGCTCGCGCCAGTGGGGCCCTGGAATAGGGGCACCACCCTGCCGGACAGACTTCGCTCTCCACCCTGTATATTCTTCGGGGCACTGGAGTTCAAGACTGTCTGGATTATGTATATAATAAAGTTTTGTACTACTACTACTACTACTACTACTACTACTACTACTACTACTACTACTACTACTGGGCATATCGCTCGGTATTGCCGCCACCAACGCCGCCAATCCCGAAGGACACCAGCCATGTCTTCGCCACCAAGACCCGGTGCTTCATATGACATGTGGACAACCGACTTGTTTCCGAGGGATCGTTTTTCTCGCGAGACTAGACGCAGCGATTTGCCAGCATCCGAGCGGAGTTTGACACCACCATCTAACCGTTCTCGTCGCTCGCCGTCTCCTCTGCGTCGTTCTTTTTCGCCGCTGCCGCCGGGAAACTAGCATCCGCGGCCAATGGAGGTGAGGTCGCCGGACGGTCTTTTCAAGATAGACCTCTGCCTATTGTGATGCTGAAAAACAAAGTGAATGTGTTGATTGATGGAATACCGACAATAGCGTTAGTTTACACTGGGGCTACTGTGTCTGTAATGAGCCTCACCTTCCGAAACCGCTTAGGTCGCAAAGTTATGTTTTCATGGAAGGATACAATCACTTTTCGTGGTGTAGGTGGCGAGTGTCTTAATCCTCTTAGTGTATGTGTTGTCAGTGTTTTATTGGCTGGAAAAGTATTTGTATCCGAATTTATTGTTCTATCTTGTTGTTCGCACGATGTATATCTTGGTATCATTTTTCTGGAGCAATGCGGTGCTTCCGTCGACTGTGGTAGTGGGGAAATATAATTAAACAATTTGTTTCTACCGTCGTTTTCCGAAGAAGACTACCGTGGCGAAGACAGGAACTCACTTAGTGTGATTGATGAAGTGATAGCACCATCTTGGTGCCTGACACCCATTCGAGTCTCTTCCACAACAGTTGATGCTGCTTGTGTTGACCTCGTAGTGGGGCCTCTACGCAAGAACTATTCTAACAAGGACATACTTGTACCTTGTTCTGTTGTGTGCATGACAATAGGAGTAGCAACATTGCGGGCGCTGAACTGTTCTGCCATGCCGGCTGTGCTTCCTCGCGGGATGAAGATAGCTCTCTTCGATGAAGCCTCATGCAGCTCAATAGCAGCACTAGTTACGGACCTCACCACCTCTTCCTTTCCTTGTGATATTCGCAATAATGAAGATCTAATGCTTGGTATGATCAGCAAGACTCTCAGTACAACGGATCGGCAAGCGATGGTGCAAGTCCTTTCCCGGCATGTTGCTGCTTTCGACTTCAAACATAGAGATGCAACCCTTCAGTTACCCTCGTCTAGAGCTCGTCACAGGATAGACACCGGCTCTGCACACCCCATCCGCCAAAAGCCCTACCGAGTGTCATCCTCTGAGCGCAAAAAATCGCCGAACAAGTAAAGGACATGCTAAACAAAGATGTCGTGCACGAGTCGTCCAGCCCGTGGGCAGCCCCCGTAATTTTTGTCAGAAAAAAGGATGGTTCCTGGAGATTCTGTGTAGAATGCAGGCGTCTAAACACTGTGACGAAGAAAGACGTATATTCCTTACTGCGGATTGATGACGTCATAGGTTGCTTGCACGCCGCTTCCTATTTTGCAACGCTTAATTTGCGGTCCGGTTATCAGCAAATACCTATGGAACCCGACGACAAAGAAAAGACTGCTTTCGTAACTCTGGATGGCCTATTTGAATTTAACGTCATGCCTTTTGGCATTTGTAATGCTCCAGCCACCTTTGAAAGATTTATGGACACAGTATTACGTGGTCTAAAATAGGAGATATGCATGTGCTACCTTGACGATGTTGTGATCTTTGGCCGTACGTTTGAGGAACATAACAAGCGTCTCATTCTTGTTCTCGACTGCATCGAAAAAGCTGGGCTGGTTCTGAATTAAAAAAAAATGTCGCTTTGGCGAACGTCAAACTCTGGTGCTGGGGCACTTGGTCGACAAGGATGGCGTCAGACACGATCCTCGCAAGATAGAAGCAGTGAGCTCTTTTAAACCACCACAATTCACACGAGAACTTCGCTCAATATCGGCCTATGCACATATTTTTGTCGTTTTGTTCCACGATTTGCGGGGATTGTGTACCCGCTGACAAGCATTCTGCGACAGGATGCAACCTTCAACTGGACGCCAGAATGTGACGCCGCATTCTCACCACTTAAGTTTGTACTAACGTCAGCTCCACTGTTTCGTCACTTCGATCCATCTTGCCCGACTCAGGTCCACATGGACGCTAGTGGTATCGGCGTAGGAGCGGTGCTTGTACAACGTCACAATGACGCAGAGCATGTCGTGGCATATGCCAGCCGATGCCTGAGCAAATCTGAACGCAATTACACAGTTACGGAACAGGAATGTCTGGCAGCTGTTTTCGCCGTACAAAAGTTTCGTTGTTATCTTTACGGGAGGCCATTTAAGATAAGTACCGATCACAATTCGTTATGCTGGCTGGTTGGTTTGCGTGACCCCTCTGGCCGCCTCGCACGTTGGGCGCTGCGACTTCAGGAATACGAATTTACGGTGTCGTACAAGAGTGGCCGTTGTTACGCTGACGCAGACTGCCTCTCCCGGATTCCTCTTGCGACTACCGACTGCGATGCTGAGAATTTTGACGACTGCCTTGCCGCTGTTACAAGCACGTTCCCCAACGCCGCTGACTTCCAGAGAGAACAACGTAACGATCTCAAGCTGGATCCTCTTTTTGCCGCCGCACGTGCCTCCCAACACAGCGGTCGCTTTACGGTCCGAGACAAGTTGCTCTATAAAACTAACTACTCCAGACAGTGGAGCACGTTTTCTTCTAGTTGTTCCCGAGAGCCTTCACTCCGATGTTCTACGTGCTATGCATTACGATGCGACATCCGGTCACTTCCGCTTCATACGAACGCTGATCCGTACGCAGGAACGCTTTTATTGGCCCAAGATGTACGAAACAACGAAACGCTACGTCGCTAGCTGCTAGACGTGCCAACGCCACAAGCGCCCGGTCACTGCTACACCAGGTCCCCTTCAGCCAATAACACCACCCAACACGCCTTTTGAACAAGTAGGAATTGACATTATGGGTCCATTTCCGTTATCTTACAATAAGAACCGTTGGATAATCGTCTGTGTAGATCATCTTACGCGGTATGCCGAAACCGCAGCCATTCCCTCTTCTACCGCTGAATTCGTGGCAGTCTTCCTGCTCCACTCCGTGGTCCTGCGCCATGGCCCACCGCGTGTTATTATCAGCGACCGTGGCCGTCAGTTCACTGCTGATGCCATTGAAGAACTACTACGCATGTGCACAACACCGTTCCGTCATTCCATACCGTATCATCCGCAGACGAATGGCCTCGTCAAACGGACAAACAGAACGCTGACCAACATGCTTGCCATGTAAGTTTCTTCCAATCACAAGAACTGGGATGAAGTGCTGCCTTTCATCAGGTACGCCTACAACACGGCGAAACATGAAACAACAAACTTCAGCCCATTTTATCTATTGTACGCCAGGTTGCCACTAAGCCCTCTAGAAACTTTCTTACCTTTCATTGTACACAATGAGAGAGAGAGCGAATAAACTTTATTGAAGAATTAAAATTACGTGACTAATCCCGGGTGGAGCCCTCTTGTAGAGCCCCACTGGCCACAGCGGCTCGCCGGGCCTGGTCTAGGGTCACCAGTTGGCTCCCCAGTGCCAGCTCGGAAAGCCGTGCCTCCCAAGACCACGTTGTGAGTGTTTGTAGTGAGCGCACTAACCTAGATACTGCATTGGCTGGCCGCTCGGTACATTGGTAGGTTATGTGTGTAAGTGTGGCTGTGTGGTTACTACACCATGGACATACCCCTGTTGTGTATATATGTGGAAAAATTGCGTGTAGTTTTGATATGTGGGGGTATGTGTTCGTTTGGAGGCGGCGCCAATGCCGGGCTTCTTGGCTGCTTAAGTTCGGATGTGGAGGGGCGTACGTGCGTCTTGTAAGGCGTTGGATTTCCAATATCTGCCTGCTTGTTACGCTTTGCTCTTCATGATACCCTGTGAGGTGTCCTGAAGAGAGTCCTGCGTCTCGGCCAGTGAGTCCGCGAGCTACGCCGTTTGCCTTCTCGTTCCCCCCCAGGCCGTCATGCCCTGGGCACCAAGTGACGCCATGTGCCTCCATCAACATGGACCCCAAAATATCAGTGACGCACCTTGGAAGTGTGCCTCTAAGGTATAAGCGACATGCAGCTTGTGAGTCTGTCAAAATATACGCTGAGCGCCCCCTTCTTTCGGCTTCTCTGATTGCCAAGGCTATGGCTGCTGCCTCTGCGGTGGCACTTGATCTGGTGCGTAGGGACGCGCAGGCCACGACTTTGCTTTGGTTAGTCACTGCCAATGCATATGCTTGTTTTCTGGAGCCTTGTGGTGGCGCGGGATAAAGACTGACGTCGGTAAAGTAAGCGTCTGGATCGCTACTTCTCTGCAGGAGTTTTCGTGCTCGCGCTTGACGGCGCTTTTTGTTGTAGAGCGGGTGCATGTTTTTTGGAACTGGTTCCACGATTATTTGATCACGTATTTGCTTGGGTACAATGACTGTCTCATCGCCACAATATTGAGGGGTGAGAGGGTATCCCAGCCTCTGTAGCAGTGTTCTTCCCTGGAGCGTAGTGGTGAGTCGTTCTCGCTGTGCGATTAGCGTGGCGGCGGCCAATTCTTCATGCGTATTATGCATGCCGAGTCCCATGAGTTTTTCTGTGCTTGTGCTGTTCGAAGTCGCAATGCTGCTTTGTACGCAATTCTGATGAGTCTGTCAATCTGCTCTATTTCGGGCTTGCGTGTTGATTGAAAGGGAAGAGCGAACGTGACTCGGCTGAGAACGAAGGCCTGTACAAGGCGTACCGTGTCAGCCTCTGTCATCCCATCATTACTTCGCGCAATTCTAGCTATAAGGGATGCAATACTCTTTACGGTGTGTTTGAGTTTGCCTATTGCAGTCTTTACGCTGTCGTTTTCTTGCACGTGCATGCCTAATATTCGAGCTACTGGGGTCCTGTTGATGATCTGTCCGGCAATTTCTAGCTGCAGCGCTGGTGCACTGTTGGACCGAGTGCGTGGGGGTCTTATTTGCAAATATTCCGATTTGCTAGGTGCGCATGACATGCCTGCAGCAGTGAGGTAGCCTTGAATCATGTCTATAGCGGTTTGCAGTATATCTTGTCGTTCTCCATAGGAGCCCTTTGTTGCCCATAGCGTAATATCGTCCGCGTAAAAGGCACAGCCCAGGTTTGGTACAGTCTCCAGCTGGAGGACTAGTTTCCGGAGGCCGATATTGAATAAAAATGGAGACAAGATGGAGCCCTGAGGTGTGCCTTTCAATGGGAGGTCGTATGGTGATGATTTGGTACCAGCTATGCCAATCTGCGCCTTGCGACTTCCAAGAAAATCAGAGGCATAGTTGAATATGCGTTGTCCGCATCCAATGGCTGCAAGACCGTCTAGTATGGTAGAGTGCGCAATATTATCAAATGCTTTTTCGATGTCGAGTGCAACGAGTAGATTGTTGAGACTACCTGGCGCTGGGTTAAGCACTTCCTCTTTGAGCAGTAAGAAGATATCCTGGGTAGACACTCCTCGCCTAAATCCGTACATAGATGTTAGTAGAAGCCCCCGTTCTTCTGTGTATTGCTCAAGGCGAGTGAGTATAACTTTTTCGAAGAGCTTGCCAATGCATGACGTTAAAGAAATTGGTCGTAGCTGATCAAGGTTTCACCGTTTGCCTGGTTTAGGTATGAGTACAACCTGTGCCAGTGTCCATTCTGCAGGTATCTTTCCACTCGGTGTCCAGACTTCCTGATTAAAGTGGTCTGTGATGGCTTGTAATGCTTCATCGCTGAGGTTCCGTACCATGGCATTTGTAATGCTATCCAATCCGGGCGCTGTATTTCTTTTGAAGCTTTGAGCCACTGCATAAACCTCAGCAAAGGTTATGGGGGCGTCGAGCTCAGTGTTGGGTTCTCCATTGTATTCTTGACTGGGTGTTGGGCTTACGTTTCGCTTGCGTTCTCCTGTGTAGCGTTGTTTCAGCTCTTTTATTAACTGATCCGGATCACCTTGAAATTCTCCAGCTAGCTGTTGAAGGGTAGCGTTTGTTTCGGTTCTTGTTGCAGAGGGATCCAAAAGACTCCGTAGGATGTTCCACGTCTTTTTCGTGCTTAATGTGCCTTTTAAGGAATCGCAGAAGGTGCGCCAGTTGTTGTTGTAAAGTTCCTTTGAGTATGCGTTTACTTCCTCTGTGATTTTCGCTATACGGAGTCTGAGTTTCTTATTTAGCTTTTGTCGGCGCCACCGTTTCGTGAGGCCTCGACGAGCTTCCCAAAGATGTGTTAAGTGGGTGTCAATTGCAGGTGCGTCGGTGGTTGTTTGATATATCTTGGTGTTCTTGTCATAGAGACCCTTAATGTACGGTGTCCACTGGGCTATAGTTGTTGGCTTGGGCCCGTCTACTTCCTGTTGCTCTCTATATTTAGTCCAGTTAGTCAGTCTGGCTTTTCCGAGTTGGCGTCGCAGTCGAGCTGTTTCATATGTTATTTGCACAATATTGTGATCGCTGCCCAGATTGTCGTCCAGCACACTCCAGCGCATGGTCGCGGCATTGTTGGTTATGGTAAGGTCGGGAGTGGTGTCCCTGTTGACACTGTTTTCTATACGAGTCGGTATGCCCGTTGTCGTGAGGAGTGTGTAGTCGTAGCGCTGTATCGCTTCTAAAAGTCGCGTACCTTTGGGTCTGTCTGCGCTATAACCCCATGTGGTGTGCCAAGCATTGAAGTCCCCAGTGATGATCAAGCGGTCGCGTGGTTGAAGCTTGTTGTTCAAATAGTGGAAGATATTGCTGAATTCTGCTTTTCTGTCTTGTGGGGGACTGTATATGTTACATATAACCTGCCTCGGGCGTCCTTTCTTCGCTGGCCAGAGCGTTACGATAAGGTGTTGCGTCTCTTCGTTCGGTGCCGTTATGCATGTAGCTGCCAATTCTTTCCGGACGAGTGTCGCAATCTTAGGTGTATTTGGATCCATGTACAGTTTGTAGCCAGAAACTATTTTAGGCCTGGTTCCCACCTCTTGCAAGCAGATTACGTCAGGAGTAACCAGCGCCGCCTTTATGTATAGAGTGAATGTAGCGTGCTTGTTGTGCAGGGAACGACAGTTCCAGGACCATATAGTGAGATTCTCGTTTGCTATGCGTCGGTTAATTGCCATGATGTGAGGAGGTGGGTGTGCTTTCAGCGTCCGAGGTAAGCATGCTTTTGGCGTCAGACTCCTGGGACCGCGGTTGGCTCTGCTTACGTCGAAGCTTCGTTTCTTTGTCGAGGCTTTCATGAACGTATCGCTTCAGGTCATGAAATTCGACAAAGAACTGTTTCATTTGGGCACCTGTTTGCTGCAGTATGTGCTGTTGCATTAGCTGCAGTTGTTGTTGTAAAGTGGGGTTTGTCGCTGTTGGTTCTGTTCCTATATTGGCTACAGGATCTCGTGGTGGTGTCGATTGCGGTTGGATGTGCCCATTGTCCCGTAGCTTTTCGCTTGGGTGGCTAGTTAGATTTTGAGAGGCCTGCACTAGTTTTCGGGGTGGCTCCCATTAATTGGGCCAGCTGTTTTTCGAGCCACATTATTTTGTTCTCGTATTTGTCAAGGCGTTGCTTAAGCTGTTTGTTTTCAGCGATTACTGCTTGATAGTGTACGTTTTGTGTGATGGGGGGAGTACATGCAGACTTGGGAGCCACGGCTTCCGCCCAGCTTACCGGAAGTGATGATGCCTGTTAGGTGCATCCTTGATCCCCGCCGTTGCCTTTGGCTCCCCCTCCTGGAGGACCGCGGTGGAGGTTCTGCTGAGTCGGTGCTGGCGCGCTCTTCTTGGATGGCAAGTGCGGCTTTCTGCCCGGGGACCGTGAATGCGACCGGGAACTGTGCTTGTCATCGGCTGACTTGTAGGCGTTTTCTTCCTCTTCAGAGGAGAACCAGCGGAGGTTCTTTGTCCTCGGTGGGTCGTTGCTAGTGCCCTGTTGAAGCTTATCACTGTGGCCTGCTTGTACTTGCGGCTGTTTAGGCTTCGGCAGCTTAAGTCTTTTTTTGCAAATTGGATCTCCTGTGGGGTGAGCCTTCCGCACGAGGCGCAACTAATAGAACACGGATGTCCATCCGTTGGATTAGTCAGTCCGCACAGCCGGCAAATGGGGCGATCCGGATGCGGGCAAACGTCCGCGCGGTGTCCTTTTTCTCGGCAGACCTTGCAGACTTGAATCGTAGGTCGGAAGGGGTAGCAGCGGAGTTCACCCCCGTAATATTAGACGGTACGAGGTAGCGTTGGACTGAAAAAAGTAATGGCTGCGCTTTTCGTTGTGCCTATCATTCTGGCAGTGATGATCTCCACACCGTGCGTTCTGACACGTAGGTGCGCCATGAGAGTTTCGGTTGAGGTGTTCATCGGTACGCCGTGAATCACCCCTCTCAGAGTATCGTCTCCATTTGCGGCGTATGCACGGACAGCGTGAGCCCTGCCGTTAAGCACAAGGGCGCGTATCAGACGCACTTTTTCCGCCACTTCCTCGTATTTGGTCGACGGAATCGCTATGTTTGACCCTGGGTTGATTCTAAGGATGAAATGGTACACAATGACGACTCTGTACCGAACACCCTGTACCTCGCGGAAGAAGCCCGTCGAATCACTCGTCTTCGAACTCTGGCCTCTGAACGTCGCTCGAAGGAACGTTACGACGACCGTCACGAACCGGTATTATTCGAAAAAGGTGACTTGTGTTGCTTTGGACACCACAACACAAGCGTGGATTGTGTCCAAAGCTTCTGTCACGATATTCAGGCCCATTTGTAGTTTTGGAGCGTCTCAGCCAGCTCACTTACGTAATAGCTCGTCTTTTGTACAATGGTCGACGATCGAGCAGAACGCAGCTCACTCACATTGCTCGCCTGAAACCATTATACCCTCCGTGTGCATCATAACTCGCCCTACTGGCTTCGTCTGCTTGCGGGGGAATGTAACGGGAAAGTAAAAGGCAGAGATGAGAAGGAGAGGAAGACGAAGAGTCTTGCAAGATCACAGTGCGCTGCCGCGAATGACCATCGCTCACCTCTTGTAAATAAAGCCATTTCATCACAGCTCGCTGTAACAGTATGATTGTGAGAGACGCCGTAGTGGAGGGCTCCGGAAATTTGTACCACCTGAGCTTCTTTGACGTGCACCCAAATCTGAACGCACGGGTCTACAACATTTACGCCGCAGCTGCTGCGGCGTAAATGTTGCTGCTGCAGCCGGGATTGCAGCTGCTGCAGCCGGGATTTGATCCTGTGACCTTCGGGTCAGCCACCGAGTAACTTAGCCACTACACCACCACGGCGGGGCTGAGCAATATTAGTGTGCACTGCAAATGGGTTAGGCTGTTTGGGTATTGTTTGGAGCTGTTTAGGGTATCGTTACGACAGACAAACAGACAAATGTGCAGACAGACAGACCAAACTTTTTGCGTCGAAGTATCTCAAGAAACACTATCGTCT